>JACEFZ010013376.1:0-2500 GCA_014155875.1 Cepaea nemoralis
GGGTCAACAGTTTAGTGCAGCTCACCGGTGTAGAGGTTTAACCCGTTGCCTCAGCATCAGCACACCGGATGTTTTTGAACGAGCGTTATTATCCAATCGACCATGCTTATTATTATTATTATTATTAATATTATTATTATTAATCGACGTCACTGCACTCAAGACAATCTCACATGTAATCAGTCTCTTCCAGCAGAAGTCAAAGGATGATTGCCCCTCTTGGAAGCTGATTATCTATACATCTGAACTGTCTCGCCAACGTTCGTGTCGACCAAATTTCATGCTCAATTCGCCATTTCAACAGCTGTCATCAAGAAGATCATTAAACATTTTGGGACAACAATTGAATACCAGAAACAAAATAGGTATTTAGCCTGCAGTAGTTTGTTTTATTTGGGACAGATTAAGAAATAAAAATAACAGCTGCAGCCGGAAATGACCAAATGAAATAAAACAGTTGGGTATGTGTGACACATGAACAGAAAGAAAACTAACACAGACACAGTGTATATACATTACAACAAACTTAAACCCAATTAACAAAAAATAATGAATGAGAAAATAATAATAATAATAATAATAATAATAATAATAATAATAATAATAATAATAATAATAATAATAATAATAATAATAATAATACCATTGATCGCCCAACGTTCTTATTGTGTATATTTGACATTGACTGACAAGTCTGTTCGTGCAGCATGTTTGCTATTGATTTATGTCATGTCTCGCCATCTTACACGGTCACCAAAATGTGGATCAGCTCCGCGATCTTGTCTCGACCATACCACGTGGCCAAGCCATCAGTGTATTTACTTCTTTGTATTCCCCTTGTTCTCTTCCCCTCGATCTTGCCAGTTGTCATCGAGTTCTCCAAGTTATTTCTTCTCAAAACGTGACAAAAATATGTTGACTGTCTACGTCTAATTGCTCTAATCAGTGTACTATTTTCATTTGTCTCCTGTAGTACTTGGTCATTGGTTTTTCTGTCTGTCTATGGTATTCTTCGCATTCTCCCCAGAAACCACATTTCTGCAGCCATCAGATGTTTTTCTGCTTGTCTGCTCACTGTCTACGCCTCACATCCATACAAAAGTCCAGACTCTAGTTTTCTGTTTATAGCGATCTTCATATAAATCGGTTACGCTCTAAATATTGGCTATGATTCATTAAACTGAAAGCCTCGTCTAAATCCTAGACTCCAATTGAGTTCGCAATGTCAGCTAGATTTATTGGCTGGGTTTATTAGTATGTGGCAGTACCAGCTAGACTATCTCTTTATCATTGTCTACAAATCGTGCATTGTATCATTCACAGATAGATAAGTTCCTGGGGAAAGTATGGACATACATATAAGTGTTATGGGGGGGGGGGGGGGGGGGAGTATGGAAATATCAGTTTCTTGGGAAAGCATGGAAATATGAATGTTGTGGGGGGAAAGTATGGAAATATCAGTTTCTTGGGAAAGTATGGAAATATGAATGCTGTGGGGGAAAGTATGGAAATATGAATGTTGTGGGGGAAAGTATGGAAATATGAATGTTGTGGGGGAAAGTATGGAAATATCAGTTCCATGGGACAGTATGGAAATATGAATGTTGTTGGGAAAGTATGGAAATATCAGTTCCTTGGGAAAGTATGGAAATAAGAGTGTTATGGAGGGAAGTATGGAAATATCAGTTCCTTGGGAAAGTATGGAAATATCAGTTCCTTGGGAAAGTATGGAAATAAGAGTGTTATGGAGGGAAGTATGGAAATATCAGTTCCTTGGGAAAGTATGGAAATATGAATGTTGTGGGGGGAAAGTATGGAAATATCAGTTTCTTGGGAAAGTATGGAAATATGAATGCTGTGGGGGAAAAAGTATATAAATATCAGTTCATAGGGAAAGTTAGGACACATCAGTTCATTGGAACTATGTAAGGAAATATGCGTTGTGGGGGAAATTATGGAAATATCAGTTGGTGGGGAAAGTATGGAAATAATAGATGGTTGGGAAAGCATGGACAAATAAGATGCTTGGAAAAGTGTGGAAATATGAGTGTTGTGTTGGGTATGGGTAAGGAAGGGGAGGGGTTAGTATTGAAATATGAGATGGTTGGGAAAGTATAGAATTATCAGTTGGTGAGAGAAAGTATAGAAATATTATTTGGTGGGGGAAAGTATGGAAATATTAGTTGTTGGGGGAAAGTATGGAATTATCAGTTGGTGGGGGAAAGTATGGAAATATCAGTTGTTGGGGGAAGGTTTGGACATATCAGTTGGTGGGAGGAAAGTATGAAAATATCACTTGTTGGGGGAAAAGTATGAAAATATCAGTTGTTGGGGGAAAGAATGGAAATATCAGTTGTTGGGAGAAAGTATGGAAATATTAGTTGTTGGGGGAAGTATGGAATTATCAGTTGGTGTGGGAAAGTATGGAAATATCAGTTGGTGGGGGAATATATGGAAATATTAGTTGTTGGTGGAAGTATGGAATTATCAGTTGGTGGGG
>JACEFZ010013376.1:7500-17500 GCA_014155875.1 Cepaea nemoralis
GAGTACATATATAACTTTTCAAAAGTATAACAGATAACAACTTATGAGAAAACTACCATCATCTATCATTTAGTGTTATCATTAATCATTTATTGATAATTGAACACTTTAATCATATTTACATTGATGTGTTTGATGATTTAACTGCTTGACTGATTTGCAATTTTATGCTAATATATGCCATGTTCAGTTTGACATGTATGCAGTGCATTTTAATGTTTATTTAGGTAAATATTACTGTTGATTACTGTGTAGTATATCTCTCACACTTACTTCACTGCTGTCGCCAGGTACTACTTGAATATTATTTTCAGCTGTCTTTCACTGCTGAGGCTAAACTATACACATTGGATAGCGTAGACTGTCAGTAGTTAACTCTTGTCTTTCTAGCTTAGATCTGATTTTTGATATATACATAGGAGCTTACCTGAATATAGTCCTTTGCAATTATGGCCTTACGTTACCGGAATCTCGAAGAGGACATGAAGGCGCGCGCAGATTTCTCAGAGTCCGCGAGAGGGTGGGGCATAAGAAAAGGCTTAGAGGGGGAGCAACTAGAAACATATATCATAGCTGAGTTAGAATGGTGGGACCAAGAAGAAGAAATTATGTTTAAAGAAAATGATGAGTTCTTTGGAGCACAAGAGCGTAGCAAAACTGAAGGAGAAGAGATGGAGAAAACGCACATGGAAGCAGTCACTGCAGAGAAGCTAACCTTTCTAGCGGAACATAAGGTAGGAGATATGGATGCTTACCCAACCAGGAAGGAAGGGACATCTTTGCCACCCACCGCAGAATCAGAGGTAGTGGACCGGGAACTACAGGTTCTCATTCGACCCAGTCCTAAACGGAAAAGAGGGAAGAAAAAACGTGCCAAGGGCACTTCAAACAGTCACCAAACGTGATAACTGTTTGCACCACGGCAATAGTCGTTTGACAGTAGAGGACCTTCAGGAAAACCACTTGACTGCTACGAGAAATGAATCTCGAGAGAAAGAGGAACTGAAGACAACCTTTAATGAGGTCGCAGGCGGAGACCGAGCCGATTCTCACATTCCCTTCTGTTCACAGAATCACGAAGTGGAATTACATCTGACTGAAATAGGGAGGATGGAAGGAACTGAATCCCAGGTGAATTTCATTACTGCAATGCGGGAAGAATCACTAATTATCAGTCCAGATAATTTGCCTACTAACAGTTACCCAGAGGACAACTGTTCGTACCACAGGATATGTGGTTTAACTGGTCCGCCAGTACAAGACTCCCAGGAATCTCATTTTACTTCAACGAGAGGTGAAACTCAAGAGGAAGATGACCTGAGGACATCTTTTAAGGAGGTCGGAGATCGAGAGGTAACCGACTTTATTATTCCCTTCAGCTCAGGAGAGGATGAAGTGGGATTAAATTTGACTGACAGAGGGATGAAGGATGATCCGGAACCCCTTGTGATCTTTGAGGCTGCAGCTCAGGAAAAGACACTAGACATCAGTTCAAATGATTTACGTAGTGTGATGGATTGTTTAGACACCAGCCCATCACAGGATTTACCTCAACTGGACTTAGCCCATGAAAGCATGACCAGAGAGGAACATCCAGACCAGGAAACATTTCCAGTTGTTATCTCACAGTATACCAGTTCGGAGACTCAGGAAACACAGGGAATTGCCAGGAGCCAGAATATGGACTCTGATATTGTGCAGACAACCTTGTCTGTAATTGCTAAAGAAGAAAATTCTTTGCACAAGATGGAGGAAGAAACGCCTATCATCTCATTAGCTGAAGTTATCAGGAAATTCCAGCAACAGGAACCTGAAGTAACAGTAGTCAAGAGTGGTTTGGAATCAACACTCTTAGGACTTAATCTACCCTTCAGTCAGGTCGATTTGATAGGAGTAGATCAGCTATTTGTGGATACTTTATTCAAAAGTAACACCACTTTAACGACCTGGAGTAACTATGTTATTTCTCAAGGCAGGACAACTTGGCACATTAAATTTCCAATTTCTAGCACGGTTTGTACAAGAAACTCTAATGCAGAGAAACTCAGCCCATTAACTGATTATCAGGGGAAGAAACCGCGACACCGAGGAGGGACGATTGTTACGCCCGACTTTGAAGGAGGAAAGTGCCAGTTGAATTTATATCATGGGACCATGATGTGTAACATTATTCCTTTCAAAAGGAAGATATTGATGTAGCAGTTATGGGTCTATAATGGATGGAGGAAAATCACGGAGACAAGCTTTGCTGTGGCCAGCTTATGCAAGACCTCACTACGGGTACATCCTCGGCTGAAAGGAGTAAATCACGTGAGTGAATGGTGTAAAACAATTGCTGCCCAGAGGCGTAGAAGAATCCCGTTTATTGTGATCTTTCCCAGAGGGGTAAAATTACAACCTCCTGACAATTACTGGAATTTACCAAGCTATTGAATGGAATCCCGGCCGAAAACCAGGTACAAGGATCTATCCAAAGTATCCTGGCAGTATGGAAATGGAACGTCTTTATGCAGACGCAGGACAACCCGCTGCCACAAGGAATATTGGAAACTTTAGGCAGATACAGAACGGAGAGTGCTTAGGCATTATTCTGGGATGTACGGCGTGCTTTGACAAAAGATTTCTGGCAGAAACTTTTTTTTAAGGGGAAAGCTCTGTCACGAATTGGCAGCCTTTACTTCCCAGAACAATTTTCGGTCCACTTTTGATAGGCCATGTAGAGAATCAACAGACGAACAAAACTGTTTTCTCTATATTCAAGGCTATACTGTCTTGACGTAAGCTTGCAAAGCCTGCAAGTAAACAAACCACCAGGAATGGCTTTCTATTTGGGAAGTTAATTTGACACCAGTACCGGTCACCCCCAGAGGTTATCAATCCAGCCAGACCGGAGGGCAGACTCAGGGGACTGAATAGTAATTAAAACCAACCAGGCATGACGCAAGCAAACCTGGTTTACCAACAGAGTTGTAAATTGGCTGTTGACCATGAGAACCTAATTGTTCCCTTGACATGACACCTGATAAGAATAGCTAGGAAATCGCCCAACCGCGATGGCTGACCCCATCTGGTAGAGACTAAAGGCGCAAGGTGTGAAATCACTGATAAGACTCAGTGGGCTAATAATTGTCAGACCCACAGGTGTGAAGGCTAGTGTGCATGCATGAAGAATTTTATGACTGGACAGACTTGGAGTTAATTGCAATTAACGTCAGGAGGAGATAAGAAGAATTTATGAATGGAATTCCTGGGAGATAAGTGTCTACTGCTAGGCTAGGTATAAAAACCCCTGCTAGACTTTTCCCCTTTAGATTAAGTCTGACTTCAGAACAGGTAGGAACTATCTCAATGTCTGTAGTCATACGCATGATTATTATGTTAGATTTCACTACAAAAGTTATTTCTTAGTTACTGATTTTCAGTCTATATCTGATCTAGGGTATTGCAAGAACTATCATTGTCATAGATTACTTGAGTGTTCTTTCTAAGTTCTGTGTTCAATATCATATTGCTTTAAAGTGTTATTCTTCTGAGAAATAGAGCCTTATGTGAGACAGATCTTGTCTGGGTATACTTTTAGGTGTCTTGGTAGATGCTTGTCATTTCTTTGTACACTATCCTAGTTGCTTTTTGGTGTGTGCATTTGTTGTACAGAATATAGTCAACTGACTATTTATTTAATTCTTACAACAGCAGTAACTAAGTGATGATTAAACCGGGCAGCTCAGCAAATATAGCTGGTCTGTGCGGTAACTTCAATTAGACTTGTTGTATATCTCATTTTGTAGCTATACAATATTAGTACTCATTAATAATGCCTGATGCTATTATGTTGAGTATCATTAGATGTCCATCTTGAAGTAATATAATGTTTACGGATGGATTGGATGTATGTATGTGTAATTTCATATGAATATACGATGCTAGGAATATGCTTCGTACATATTCTTTTTGTGTATATACGTCTCATTTCGTATACATACCAACTAACTAGTGCATTATGCTATGATGTTATTATGAAGTATCATAATATGTCTAGTTTAATCAATATGTTTATGTGTATTGGATGTTTGATATATTGATTTGTCATATGCAAACCTACCAATATGAAGTGTTATGCAATTGTCTGCGCATTGGCACATTGGCCAATGATTGTGTTGGAAGCAGAGGTGTAATGGTACAGACATTACCCACAATTGGTAGTATAGGGTATATGGTGCTAAACTTTCTCAGTGTATTGTGGGCGTGCGTCCACGGTAATGCATGGAAACCTGGCACAGCTACTGGTCACGGCTTGCAAGCCCGGATGATCAGGCATTGTTATAATACCCTTACCGACCCTGTGAGCTGCTAAACTAACATTGGACGGAGCGGCT
Source organism: Cepaea nemoralis (assembly GCA_014155875.1). NCBI lineage: Eukaryota > Metazoa > Mollusca > Gastropoda > Stylommatophora > Helicidae > Cepaea > Cepaea nemoralis. The sequence continues at coordinate 11,877 of JACEFZ010013376.1, forward strand.
GTACGACACAGAATTTCTGTATTAGCGACATGGACATGGGGCGGCAGAAATGTAATCATTACAGGCGTGTGAGACAATTGAAAAGCCCGTCCCAGACTAAAGACAGTAGGGAGAAGGAGGATGGTGAACGCAGTCGAGCTGAAAGATAAACTTGGCCAGACTGGTCATTGTATATGTTTGTGTTATATGTTTTAATTAGGATTGCGCTGATGTAGAACTGATATAACACATTCTTGACTTTCTTTCAAGCTCTCACAAGGAGCCCTATGTTATAGATCTCAAGACTAGAGACTACTGACTAGGAGTGTCAGGACTGACAGGATCTCAGAATACCGGCAAGCTGTTCTTCTTCTTGGTTGAGTCTACTGGAGAGTGGGGATCTGGACCACAGATCCAGATAGATGAAGTAACAAGTAAAGTTACGTAATATTTGTCATCAAGATCAATATGTATATGATTTCATCATTCTCATATTGACAATCATCCTATGTCTATGATTATGATTAGTAAATAAATGTTGTAGTATTGTAACTCATAGTTCTCTCGTTATATTTAATTCCAATTGTGCATACGTGTTGTTGTGTACATTGGTGGGGGTTCACTTACACACCAAGGAAAGGAGCAGTCAGGGAGAAAACCTGTACTGAGATAGTCGCCTATACTCATATACTTAGACTTAAAACATCTATCTTAAGTTAACCTTCTCTTTCCCATTCCTTGGCGAATATTCAGCACAGTTCATTTCATTTTGTAACGAGCCACTTAGAGCTGTACGTTGGATATTCAGGGCTTAATCTGTAGTTCAGCCATATAGATTTTGTCCCTAGTCAGTTTCTGACTATTTGGGGTTGCTCGCTAGTGAGTAATACTTTAATCTAGCAGGTGGGGCACCCCGACTTCTGACAGACCCGGTGCAATGAAGTCGATCCTCTCGATATTTAAGACTTTTAAAAAAAATTGGCTGGTATAAGGAGAAAACCCCTTACCGAGTCATCAGCGTACCGGAAGTTTAAGAGCGACGCTCTTAAATTTTCAGTCACGTGACTTCCTGGACGCGTCTGGTTAATCTTACACTCTTCTCTTTTGGGGGACTAAAAATCATAAGAAAAGAGTGTTTGTAATTTGAACTCATGCTGTAGTACAACAATATATTTACGCTAGAGTTGATGGCGTTGAACACAAATGCAGTAGACCACATGGCTGTACATATTATGGAGTACTGTCCTCGCAGATGGAACTCCGGCATTATTACTGTCGTCACACTGAGAACCACTCCTGGAGTGTAGCAGACGATCAGAACGGTCGCTATGACAACAATCATCTTAATTGTCTTCGTTTCTTTGCTAGTCGTAGATTCACGCTGAACTCTGACTGATTGATATCTTCTTAGCGCCATTCTGAGCTTTGTTGTAGTGTGAATGCTAATGTAGCGGTAAAAACAGCTAGTCCTACAAATGAGACGATGCCTGTGAGAAAGAAGAGCAAGTACACAGCAGCCATTGCTTCAGCTCTGCCACTCCTGTAGGCTAAAGCCAGAAGTGTCTTGTTCTTTTCTGGAAAAAATATCCAATCAAAATACGAAGTCCCATACTCGGGAACAAGAGCTAAGATGTTTATGACATATATGCAACATACAACAGTGGCGGTTCTTGTGGGGGTTATAAGCTGTTTGATCTTTAGAGGGAACAAAATACATAAGCATCTTTCGGCCGTCACGTAAACGGTAATGTAACTGGTGATTCGTCCACATAAAACATGCAGACACGCCCCTGTGAGATATTGAAAATCTACGGAAACCACGGGAACGTCTGAGTTGCTCATGAATGGGTTTAACCAAACTCCGATCCATAAAAGCGATATAAGGCTGCAAAGATCAGAAATGGCCAGTCCGAAGAGGCTAATGTTTACAGTGTTGGTGAATCCTTGCTTGAAGAATACAATAATGTTAATGATGTTTGCCACTATACCAAATATGGAAATCACCGTGGATAGACAAACGACATTAATTATTTCAAACAGTCCTAATTGCCATTCATTTAGGATGTTAGCTTTTCTATTACTGTCAGTTGGATATTGAAAGCTGGTGTGTATCGTCGTGTTTTGATTCATTATCATAATAATTAGTGACACAATTATAATGTCCCAGTACATGGATACATATAATCTTATTGTACTGAGTTCCAAACACTTTAAGCGTATGCCTTATCTTATTGTGTATTAATTGTTTGGAAACTCTTGAGGCCATGGAAATAACATGAGCAATAAATACATACGTAGTTTCGAAGTATTCTTGCTCTTGCCGTTAAAAACTGTCGTCATTTGAAGAAGCGGGTTCATATCCCAGTGTTGTCACTACTGCTTTCAATTTTTGTATTGTGTTGTGTGTTCTCCAATCTATATTTTTATTGATGTGAATGCCGTTTAGAACTTGCGAATTTGTTTTTCTTTTGTTGTATCTATTTACAGTTACGGGCGATTTGAAAGCAGACCACCGTGTGCTGATTTTCATACAATGGTATTAGTGCTGAACGCAAACTTGCTAAGAAGTCACAAACAGCCACAATATTATGGGGTTGGGCGCGACATCCTTGAAGGATATGCAACTAACTTTATCTATTGACTGACAGACTGGGATTTGGTTTTTATCTTGTCTTGTCCTGTCTTGCCCAGTTGGCTTGTCTGGCCCTGTTGTCTTGTCTATTGAATGGAGGACTGGAGACAACCTCTTAAGACATCTTGACATCCTTCCCTGCCATTAAGCCTTGTGGTGGAGTTTGAGCTGTCTCTCCTGGACTAGGTGTGCCACCCTTTCTGTCGAGGTTCGAACACCTCTGCTAGTCTAGCTCTGATGCTACCAAGCCTTCCACGCCCAAGGCTTCTTCACTCTTTCAAACAGTTGACAATTTTGTACAACAACGTTTATGTTCAACATTATAGGACATTTAAATTACTAACCACATACGATACGAGCATCCAGTTCTAATCACCACCTTTATCTAAAGACAACATAGTATTGCTAAAATATACAGTTGTTTAGTACAAGGGAAGACTCATTATGTAATGTAAGTTGTTAACTTAAAAATACAATTGTCAACATTGCATTAAATGACATAGGATTATGCACATCTTGCACCCATTCAATTAATTCTTAATAGTCCCGCGTGGCACGGAATTGTATTACAAATTGCCATGCATTAATGTCTAAATGTGTGTGCATTTTGTGAAAGTTATTACTGTCATAACATAACATCAGGTTATGTGATCGATATAACATTACTTTAATAAGCAATACTAGATGTAGCACATTTTGAAACCGTAATTATTTGCCAAGGGCGAGCTGTTATAGATCAATACAACAGAGATTACTTCAGTACGTCTCCGCTGGTGAAAATTCGCGTCCGTGATGAATTGTACATAGATTTGGAAAAACTGGTCTTATCTGTCACACGTTTTCTGAAATCTTAGATACAGCGTCTAGGTGCATTTCTATAATCAAATTAAGGGAACAATTTCTTGAAATCTTAGATACAGTGCTGAGTGCATTTCTTTCATCACTGTCAGTCAATCATAATGTGCCATGCCGATATGCGTGGGCGGTCATGATTTGCCATCTCTCTCGATCACCAGAGTCGTGGATCAGCTCAGTGATCTTATCTCAACCATACCACGTGGCCAAGCCATCCAGGTATTTACTTCTCTGTCTTCCCCTTTTTCTCTTCCCCTCGATCTTGCCAGTTGTCATCAAGTTCTCCAAATTATTTCGCCTCATAACGGGACCAAAAACATTTCACGGTCTACGTCTAATTTCTCTAATCAGTTTACGATTTTCATTTGTTTCTTGTAGGACTTGGTGTTTGAATTTTTCTGTCTGTCCGTGGTATTCTTTGCATTTTCCCCACAAACCACATTTCTACAACCATTATATGTTTTTTATCTTGTCTGCTCAATGTCCACGCTTCACATCCATACATACAAAAGTACTGGTTCTATGTAGCACTTCAACACTGCTTTTTTCGTTGCAATTGGCATCTTTTTATTGGTCAGTATGTTTTTCATTTTGCAAAATGCTATCTTCGCCATGGCGATTCTTGTACTAATATCTTTAAGGTACCCCATCAGACTGTTCGAGATAATTGTACCGATTCACTTGTTGAAGAATATTCCCACTTACCTATATATTGTATCGTGATATTTCGTTCTTCCTAGTGACGACCATAATATGTGTCTTCTTACAATTTAATTCTTACCCTAGTTGTTCACTGTGTGCAGTCTGCCGGCTCACTTATCCCGTAAGTTACCAACGTGGCGAGAACTGCTTCCAATTCTCGCGCGCTGCGTTACCCTTACGTGGATAAACGGGATTACGGAGAAAGTCGTTTAACGCCTAGGCCAGGGAGACCGGCTCTCGGCATATACACTGCATTAATTGTACCTATGCCTTATACACAGATTATGGTCGTCACTAGGAAGAACGAAATACCACAATGTAATATACAAGTAAATGGGAATATTCTTCAACAAGTGAATAGCTACAATTATCTCGGAACAGTAATAACATCTGATGGGAGATGCCTTGAAGAGATTAGAACAAGAATCGCCATGGCAAAAGTAGCCTTTAGCAGGATGAAAAACATACTGACCAATAAAATGATGTCAATTGAAACGAGAAAAAGAGTGTTGAGATGCTACATAGAACCTGTGCTCTTATATGGATGTGAATCTTGGACAATGAGCAGTCAGGTTGAAAACCATCTGATGGCTGTAGAAATGTGGTTTCTGAGGAAAATGCAAAGAATATCATGGACAGCCTGAAAGACCAATGAACAAGTTCTTCAAGAAACAAATGAAGATCGCAAACTGATTAGAGACATTAGACGTAGAGAGTCAAAATTTTTTGGGCATGTTATGAGAAGCAATGATCTGGAGAACTTGGTGACAACTGGTAAGATCGAGGGGAACAGATCAAGGGAAGACCTAGGCAAGTACCTGGATGGCTTGGCCTTGTGGCATGATCGAGACAGAAACACGGAGCTGATCGACGACTGTGGTGATCGAGTGAGATGGCAGAACATGACCGCCCACGCTTACCGGCATGGCACATGATGGATGGATGGATGCCTTATACAAACCCACATTGTTCTCATATTTCCGGTTGTATTTTCTTCCTAACTCTTTGCATGATAATTCTTAGCAAAATCTTCGTGAGGTGTCTCATTATGCTAGTTGTTCGATGTTGATCACATTCCAAGGCTCCTGATTTCTTTGGGATTGCAATAAATATAGAATTACATAATTCAAGATGTGGGAAAATCCCAACTGCAACTCTCGATGGTAGAGGATGGGAAACACACCATGGTGTGGCTAACGCAGTCCTGGGGACCGTGTATGTATCCACCGGAATAAGTGGACAACTCTGCAGATGAGCAGAGCAGGGAACTCAATTGTCCTTACAGTCGGAAATAGCTGTCAAAGGCAGAGGTAAAAGACCACTATGTGGATGTGGAAGGCAAGGGGGAAACCACCACATTATCTTCCCAAGACATCATGGCAAAACATATTTCAGAATGACCAAGTATCGAGATCTGTGGAGAGCCATGAACACCCACGCCATCTGGCAGGGCACT
>JACEFZ010013376.1:20000-34911 GCA_014155875.1 Cepaea nemoralis
AAAACTAATCTTTGCCAGCCGAGACCGCTCCAGAGACAGCAGCCACTCTCTTCGGACCCACCCCATCTCTATCCTCCTGAGCATACTCATTGAGTCACTGAGGACACAAGCCCGATTGAATGTCTGTGTCTCGAGCCATGTTATTGCTTTACTTACTGCCATGGCTTCCATAGTCAGGCTGCATGTGGTCAAAGCAAAAGCGCCAGACTCTTCCTTCACAGTTTTCCTTCCGGCCTGAGCCGTAAAGGCCCATGAGCTTCTCGCTCCTCGGACGACCGACCCATCCGTGTAAATAACAGCACCATCCTCTAGACTCTAGAGAATTCTCAAAGATCAGAGCCTGTACTTCCGCATCCACAGCAGCTTGATTTTCTTGTCTGCATTCCTGTCTAGTTGGATGAACAGAACATTTCAGATAAAGACACGGAAATAGTGAAAGAGATCAGGGCTGTGCTTCGACGATAAAAAAACAGCGCTTTAGGGCCAGATGGCATAAGGTATGATGACATTAGTATTTGTACTGACAACGAGTTAAAGGAAGTAGCAGACATGTACAGCAATAGTATAGGTAGTGCTAGCATCAAGGAGGAGTGGTTACACAGCTACCTGATTCCCTTGCCAAAGCCTGGCAAAGATCACACAACAATTCAGGGAAATTGGGTAATAACCATGCAGAATACAATAGGAAAGCTGCTGGAGAAGTTAATTGCCAGAAAAATATCAAGCCAGCTAGAGAGGCAAGGTCTTTTCCCACCTACCCTGGGAGCGTACCGTCCAAACAGAGAAACATGGGCCAATGCAGCAGTTTTTGCCCATGATGTCTATGAAGGTTTCCACTCAGGCATTGAAACATTTGCTGCAGAGATTGATCTTTAAGTCGCGTACAACAGAGTGCCGTTTGATATTTTAATGCTTCAGCTTGTTGAACTCAAGATAAGGGCTTTCCTCCTTAGTTGGATCAGTTTATCAGTTTATATTTTGAGTTAGTACATAATCAAAGTGTAACATTTAATCCGTCATAAGAGTGATATGTCGACAGCTGTATGTCACCGCACTCAATGAAATGAATTCGTCAATGTAAAGCCTGAAGAAGTGAACGAGCGATGGAGGAGAATTCAAGATAAACCACGGCGTCGAACAGAGAGAAGCCCAGGCAAAATAAACAGTCCTCCTAATAATAATTCACGCCATGTCATCATGTGAAAAATAAACGAGTACAATGCAATGATGTCTACTGAAATGTTATATAGAATGTGATTTGCTAAACAGCAGTGAATTGTGAATACATTGGACTGTCAGAGTGACATTCAACTGTTGCCTGGAAGAGGCAAATAACAGTAGAAAATTATATACAACTATCTAGAACAAATAAAAAGAGAGACAAATAGAATTAATAAGTCATGTGATGAGAAGAGAGTGTGGAAAACATTGTGGCACCTGGGAAGATCAACTGAGAAAGGAACCAGAAGCAGACCGAGAGAAATAATGCAGAGCTGGGCCTGAACGCCATGGAAAGAGGTTTGTAGTGAAACATGAACGCCGACGATAGTTGACGGAGCACATGATGATAATGACGACAATGAAATCGATCATCTCACCTTGAACCCCTTTTTACATATATTTTGAAGTTTTTAAACAAGAATCATCGACCTTTATCACTTTGCGTGATTTTATCGTACGAAAACAAACTAAGTAATCACAGTTTGTCACATTGAGTGATTTCATCATAAGAAAAAATTCCTCCGAAGTCGGAGAGTGTCTGCCTGTACGGCGAGGAACCACCAGTCTGCACACCAATAAGCCAGACATGGGACAACGGATAATCAAGCAAACCTCAGGTCCTGTATGACATCACACTGATGTTGGACAATAGGATGCTTTCATCCGACATACAGGACTTCGCGTTGGAGCTCAAGCCAACGAACACAAGCAAGCAAGCAAGCATCATAAGAAAACAATAAAAGTGTCACGTTTTGTCACTTTGCATGATTTTATCATAAGAAAACAGACAAAACGATCTCATTTTGTCAAATTGCACGATTTTATTAAAAGAAAACAAACAACATTATCGCCTTTTGTCATTTTGCGTGAGTTTTAAATAATAAAACAAACTGAATGTTTACCATTTGTCACATTTTCGTGATTTAATCATAATGAACAGAAATTATCGCCTTTTGTCACTGCGCTCTATTTTATCATAAGAATATCCCCTTTAAACATCACAGGCAGTGAACAGGCATACTTGAAATATATGACATTAATACGTAGTCCTGGATCATCATGCTCGAATGTTGCCTGCTTACCACTAAGGATATTACTAATCTTGCAGATTGTTGAATATCTATCATTCCACTGAATACAATTTACAGTGTATAATACTTCACATCGACACCGCAAGGTATAAAAGGAACAAGATTAGATGTTGATACACTTTACAGTTTATTCGAGGGGACTTCAAATAAAAACTGGAAACCTTACAAGTGTGATAGAAATTACAATAACCATGCAATATTGATGTTAAGGATATCGAGAGTCTTATCGCGGTGCAGAGAAAACACGGCGACATCATAAGAACAGTTTAAAGATGGCCGCCCTAATTTTGACATGAACCAAAGAGGAGCAGCGTTATGTTATCCGTTTGTTTTTTTTAAATTAGAGAATGGGTGAAATCTATAGAAATTCAACGACGAATGAAGGTCCAGTCCATCCATCATGTGCCATGCCGTAATGCGTAGGCGGTCATGACTCGCCATTTCACTCGATCACCAGAGTCGTGGATCAGCTCAGTGTTCCTGTCTCGGCCATGACATGTGGCCAAGCCAACCAGGTATTTACTTCTCGGTCTTCCGCTTGTTCTGTTCCCTTCGATCTTGCCAGTTGTCACAAAGTTCTCCAGTTCATTTCTTCTCATAACATGTCCAAAAATTTTTGACTGTCTACGTCTAATTTCTATAATCAGTTTACGACTTTCATTTGTTTCCTATAGTACTTGGTCATTGGTTTTTCTGTCTGTCCATGATATTCTTTGCATTCTCCCCAGAAACCACATTTCTACAGCCATCAGATGTTTTTCAGCTTGACTGCTCATTGTCCAAGTTTCACATCTATACAAAAGTACAGGCTCTATGTAGCACTTCAACACTCTTTTTCTCGTTTCAATTGACATCTTTTTATTGGTCAGAATGGTTTTCATCTTGCTAAAGGCTACTTTCGCCATGGCGATTCTTGTTCTAATCTTCTTCATTAATAATCTCTTCTTCTTTTTATTGGTCAGTATGTACAGTATGGTGATGCATGTCTTTCACGAAAACCACTGAAGTTAACGATCACATGACGCAAATAACAGAGACAGTCTGATTCACAGCTGCAAGTTGTTTGTTACTGGCGGCGGTGAGATCAAACGGTACAGCCGTCCTTGAGAATTCCCTGGGAGACGGAAAATATGACGAGGTTATTTTACCGACTCGCAGGATAAAAGAGAGACGGGTGCTGTAGTTGAGATTAATTCTTCTGAAGTGGGGAAATGGATAGTCTGCCCTTGGGACCATCTGGTGGTGACATCAAAGGACGTCACTAGAACAATCCAAGACTGTTTAAAAAAAAACCTAACTTGTTGCAGGGATTGTAAACAAGAGAGTTGGCCTAGGCAGACGTGTTTCGCTAGCTCTGTATGAATTTGGAAAACATCTACCGTGTTCGGGTTTAATTAAATTTAATTGTCATCATCTTGCTCTTATCTAGGTAACTGAACATGGGTTCATACAGGCAACAATAAATCTGTTCGCTATGAGATCGAATATTTATTGGATTGAATATACAGTTGGCGCAGTGGGTAAACAGACCCGCGCTATATTATATTACATATCACAGATAGTTAAACATCAAACATATAGTTGTCATACAATAATCTAGCACACTATCTAGCCTATGTATATATATCTATGAATATCTATTGAGTCCCTCTCAGGCAGGCCTTGTTGCCTCTCTCAAGTCCGTCTGTCCTCTGCCCGTCTACACGTGTCCCAATCCGACACGGGTGGTAACTCTGTCCGAGTTCCTCGTGGACCCCGCATTAGGCGGGCCACATCAGTGTCCACGGAATCATGGACCCACTGACCAGTCCTTTCGAGAAGGTTCTAGATTACTCGGGTCCTGAGCGACTCAATGCTATCCCTTGGGCTGGAGTTGCAGCCCTCTAATAATATATATGAAGGTGAGGCGGTGACAGGATCCCCCCTCCCCCCTGATATGATTTGTTCTTGGGTAATTAGATCTGTTCTAATTCTGTCACCGAATCACATAAAGTTGGTGTTTGTAGTTTGGTGGATAGTAACCTGGTAACCTACTTACTAGCACTAAAAACTCATGTATTCTCCCATACACCACTTCTCTGATTTGGCAAAGAGATCCCTCTGTCTCCCATGTCCTTAACAATGCTTATCAGACCGAAGTTACGTGACGTTTTAGTAGTTGTATTTACAACCCGCCCTTCTCATAGTACCCAACTGGTACCCAGACAATTAACCTCTGTATTACAGAGAGTTAACAAGACCGAAGTCCTGGCTAATTAAGTCCACCTTCAAATCTTGATCTGTGTGTGCATTTCAATACACTTTTACTCTCGTATGTTATATAATGCTAAATATGTAGTTACCTTGTTATTTTATCCCCCTCAGACTACATGTGTCCCTGTTGGCTTGTTAGTGTGTTGGCTAATAAGTTGCTGTTTCTAATAAAGTGACTGTATTTTAAATTGATAGTGTTGAGTTTTGAGGTTTGTGTAACGTGCGTGCTGAATGTGTGGTGTATTTCCAAGCGTCACGAGTTGGGATAACCTCAATCATGAAATACTGCACTGTGTGCAATACATGATCAGGCATTCCAAGTAGTGGTGCTTAGATGTATACTAACTGCTAAACTAAGTATATTACACTAACTACTAAATTAAACTCACTACTAAACTAAGTTCTACACATGTATTGACAAATTAGACAAGTCATGCAGTTTTACATGGAAGACGCAGACAAATTACAATGAATACGTTTTGCGTACAATTTGTCCGCCAAGTGTATCGTTCTCTCATTTAATCCTTTCACGCAATCATTCACTCATCTTTCATTCAAAAATAGTATTTGGCTAAAATATATACTTAAAGTTGAGGTAAGCGTTATTGCCCTTAGAAAAAATGGGCTAGGCGATATTTGCCCTTTAAGAAAATACGTACTTTTTGTACGATGAATGAAAAATAGGTTATAATTTAACTAGAGACACTTGTATAGGACGGTTCTTTAGCCTATGAATGGCACCGCCTGTAATATTAAAGTAGAATATGTACAAATTACAGGTTAACACAATTTATATACATCATTAATGGAAATATAATACATATCTAATAATAAAGTAATTAATTAAATAACTCCAACGATGATGTGCGCGTTGTTGTCCTGTAGTTAGCGTGTTATGCCATGAATGTTAAAGTTAGTATGGCTGTCTCTTGAGTGTTGTCGTCGATGTTGTTCTGTTTCGGCTGTTTGCAAAGTTTCGTAGCAACAGCAAGTATGGATTGCTCTCACTGTCCCGTATGAAATATTACAGTGTTCAGAGTCAGTTCACTGGTTGATATTATTGGTTAAAACAAACACAGTTACTGTTTCTTGCTGGAATCGTTCTAGAGCTTAGGCATTTGATGGTATAGTTTTTATAGTATAGCTCTTAACGTATGTTTATGGGTGTCGTAATTAACCTAATCACTGAGAGTACTCTAGCAGGTGTAGAGTCACACTGTTATATGTAACGGACTAAAAGTATCACAGTTTATAGTGTGGCTAATGGCCAATGTGATAAGAGTCATTCTAATGGCGCATTTGTCTGCCGTGATAAAAGGTCAGCCACTATGTTATCGGTGCCCTTGATATGGCGGATTTCGAAGTCGAAGTCCTGAAGTAGAAGACACCATCTTTGTAACCGGTGGTTTTTGGGCGACCCATGGTTAAGGACTAATAATGGCGAACTGTCTGTGAGGACCACAAAGTGGCTTCCTAAGAGGAACTTAGATAATCTCAATATACAGAACAATAGGCTCAAACACTCCAATTCCACTGTGGCATAACGAGTCTCAGCCTTCTTTAGTTTGCGGCTCACGTAGAGAATCGGGTGTCGTACGCCATCCACTTCCTGCATTAAACATCCTCCTATTGCGATAGCGCTCGCATCTGTGGTCAAAATAAAGGGTAAATTTATGTTGGGTAATCGTAAGACTGGTGGATTAGAAAAAATATGTTTCAATCTACACATTGCATCATCTAAGCTGGTACTTTTACAAATTTTTGATGGATGATCTTTAGTTAACATATCAGAAAAGACTGAGGTGAGTTCTGCCCAATGTGGAATGAATTTGGAATAATAGTTAATCAGACCTAGTAAACTTCTAATCTGCTTCTTTGTGGTAGGAACTTCTAGATTAAGGATCTTGGAAACAATTTTATCATCAGTCAACAATTTTCCTTCAGAAATTCTATGACCAAGGAAGTCTATTTGTGTATAGCCTATTTCAACCTTGGAAGGTTTGATAGTAAGTCCAAAAAGAGAGATTTGGTTGAAGACTTGTTTTAGGGTGAGTAAGTGAGAAGTCATATCAGAAGAATGGACGCATATATCATCAATATAAGCAACTACATCATTAATTCCGTGTAATAACAATCTTGTTAGTCTCACAAATGTGGCCGGTGCGTTCTTCAGGCCAAAAGGAAGATATAGCCATTCGTATAAACCGAGAGGTGTTGCGAATGCTGTTATATGTCTACAAGAAGGGTGTAGTGGAACTTGCCAATATCCTTTCGCTAAATCGGTCTTGGAAAATAAGGATGATTGAGCCATATTTAAAATAAGATCTTCACAACTGTTCATAGGCTCTGCATCCGTTGTTGTTCTTGTATTTAATACTCTATAGTCGATGCACAAACGGATTGTCTGGTCCTTCTTTTTCACCAGAACAATCGGTGAAGAATATTGAGACATCGATTTTTGAATAATGCCATTCTTCTCTAAATCTAAAATTTCTTTATCTAAATTAGATCTGTAATGGAGAGGAATAGAATATGGTCTACATTTGACCGGTCTCAGATCTGTCAGCACAATTGAATGTGTTATTCTATCAGTGCGTCCAGGTTTGTTGGAAAAAATAGTCTTATAGTCGTCAAGGAGCGTCAAAATGTCTTGTCGCTGTTGTTGTGTCAAAGTGTCAGAGATATGTATGTCATTTATACTCCCGTCGTCAGTCATGATTGGTACAGGGATTTCAGTATTGTCCATGTCTGTCTGATTTATCACAGATGCTACAGTTTGTAAATTGTCTTCAATGTTAGTTGTCGTCGTCGTCGAGATCAATCGTCAATATGTCGTCAAATTTGTCGTCATTGTCGATATCACAGATTGTCGGTAATGTCCATATGTCTTCGTCGTTTTCGTCGTCGTAAGCGTGTGTCGTTAACGATGCTTCGTTTGTCGAGGTGTCATTCCGTTGGGAAATTGTCGTTTCGTCTCTGTCATCAGTTCGTTGCGTCTGTTCATTTGTCTCATTGTCCTGTCTAGCATAGTATGGTTTCAACATATTTACATGGAATATTTTCAACTTTCCATTTAAAGAGATTTCGTAATCTACTTCTGAAATTCTTCTAATGATCTTAAAAGGTCCCTGCCAAGAGGTTGACAGTAAATCTCTTTTGTCAGGTAGGAGTAGTAAAATATCCTGACCTGGATTTAGCACAATTGTTTTTGCACCTCTATTGGCGTACTGCCTGTATTTAAAACCTTTCTCCTGTAGTGATGTTCTGGCCAATATACAGGAACGTATGATTTTGTCTCTGGTGTCAGTGACCAAATCATAGGTTGAAATGGGAAGTTGGTTATCTACAGGGTGTGATATGATCTCTTTATAAATGGTGAGAGGTCCTCTTGGGTTCGCTCCATACATCAATTCGAAGGGAGAGAACCCTGTACTTGATTGAGGGACTTCTCTGTATGCGAACAGCACCGTTGGGAGAAGTATGTCCCAATCGGCTGGATTTTCAGCTGTCACTTTAGATAGCATATGTTTCAGGTCCCCATTAAGCTTTTCGCAGATACCATTTGCGGCCGGTCGATAGGGACTGGTGAAACACTGCTTGATGCCTAGTAACTTAGTTACTGATTGGGTGGCATTCGATATGAACTGGGTGCCTCTATCAGAAATGATTTTCTCCGGGAAGCCAAAACGGGAGAAAATATTTAGTAATATGTCCGTCACATCCTTAGAGGAGATAGATCTTAATGGCAGCATTTCGGGCCATCTTGTACATAAATCCACAAGAGTAAAAATATACCTATTCCCCTTATTTGATATGTGATTCAACGGACCTACTAGGTCAACTGCCACGATTTGGAAAGGCCTCGAGGCAGTTGTCGTTGATTGGACTTCTGCTGTAGGGTTTTTCCCCTTTTTCACCAGTTTCTGACAAATATCACAAGATCTACAGAAGGTTTTTATATCTTGGCAAAACTTTGGCCAATAAAATTGGGTGAGGACTCTAGCCCTGGTCTTTTCATACCCCATATGACCTCCAAAAGGGGAGTCATGGGCTATTTTTAGAACTTTATCTCGATGTGCTTGTGGTAAAACTACTTGCTGTATCGTGGTCTGATTTGTTGTGTAAAATCTAGTTAAGATGTTGTTTTGTAGCCTAAATGTCCACGATGCGTTCTTAGTGACTTTTGGTTTAAGTCCTACTAATTTAAAGTATGGTGCAAGTGTTGTATCTGCTTTCTGTTCATTTCCAAAATTGATGTTAGTTGAGTTTGGCGCTACTATTTCTAATGATTCCTGCAGTTGGTCGGTGTTGGTTTTATGGGTTGTCTGTCGTGTTATTGCGTTTGTGTGTTGTGTGTTTTGTTGCACATTTACAGGCTTGGTACTTGGTAGCTCGGTAGCATCCTCAATTCGAGGTTTTAATTCGGTCGTATCGCTCATAGATTCGACCGCCCCTGCATTGTACACCTTGGTGAATTCTTTCTGAATTACCTCAGTGGTTGTCTCCCTTGGTATTTTGGCAGCTTGAGACAAGCAAGAATGGTGTTTCTCTTTTGCATCGCTGTTTGTGTGGTGGATACCGTGTTTATGCTCCCACTCTTTGATTTCCTTTTTAGAGCATGGATGTATGTTGGGTAAATTACCAAGTATAATATCAGCGACTGGATTGTCAAGGACAGCGCACAAAACTTGTCCTGATATGAACGGAGTTTCGAATTTCGACCAGAGCAAGGGGGTATCTTTCTATAGTACCTGAGAATGTGCGACAAGTCACATGTTTGTCTGTGTAGTCTTTAGTGTCTATTAATGTTTTCTTAACCCCACAGAGCGTTGCGCCGGAATCACGAATTAATGTGCACTTTTTGTTGTTAAGAAACCCTGTAAAAAAAACTAGCTTGCCTGTAGATGACAAAGCAGCGTTTGCTGTTTCATTTGCAATAGGGATCGTGTGGCCACATAATAATGTTGTGTCAAGTTGGAACTTCGTACAGGTGTTGCACTTACTGTCTGTAATGGTGTTTATAATGTGTACAGCATTCCCAAGCTCGCTTTCATTGTCGTGTTGATTATCACATTCATTCAGTGATTCAAGCTCTTCGTCAGACGACGTTTCTACTAGTGCAGCATTGGCCTGTTTCAATAACTTTCGGCCTTCACAATTGCGACTATAGTGGCCAAAACTTCGGCAAAAGTAGCATTTGATTGCGTTCTGGTAAGCGTTGCGCTTAGTCTCCTGCTTCTCCACCATCATTTTGAGGTGGTTAGGATAGGCAGGCGATTTGTCGCACATAGCGTCAGCATAGTGAAAGCGACTGCAATATTGGCATTTTGTTACTTTACCGACATTGGGGCGAGGTTTAAATTTACCCCCTGTTTGTTTGGAGTATTTGGTGTTCACTACTGCAGCTGCTGTATCGTTGTGACTTATGTTCAGCTGAAAAATGTCCCTATTTGCTGTGAAAAATGCATTCCCCTTGGACTCGATTTCCTGAATACTCTTACAGTCCATTTGTTTTAAGAATTTGGCAAAAGGTGTGGGGATGGTGCTAACTATTTTGTCTATAATAATAAGCTCTTTAAGTTTGTCATGGCTATTGTTGGTTTTAGCCGAGTTAATCCATTTTGTGCATATGTCTTGGACTGTACTGACATAATCTATAAAGGTTTGGTTTGGTTGTGGAGATAATTTGGCAAATTGTTGTTGGTAACCTGCAGTATCTAAAGAAAAATGTTGGAGAATGCGTTGTTTTAGGTACTCATAGTCTTTTCGCATTTCCTGTGGTATTGTCTCTATTACTTTCAGTGGTTCAAGAGCTAAGTTCCTCATTAGAATAAATGCCCAATCTGATTTAATGATCTTATGATGAGACATGAGACACTCAAAATTTTCTAAATAGGCGCTGATGGAATCTCCAGAACAGTACGCCTTCACGAGTCCTTTGTACTTGTTATATTTTTGTTCTTCCTCTTTGCTTCTTAGCTTATTTACCGATATTTCTGTATTGGACTCAATCTCCATCTGTTTAAGTTTTATCTGTGTCTCAGCATTTAACTGAGCCTGCTTCGCTGCCGCCTCAATCTCCTGAGCCTGCACTTGTATTTTCTTTTCTTCAATTTGCAATTGCATCTTTTTCTCTTCTGCTTCAATTAGCATTTTCTTTTCTTCGGCCTCCAATTGCAATTTCTTTTCTTCGGCCTGCATTTGCAATTTCTTTTCTTCGGCCTGCATTTGCATTTGCCGTTGTTTTTCCTCTCGTTCCATCGCTCTTTCTTCACGGGCAATATTTTCTGCGTGTGTTTTCTGTGCCCATTCTGACAGTTTCTCTTCTTTATAACCTAACTTTATTCCTTGCTCAATGCATTTATCTAAGCTAGACATTTTGTGTTTTAATTGTTTGTAAAGTTTATAGAGTTAAATCCCTTAGAAAACAATGTTGTGTAGTCGAAAATTTGGTTAACTCCCTTAATTATTAATGTGTAAATCAAAAGGCAAGGTTATGTTGGTGACAAGGTCATGAATATGCAAACAAATCAATATGAAACAAAATAATACAATGATGGAAGGTGAGAAGTACAGCTTAGAGATGTAATGGGTATGATGTGAAACTTAGCTCTCAATCCCAGAACTCCTCGATGTTGTCTTGTACTCTCGTCACTGTTGGAAAGGTTTCATAGGTTGCACGCGGCACTAGTTGCGGAACAATCTGCTCGTGGAGCGAGAAAACATTAGTCACCGTCACACAAAAAAAATGTCAAAATAGTAACATGTCAAAAAAAAATTGTTTACAGAATCAAAATAATGAGGCACTGCGGAGGCAATGGTGAGACGTTGCCGAGGGACTCAGATTAATTCTATTTTATCGCTAGATAGCTACTAATTTTATGCAAACTTGTAAAGTTAACAATTTCTTTGATTTAAACAAATCAATGTGTTACCAAAAATCAATGTGATATGATTAAATAAGTAATTTTACATGGCATTTAATAGCTCTTTCAGAAAACATTCTATGCCAAAACCGGAAAACTAGCCCCCAAAAAGCCTGTCATCATCTTGCTCTTATCTAGGTAACTGAACATGGGTTCATACAGGCAACAATAAATCTGTTCGCTATGAGATCGAATATTTATTGGATTGAATATACAGTTGGCGCAGTGGGTAAACAGACCCGCGCTATATTATATTACATATCACAGATAGTTAAACATCAAACATATAGTTGTCATACAACAATCTAGCACACTATCTAGCCTATGTATATATATCTATGAATATCTATTGAGTCCCTCTCAGGCAGGCCTTGTTGCCTCTCTCAAGTCCGTCTGTCCTCTGCCCGTCTACACGTGTCCCAATCCGACACGGGTGGTAACTCTGTCCGAGTTCCTCGTGGACCCCGCATTAGGCGGGCCACATCAGTGTCCACGGAATCATGGACCCACTGACCAGTCCTTTCGAGAAGGTTCTAGATTACTCGGGTCCTGAGCGACTCAATGCTATCCCTTGGGCTGGAGTTGCAGCCCTCTAATAATATATATGAAGGTGAGGCGGTGACATTAATATACACGTGCCTGTCATGGCAAAATGTAGATGTGATTCAGGAGTAAAGCAGTGTTACATAAGGTACTACATAGATTGTATTTAGGTATAATTAATGTAGGATAGACTGGTGATAGTTAGAGTTTAGGACTTTAACGTAGTGTGTTGCGTTGTGGTTAGGTAGTAAAAGAGCGTGGGCGACTGTAGGCAGCTGCATTGTAAAACTAGCTAGGGTAATATGGTAATTGGCTCTGCTAGTGGAGAATAGGGTAGTGAGGTGATAATTAGCTCTGCTAGTGAGAATAGTGTAGTGGGGTGATATTTGGAGAGACTGAGGATGGGTTGGGGGATAGGGGAAATGCCCAAGGGTAGGATATTCCAGTGGGGTTCTACTGGGGTTATGCACTCTGTCTATTGGTCTTTCCTGGTCCTATCCTAATTCGGACCGAGGTGATGAGCTTCTCTGCTCCATGACAGAGTTTAGTTCGCTGATAGGTATCTGAGCGAGGCCGTAGGCCTACACTCAGCTAGTAGGGTCAGTGACTAGGGCTCTCACCAGGTGTTTTGTTTCTCTAACAGGTTCCCCGTAAGTTACGAGGAAGCTCTACACTGGTTTTGATGAAGTTCTACTCCGGTTAGGAAGAACACAAGATGAACAGTCAATGTTTTAATAAGATGAATAACTTCGGAGAAGAAAGTTTATACAATAGTGTTTATGCTGGGCCCATGATCAGGAGGGTCCACCAGAACATGGCTCAGTGGAGCAAAACCATATAAACGATTCCTGTGTGATAGGGTTCACCTAGGATGGATGATGTTCGGTTTTTACACCACATATCAAATGAACACTAGGGGCTAAAAAGGAACACTAAACGTAGCATTCACATGGAGTTGTAGATTCCAGTGGAATATTACAAGGGATATGGTGTTTGTGACAATCTAGACAATAGATAGGATCAAGTGTGTTACCAATAACAGTGATACCTATTTTCTCAGTACAGGGATTGGTACACTTAAGAACTATAGGGACTTATAATATGCAGTGTGTAACCGATCAATGATCAGTGTTAAACTATAGACTGTATCTATTTCGGATGATCATGTATATGGATTACCAAGTAGCTACCGGAGAAAGTCAACTTCTGGCAGGAGAGACACATCGCTGGGTGAGGTCTTTATGTGCTAAGCTAACGTGCTGTGGTGTAACCTTGCTAAGATGATCTGACTTGGCTCCTGATCTGCTGGTCTGATTCTACACACCTTATAGTATACGACACACATCCTTCGCATACACGTCTCACAGACATTACACTTTTCTTTTAATAAATTAATTGTTATTAATTTTTAGAAGCTAGAGTTGTTGAGTATATTGTGTTGGGGAAGAATGAGAGGGGACATGATCCAGTAGTGATAGAGAGAGAGAGAGAGAGAGAGAGAGAGAGAGAGAGAGAGAGAGAGAGAGAGAGAGAGAGAGAGAGAGAGAGAGAGAGAGAGAGAATGAGGTGTCCATAAACCGAGGGAGTGTGGTGGACGGAATCTAGTGGATTCTCCAGGATAATGATAAGGGGTTAAAATATAATGTGGGTGTTGATTCCCCTCACTCCAGGTACGACACTAAAGGTAATCCACGACAATGTCTGTCAGTTCAGAAAGTGTATGAGTGGAGTAGGAAATTTCGAAACGGCTTGAGTTCTGTGACAGACAGTTCAAGACCAGGTCAGACACACTGAGTAGGGACCCCAGAGTCTATTGCAGCCGTTGAAGGCCTCGTATAGGAAAACCGCCGACTGACCGTGAATGACACTGCCGCACATCTTATCATCCGTCAAGGTTCAGCACACCACATCATCCATGATGTGCTACAGTACCGTTACGTGTCTGCAGGGTGGGTGCCACGGCAGCTTACTCCAGAATTGAAACAACGACACATTGATGCTTGTCAAGAACATTTGCAGTCCGTTGAAGCAGACGGTGATGGTTTCCTATCAAGAATTGTTACTGGAGATGAAACCTGGGTTCACTACCTCGAGCCGGAAAGGAAGAGAGTGAGAAAGGAATGCCGCCATCTCTTCTCGCCAAAACTAAAGAAGTTTCGCACGCAGCCAACTGCAAGGAAGGTTATGCTTTTTTGGAATGAACAAGGCGTTATTTTAGAGCACTGTATGCCAAGGGGGAAAACTGTCACCAGTGATACGCATACAGATCTTCTCAGGAATCATCTACGATCCGCAAATCAAACCCAAACGAAATGGACTTCTGAGTAAAGGTGTCCGTTTGCAACATGACAATCCTCAACTCCATGCTGCCCGTGCAAATGTGCATGTAGCAGTAGCAGCCAGCCTATCTCTATCTCACTGCCTACAACTCGCACACAGTATCATTCACAGAGAGATCAGTTCCTGGGGAAAGTATGGACATATGATTGTTCTGTGGGGAAAGTATAGAAATATCAGTTCACAGGGAAAGTTAAGACATAAGTTCATGGGGAAATATCAATTGTTTGGGGAAAGTATATAAACATCAGTTGTTTGGGGGAAAGTATGGAAACATCAGTTGTTGGGGGAAAGTATGGAAATATCAGTTGGTGGGAGAATGTACAGAAATATCAGTTGTTTGGGAAAAGTATGGAAATATCAGTTGTTGGGAGAAATTATAGAAATATAAGTTGTTGGCAGAAAGTATGGAAATATCAGTTGTTGGGGAAAGTATGGAAATATCAGTCATTTGGGGATAGTATGGAAATATCAGTCAGTTGTTTGGGCAAAGTATGGACATATAAGTTGTTTGGTGAAAGTATGGAAAAAGGGGGGTTA
>JACEFZ010013377.1:0-34848 GCA_014155875.1 Cepaea nemoralis
CCTTGTTTTTTTACCCCCCTCAGACTACATGTGTCCCTGTTGGCTTGTTAGTGTGTTGACTAATAAGTTGATGTTTCTAATAAAGTGACTGTATTTTAAATTGATAGTGTTGAGTTTTAAGGTTTGTGTACGTGTGTGCTGAATGTGTGGTGTATTTCCAAGCGTCACGAGTTGGGATTACCTCAATCATGAAATATTCCACTGTGTGAAATACATGATCAGGCATTCCAAGTAGTGGTGCTTAGATGTATCCTAACTGCTAAACTAAGTATATTATCCTAAATACTAAATTAAACTCACTATTAAACTAAGTTATGCACATGTATTCACAAATTAGACAAGTCATGCAATTTTACATGGAAGACGCAGACAAATTACAATAAATACGTTTTGCGTACAATTTGTCCGCCAAGTGTATCGTTCTCTCATTTAATCCTTTCACGCAGTCATTCACTCACCTTTCATTCAAAATAGTATTTGGTTAAAATATATAATTAAAGTTGAGGTAAGTGTTATTGCCCTTAGAAAAAATGGGCTAGGCGATATTTGCCCTTTAAGAAAATACGTACTTTTTGTACGATGGATGAAAAATAGGTTATAATTTAACTAGAGACAATTGTATAGGACGGTTCTTTAGCCTATGAATGGCACCGCCTGTAATATTAAAGTAGAATATGTACAAATTACAGGTTAACACAATTTATATACATCATTAATGGAAATATAATACATATTTAATACTAAAGTAATTAATTAATTAAATAACTCCAACGATGATGTGCGCGTTGTCGTCCTGTCGTTAGCGTGTTATGCCATGAATGTTAAAGTTAGTATGGCTGTCTCTTGAGTGTTGTAGTCGATGTCGTTCTGTTTCGGCTGTTTGCAAAGTTTCGTAGCAACAGCAAGTATTGTTCTCAATGTCCCGTATGAAATATTACAGTGTTCAGAGTCAGTTCACTGGTTGATATTATTGGTTGAAACAAACACAGTTACTGTTTCTTGCTGGAATCGTTCTCGAGCTTAGGCACTTGATGGTATAGTTCTTAAAGTATAGCTCTTAACGTATGTTCATGGGTGTCGTAATTCACCTAATCAATGAGAGTATTCTAGCGGGTGTAGAGTCACACTGTTATATGCAACCGACTAAAAGTATCACAGTTTATAGTGTGGCGAATGGTCGATGTGGTAAGAGTCATTCTACTGGCGCATTCGCTTGCCGTGATAATAGGTCAGCCACAATGTTATCTGTGCCTCTGATATGGCGGATTTCGAAGTCGAAATCTTGAAGTAGAAGACACCATCTTTGTAACCGGTGGTTTTTGGGCGAACCATGGTTAAGGACTAATAATGGCGAACTGTCTGTGAGGACCACAAAATGACTACCCAAGAGGAACTTAGATAACCTCAATATACAAAACAAAAGGCTTAAACACTCCAATTCGACTGTGGCATAACGAGTCTCCGCCTTCTTTAGTTTGCGGCTGACGTAGAGAATCGGGTGCCTTACTCCATCCACTTCCTGCATTAAACATCCTCCTATTGCGATAGCGCTCGCATCTGTGGTCAAAATAAAGGGTAAATTTATGTTGGGTAATCGTAAAACTGGTGGATTAGAAAAAATATGTTTCAATCTACACATTGCATCATCTAAGCTGGTACTTTTACAAATTTTTGATGGATGATCTTTAGTTAACATATCAGAAAAGACTGAGGTGAGTTCTGCCCAATGTGGAATGAATTTGGAATAATAGTTAATCAGACCTAGTAAACTTCTAATCTGTTTCTTTGTGTTAGGAACTTCTAGATTAAGGATCTTGGAAACAATTTTATCATCAGTCAACAATTTTCCTTCAGAAATTCTATGACCAAGGAAGTCTATTTGTGTATAGCCTATTTCAACCTTTGAAGGTTTGATAGTAAGTCTAAAAAGAGAGATTTGGTTGAAGACTTGTTTCAGGGTGAGTAAGTGAGAAGTCATATCAGAAGAATGGACGCATATATCATCAATATAGGCTACTACATCATTAATTCCGTGTAATAACAATCTTGTTAGTCTCACAAATGTGGCCGGTGCGTTCTTCAGACCAAAAGGAAGATATAGCCATTCGTACAACCCGAGAGGTGTTGCGAATGCTTTTATATGTCTACAAGAAGGGTGTAGTGGAACTTGCCAATATCCTTTCGCTAAATCGGTCTTGGAAAATAAGGATAATTGAGCCATATTTAAAATAAGATCTTCACAACTGTTCATTGGCTCTGCATCCGTTGTTGTTCTTGTATTTAATACTCTATAGTCGATGCACAAACGGATTGTCTGGTCCTTCTTTTTCACCAGGACAATCGGTGAAGAATATTGAGACATCGATTTTTGAATAATGCCATTCTTCTCTAAATCTAAAATTGCTTTATCTAAATTAGATCTGTAATGGAGAGGAATAGAATATGGTCTACATTTGACCGGTCTCAGATCTGTCAGCACAATTGAATGTGTTATTCTATCAGTGCGTCCAGGTTTGTTGGAAAAGATAGTCTTATAGTCGTCAAGGAGCGTCAAAATGTCTTGTCGCTGTTGTTGTGTCAAAGTGTCAGAGATATGTATGTCATTTATACTCCCGTTGTCAGTCATGATTGGTACAGGGATTTCAGTATTGTCCACGTCTGTCTGATTTATCACAGATGCTACTGTTTGTAAATTGTCTTCAATGTCATTGTCGTCGTCGTCGAGATCAATCGTCAATATGTCGTCAAATTTGACGTCGTTGTCGATATCACAGATTGTCGGTAATGTCCATATGTTTTCGTCGTTTTCGTCGTCGTGAGCGTGTGTCGTTAACGATGCTTCGTTTGTCGAGGTGTCATTTGGTTGGGAAATTGTTTCGTCTTCGCTCCCGTCACCAGTTCGTTGCGTCTGTTCATTTGTCTCATTGTCCTGTCTAGCATAGTATGGTTTCAACATATTTACATGGAATAATTTCAACTTTCCATTTACAGAGAATGTAGTAGGGTTATTCCCCTTGACCAGTTTATGACATATATCACAAGATGTACAAAATGTTTTAATGTCTTGGTCGAGCTTTGGCCAATAAAACTGGGTCAGGACAATTGCCCTGGTCAATTCGTATCCCATATGACCTCCAAAAGGGGAGTCATGGGCTATTTTTAGAACTTTGTCTCGATGCGCTTGTGGTAAAACTATTTGCTGTATCGTGGTCTGCTTTGTTGTGTAAAATCTAGTTAAGATGTTGTTCTGTAGCCTAAATGTCCACGATGCGTTCTTAGTTACTTTTGGTTTAAGTCCTACTAAATTAAAGTATGGTGCAAGTGTTGTATCTGCTTTCTGTTCATTTCCAAAATTGATGTTAGTTGAGTTTGGCGCTACTATTTCTAATGATTCCTGCAGTTGGTCAGTGTTGGTTTTATGGGTTGTCTGTCGTGTTATTGCGTTTGTGTGTTGTGTGTTTTGTTGCACATTTACAGGTTTGGTACTTGGTAGATCGGTAGCATCCTCAATTCGAGGTTTTAATTCGGTCGTATCGCTCATAGATTCGACCGCCCCTGCATTGTACACCTTGGTGAATTCTTTCTGAATTACCTCAGTGGTTGTCTCCCTTGGTATTTTGGCAGCTTGAGACAAGCAAGAATGGTGTTTCTCTTTAGCGTCGCTGTTTGTGTGGTGGATACCGTGTTTCTGCTCCCACTCTTTGATTTCTTTTCCAGAGCATGGATGTATGTTGGGTAAATTACCAAGTATAATATCAGCGACTGGATTTTCAAGGACAGCACACAATACTTGTCCTGATATGAACGGTGTTCGAATTTCGACCAGAGCAAGGGGGTATTTCTCTATCGTACCTGAGAATGTGCGACAAGTCACATGTTTGTCTGTGTAGTCTTTAGTGTCTATTAATGTTTTCTTAACCCCACAGAGCGTTGCGCCGGAATCACGAATTAATGTGCACTTTTTGTTGTTAACAAACCCTGTAAAAAAAATTAGCTTGCCTGTAGATGACAAAGCAGCGTTTGCTGTTTCATTTGCAATAGGGATCGTGTGGCCACATAATAATGTTGTGTCAAGTTGGAACTTCGTACAGGTGTTGCAATTACTGTCTGTAATGGTGTTAATAATGTGTACAGCATTCCCAAGCTCGCTTTCATTGTCGTGTTGATTATCACATTCATTCAGTGATTCAATCTCTTCGTCAGACGACGTTTCTACAAGTGCAGCATTGGCCTGTTTCAATAACTTTCGCCCCTCACTCTTGCGACTATAGTGGCCCCAGCTATTGCAAAAATAACACTTGACAGCTTTCTGGTAAGCACTGCGCTTAGTCTTCTGTTTCTCCACCATCATTTTGAGGTGGTGAGGATAGGTAGGTGCTTTGTCGCACATCGCGTACATGTCATGATTATAACTGCTATATTGGCATTTCACTATTTTACAGACACTGGAACGCGGTTTAAATTTACTCTCTGTTTGTTTGGAGTATTTGGTGTTCATTACTGCAGCTGCTGTATCGTTGTGACTTATGTTCAGCTGAAAAATGTCCCTATTTGCTGTGAAAAATGCATTCCCCTTTGCCTCGATTTCCTGAATACTCTTACAGTCCATTTGTTTTAAGAACTTGGCAAAAGGTGTGGGGATGGTGCTAACTATTTTGTCTATAATAATAAGCTCTTTAAGTTTATCATGGCTATTGTTGGTTTTAGCCGAGTTAATCCATTTTGTGCATATGTCTTGGACTGTACTGACATAATCTATAAAGGTTTGGTTTGGTTGTGGAGATAATTTGGCAAATTGTTGTTGGTAACCTGCAGTATCTAAAGAAAAATGTTGGAGAATGCGTTGTTTTAGATAGTCATAGTCTTTTCGCATTTCCTGTGGGACTGTTTCTATTACTTTTAGTGGTTCAAGAGCTAAGTTTCTCATTAGAATAAATGCCCAATCTGATTTTATGATCTTATGATAGGCCATGAGACACTCACAATTTTCTAAATAGGCGCTGATGGAATCTCCTGAACAGAACGCCTTCACGAGTCCTTTGTACTTGTTATATTTTTGTTCTTCCTCTTTGCTTCTTAGCTTATTCACCGATATTTCTGTGTTGGACTCAATCTCCATCTGTTTAAGTTTTATCTGTGTCTCGGCATTTAATTGGACGGGGAAAAAAAGCCTGTCATCATCTTGCTCTTATCTAGGTAACTGAACATGGGTTCATACAGGCAACAATAAATCTGTTCGCTATGAGATAGAATATATATTGTATTGAATATACAGTTGGCGCAGTGGGTTAACAGCCCGCGCTATATTATCTTACATATCACAGATAGTTAAACATCAAACACATAGTTGTCATACAACAATCTAGCACACTATCTAGCCTATGTATATATATATATATATATATCTATGAATATCTATTGAGTCCCTCTCAGGCAGGCCTTGTTGCCTCTCTCCAGTCCGTCTGTCCTCTTTGCTTCTTAGCTTATTCACCGATATTTCTGTGTTGGACTCAATCTCCATCTGTTTAAGTTTTATCTGTGTCTCGGCATTTAATTGGGCCTGCTTGGCTGCGGCCTCAAGCTCCATCTGTTTCTCCTGAGCCTGCAATTGTATTTTCTTCTCTTCAATTTGCAATTGCATTTTTTTCTCTTCTGCATCAATTAGTCTTTTCTTTTCTTCTGCGTCCATTTGCATTTGCAATTTCTTTTCTTCCGCTTGCATTTGCAATTTCTTTTCTTCTGCCTCCATTTGCATTTGCAATTTCTTTTCTTCCGCCTCCATTTGCAATTTCTTTTCTTCTCGTTCTATCGCTCTTTCTTCACGGGCAATGTTTTCTGCGTGCGTTTTCTGTGCCCATTCTGACAGTTTCTCTTCTTTATACCCTAACTTTATTCCTTGCTCAATGCATTTATCTAAGCTAGACATTTTGTGTTTTCTTTGTTTGTAATGTTTATCAAATTAAATCTCTTAGAAAAAATGTTGGGAGGACAAAAATTAGTTATCTCCCTTACTTATTAAATTTGTAAATCAAAATGCAAGGTTATGTTGGTTATAAGATCATGAATATGCAAACAAATCAATATGATACAAAATGATACGTTGATGGAAGATGAGAAGTACAGCTTAGAGTTACAATGGGTATGATGTGATACTTAGCTCTCAATCCCAGAACTCTGCGATGTTGTCTTGTACTCTCGTCACTGTTGGAAAGGTTACATAGGTTGCACGCGGCACTAGTTGCGGAACAATCTGCTCGTGGAGTGAGAAAACATTAGTCACAGTCACACACAAAAAAATGTCAAAATAGTAACATGTCAAAAATCGTTTAAAGAATCAAAATAATGAGGCGCACTGCGGAGGCAATGGTGAGACGTTGCCGAGGGACTCAGATTAATTCTATTTTATCGCTAGATAGCTACTAATTTTTGTAAAGTTGTAAAGTTAATTGTTTTGATTTAAACAAATCAATGTGTTATCAAAAATCAATGTGATATGATTAAATAAGTAATTTTACATGGCATTTAATAACTTTTCCACAAAACATTTTATGCCAACACCGGAAAACTAGCCCCCAAAAAGCCTGTCATCATCTTGCTCTTATCTAGGTAACTGAACATGGGTTCATACAGGCAACAATAAATCTGTTCGCTATGAGATAGAATATTTATTGTATTGAATATACAGTTGGCGCAGTGGGTTAACAGCCCGCGCTATATTATCTTACATATCACAGATAGTTAAACATCAAACACATAGTTGTCATACAACAATCTAGCACACTATCTAGCCTATGTATATATATATATATATATATATATCTATGAATATCTATTGAGTCCCTCTCAGGCAGGCCTTGTTGCCTCTCTCAAGTCCGTCTGTCCTCTGCCGGTCTCCTCGTGTCCTAATTCGACACGGGCGGTAACTCTGTCCGAGTTCCCCGTGGACCCCGCATTAGGCGGGCCACATCAGTGTCCACGGAGCCATGGACTCGGTGACCAGCTCTTTCGAGAAGGCTCTCGATTACTCGGGTCCTGAGCGACTCTTCTGTCCCTTGGGCTGGAGTTGCAGCCCTCTAATAATATATCTGACGGTGAGGCGGTGACAACAATGATGATCAGAATATGATCCGGAGCTTCGTGGTCTAATGTCTACATATACACCTAGCATATGCGACACACATTCTACACATGACACACATACACACTTCTCCCACATATACTCTTAGCTTTAATAAATTTCTTGTATTTATTTGTTGAGGCTAGAGTTGTCAAGTATGTTATGTTGGGGAAGAATGAGAGGAGGCATGATCCAGGGGTGAGCAAGAGTGAGAAGAAGGTGTCCTTGGACTGAGGGAGTGTTGTGGACGGAGTCTGGTGGATATCTCCAGAATAGTGATATTGAAACTGGAAAAAATGTGGGTGTTGATTCCTCTCACTCCAGGGACGACACTATAGAAGTAATATCTCTCAAGTGACGATAGTAGAGAGTGAGTACTTTAACACGACACCATCTCTCTCTCTCTCTCTCTCTTTCTCTCTCTCTCTCTTTCTCTCTCTCTCCCTCTCTCACACATACAAACACATTCTGTCTTGATCTATCTCTTGCTTTCTGTAGATAATAGTACATGGATTTCTGTGATCTTGGGCATTAACCTTTACATTTTCATTCTATTTAAATTGTGGCTTCCATTTTTTTTTTTGGGGGGGGGGATTTCCATATGCATATATTCATATACATACCTGTATATCAACACAAAGCCATAATTGTATTTACATAAATACCTACACGAATTCACCCATACATGGTTACCCATACATGAATACCATACATGTTAGCCTTTTGTATTCTACAACAATGTTTATATTCATGCTGGGGAATCGTGTTGAATTTAGGCAGAAGGCAAACCGCTGAACGCAAAATTGCCTAGTGACCACAAGCCACTAAACACACCAGGGCAGGTCTCCGGGTCTTACAGCGGACACGCAGCCAGTTTTCACAAAGCCTTTGTGTACCTAGGCCAGAGGAGCTATATATCTTTCTTTAAAGTTGTTTGGGGGAGGAGAGGGGTGAATCTGTGATTCAAAGCACCCTGGGGAAGAATTTGCGGCGTGTACTATCTGCGCTCTCCAATGCTTGTTACCACCTAGTGAGAAGTGTTCCCAAGTATTAACAAAATAAGCCACACACAGGGCTCGCGAGACGCACACACGTTCTAATATTTTCCACAGCAGGGACTGGTCTGGGACAGTCCCGTTCACCACTGCTATAGGTTTTAGATTTTATGCCTTGCAACAGAAACCAAATATCGTTTGTCAAGACTATCAGATGTAAAACATCTTGGATGTTTTTGATATTATTAACATTTAAAAAAAATTAATAATAATGACATTTTTTCTAATTGCAAGAGTAAATGAAATTAAAGAAATTTACACATTTCAGTCAGGAAAAATAGTAGCTAGTTTGTATTTGAACATTAGTAAAAATAAGTTTCTGTTGTTTGTAAGGGGGTTGAATCTTGCCTTGATTCTGCAAGTCCAAACTTATTTTCTTTATTCCGCTAGTGTTTGAAGAAGTTTTGCGTGTGTGTCTTCGGATGTTTTAGGAATAGTGTTAAGAAAGATTGCCTTGTAGATGTCTGTTTGTTTGCCTGTGTGTGTTTGTATTATTTGTTGTAGAGTTTCCACTGCATCTGTGACTGTTTGACATGTGAAAAATATGTGTTCTTCTGTCTCTTGTGTGTTGTTCCTGCATATTTGGCATTTTCCTATTTGTCTGGATCTGAATACTAATTTGGGTATTATGGGATTTATATTAAAAATCAGTCTGTAAGTTACTTCTTTCGCCTTAGATGTGATGTGTTTGTTGTGTAAGTTGGAAAAGGTGGATGTGTAGTCTGGCATGAACTATTTTTTTCCTCTTTTGATTCTCAGTTTAAGCGATGGTGCTTGTTTACTAACTAATTGTTTGTATATTTCTCGTGTTGTTTCATTTATTAAATGTTCATGTCCTTGTATTGCCTGTATACATGTGTGATAGAAAGATGGAAATATGCCCTGATAATGCCCTGGTAGTATGCCCAACTTGTCGGATACTTATGTGATTGATGGCTCAACCCCACAGAGATAAATGATGAACAATCATTTTTCCCAATGTGATCCTGCCCGTTTAATTAATTTAGCTGTACTGACTCAATTGTTGAGACCAGAAATAGAGTTTTAGAGAACCAAGGAATACCTTTAGGAAATACTGAAAGAATTGTACTCCCTTTTATACCCAATTTATTCCTTAAGTGGTTCCTTGCCTCTCCTCTACCAACTAATTAATTCTATCTAGGGTAATTTAAAACAAGTAAAATACAATCAATACATGGCATGACCTCAGTTTTTATGATTTAATAAACACAAATATGGATTTTGTAAATTGCATTCAAAATTACAATTTCCTGTAATAAAATACGGACATATACATATACATTAAATATTACAGAATTGATGTGCCCATGATAAGGTAGATATTAACAGTTATATTTTTCCCAGTGGCCTGTAATGCTAATCTTTTACTGGCCTGGATGATCTAAAAAAAAAAAAGAACTGTCTCCAATCAGGATTCTCCACTTCCAGCTTTGGGAATCACTCTGGCTATCATCAATTGTAGTATTCGTGTTCCTGGGTGTAGTAGAATATAAGTTGGCTCTTGGTTTTATTCCCTTTGCTTTTGCTGCTTTGTTTAGTTTTGTGAGATGTTTTATTTTGTGTGCTTATAATATAATGCTATTCTGTGTTGTTCTGGATGTCTGATAATATTACCTGTGTGGCTGATTCTAAGTGCTTGTATTTTTCCTTGAATATCCTGAAGTGCTATTCCTCCTTGTTTCTTATCCTGAATGAGAGTTTTATGCTGTATGCTGTGTGTTGTCTTACTAAATATGAAATGTCTTATCTGTTTATTTATGTCTGTGATTGTATGTTTTGGAGGGTTTAACACTGTCACTAAGTATATTATTTTTGGTATGATGTATGTGTTAACTATTATGGTTCTACCAAATATTGTTAATGTTTTGTATTTATACCAGTGTAGCATGTCTGTGATTTGGTGTGATATTTGTAGCCATATTTTTCTGTGTGTTGTTCTGGGGTCACATGGACATGTGATCCCATACAGTTTCATATTGTGTGTATGTGTTAGGTCTGGAGGGAAATCAGACTTTTGTTTCCACTTTCCCAGGCACATAATTTGTGATTTTTGTATATTAATTTTGGCTCCACTGCCTTTCCCAAAGTGGGAGAAGGTGTGCAGTATGTTTCTGATGGATGTGTTGCTTGTAGGGAAGAATGCAGTATCGTCTGCTTAAGTAATGACCTTTTGCTCTCCTATTCCCTGTATGAAAGTGCCTTTAATGCTGGCATCTTGTCTGATCTTTTCTAATAATGGCTCTAGTGTCAGTATATACAGAAGTGGTGATAGTGGGCACCCTTGTCTTACAGATCTTGTCAGCCTGAAGCTAGAAGTCAGTGAATGGTTCACTAAGACTTTGCTTTCAGGGTTGTTATATAAAATCTGTATCCACTTTCTGTAGTACTGTCCTATATTGCAGTGTTCTAGGGTTTTGTGCAAATAGGAGTGTGCGATTCTGTAAAAGGCCTTCTCTTGGTCCAAAGACAAGAGGGAGGATTGACAGTTTTCTGGTGTGTGTACATTATAATGTCTCTAATGAGGTTATATAGTTATTTATGATTGTACCTAAGGGGAAACAATCTGACATTGGTAAAATTGGTACATGCATATGTTTTTTGGTTCATAAGTGGTCAAAACGACTACAAAACATCAGGTAGCGTCAACTAGAGGTGAGCGATGTTTACTAAATTTGACGGACCAGGATTAGAATATCTGGCCATAGGCGTTAGTGTTCTAGTTCTAAAATCGTCATACAAGTTGATGATTTAAAGCCTAACTTGTTGTTGTTTTTTTTTTGTGTGTGTGTGTGAGGAGGTGCGTAGCTTGAAAGATAGCGTCAATCGCTGTTAACTTCAGGTCTGTGCTGAGTCCATTGTCAAACATAGTACTAATCCAACCAGGGGACAATACTTGATGGAAGTAGCTTAATGGCAGCACTGAATGAAGTATATATATATATATATATATATATATATATATATATATATATATATATATATATATATATATATATATATATATATATATATATATGTCACACGTTTCTCTTGATGATAATGATATCACGAAGTTCTCACGATGATACTGTTCATGATATTGATGATAAGTTTTGTGTGATGGTCGTTGTCTAGGTAACGATGTTCATGGTGTGTCAATGGAGATATCTGTCTTGCAATGTAACTCACCCCCGCAGTGCATATTCACCAGGCATTCAACAAGATTCCGTTGGCGCACATAATCCTTTATTACACAAATAAGACGGACAAACGGAACAGGTTTATACATCCAGAAACATAACGTAATCCATAGAATATGAATATCCTCCTCACAATTTAACCAGCACACATCAATGCCTTCTCACGGCTGGCCTCTAATCTCAATCCACAAGACAGGTAATCCAGCTACAATCCTCGGCTGGAGCTCACACAATACAACCCACACATTGGGTTGGAGCCACTGCTCAACTATAGAACCCACTCTGGGGTTTGGCCTACACTCAATACAGAACCCACTCTGGGTTCCGGCCTGTCTTCCCAACTAGAAAACAACACAACACGGAGCTCTCTCTTAAACGACCTGACCCGCAGTCGGTCTCCTCTCTCACTGACTTTCCAGTCGCCTGACTTCACACAACATACAACTCTCCCTCGACCCATCCCCCCCTGGGGATTTTCACTCATATCCGCCCCATTATTTCTGAGGGTTGATTGTGTTCCTTGTAGCCAGGTCAGTCACTTTACTGTCTCCCACTCTCATCTCCATTCTTCCTCCTGCCCGGTCACTCAACTCAATGTCAGTGACCCAGGCTTATGTCATTACCCCCCTCTTAAAAGAAAACTTCGTTTTCAAATATTGGGAGACTAAAACTTACTAAACATGTGACCCAGACATATAGCCTGGGTAGCCCTAAGTATGGCTGCACCTTACTCTAGCTACCACACTACATAATACATCAAATGCACATTTATATTCATCACACATAAATACAACCATCTATCTTGTGTATCAATGCATGAACTAATACATCACATAATAATAATAATACATCATAGAAACGCATTATACTTATGTACCCACAGGTCTCTTACTACTTTACGACCACACAATACTATTTGTGTACCGACCCTATATCAGGTGGTTCTGTTCTTGCATTAACCCACCTCTGATTCCTGTCGATGCTGTGTCTACCTTTCATGTACCCATGACTCATGGTACCTCTACAATTACAACATCTGTTTGCTATCCCTAGCCCTGGGTCAGTAATGTCGCGAAAACTCTTTTGACCTGACTCAACTTTCCTATCTGCATATTGCACCGTTACACTTGAGTCTCTGTTTAGTCTGAGCTCTTTATTCAATCTTGGCCCATATACCTGGCACCTTGCTTTCTGCTGCATACGCCTTTTGCCTATGTGCCCTGCACATGCACTATCCTGAGCTGTTCTCGTATATCGGTCTCTATGTGCTAAAGGTACTGCTCCTTGCCCACGTGCAGTTCTGCTATCTGAAAACCTGCGAGTGAGAACATTGTTCTTCCTCTCGAAGCACCCTCTACCTTTCTTTGACTGCCTATGTTCTACTCTCCTACACCCTTGGGAACATTTGTTCAGAGTAGTATCTTGTCTCTGGGAGTCACTAGCACTATATTTGGGATCGATTCTCATCTGCTCAGCTGTACTATCCTTGTCCTGAGTTCCTGTGTCTACTTCAAGTGCCTCTTCTACCTCAGCTATACTCTCTAATTTTGGTTCTCTTGTGGTAACTACCTCGTTACTGCTTACACTATATTTTTGGTCCCAATAAACTACTTCCTCTTCTGTACACTCTTTAACTCCTATAACATTTCCTATGATCAAATCAGCCACTGGTGAGTCCAGAACACACGCTGTCACTCTTCCAGTGATATATGGTGTTTTTACTGTTATTATGGCTACTGGGTAGAACTCTACTGTGCCGTTGAATGTTATGCATCTAATCTTTTTCCCTGTATAATCCGAGGGATCTATTAAACTTCTCCTCACTCCGATAGACGTACATCCGGAATCCCTAATTGTTAGCGCTGGCCTATCATTAACAAACCCATGATGCATCTTCAGACTTCCTCCTTCATGCACTGCTGATCCTGCTTTAACTGTGTGACCACATATTAAGACTGGCTGACCGTCTTTTTCAAAAAGAGGTTTGCACCCACTACAATCTTCATTGTTCAGCGTCTCAATTACTTGTGCTGCATTTGAGTGCTCTGTTTCTCTCATCCTACATTGATGACTGACATGCCCAGTTCCTTCCACATTTGAAACAAGTAATCTCCCTTTTAGTGTTGTTCGTTGGTCCATCTGATGGTTGTGCATCACACTGTGCTGCCTTGTGTCTCCAGCTCCCACAATTCCAACATCCGGCATAATTTGGACGTCTCTGGAAGTTCCCTCTTCTATATGGGTACCGTCCCTACTCTACCAACATTGTTTCCTCGGAAACCATTATCTTGAAGTTCTTGCTGCTCACCTTTCTGTGCTGAATCCACACTTTTCGCCCTTGGTCTGATAACTGGATTCTGGTTCTGTTTTGTGTACGCTGCACAGACTATTTCCTCACTCATTAGTTTCCCAATAGATACGTTAGGATGTGCAGTCATGTAGTTTTGCCCTAACTGAGACATTGTGTCTATGTCCTTTGGCTTCCGTTCCTCAAAGAACGCCACTAAATTAGAATTACATGCAGATACTACCTTGTCTCTTAACATTAGATCTACTAATTTATTAAAATCTTTCCCTACTTCTGCAAGCTCCATCCATTTGTTAAATGCATTCTTTACAGTGTTAACAAAGTCTGTGAAATCTTGATTTGTCTCTGGCACTAAATGTCTAAACTTTGTCCTATATCCATGCTCAGTGAGTTGGAACTTAGTCAGCAAACGTTGACGTAAGATAGTGTAGTTGTTCCTTTCTTCTACAGGTAAATTGAACATGGTGTCTAGTGCCTTGCCCGTAAGCAGCTCCCCTAGTCTAATGGCATACTGTTGTTCGGGGATGCCTAACACTTTCGCACTTGCTTGAAATCTGTCCAAATAAGATTCAAGGTTGTCTCGGTCCGTAAAGTATGGCAGTTTTAATCTCTGTGACGACTGCGAAGGTTTTCCGCTTTCCTCACTTTGACCCTTTGAAGATAGTTCTAGTTTTCTGAGAGCAATTTCAGCTTCCATCTTAATCTTCTCTTTCTCAATTTCCACTTTCATTTGTGTCTCTTCCTGTAGACGCTTGTTTTCTATTTCAGCTAACTTTACTTGTGTCTCTTTCTCTTCCTGTAGACGCTTTGCCTCGCGTTCATTATGCCTCTCCTCTCTTTCAATCTGTTTTTGTTCTTTCGCTTCTGCATACTCCTGTAACTCTTTACCTTTCAGGCCTATTCTTTCACCTGCTTCAATATAATCCATTAAAGTAGGCATCTTGTACTTGTGGACACGTTGCTGTGAATCAGCCAACTATAAATGTACAGACTCTGCTGTTAGTCTTTGTGTCACTTGCCTAAGTACACCCGCACTCACTGTGTACGTAAATCCGTAGTGCTACAATATCACTCTGTACTCACCCAGTCACTCTATTAGCACTAGGTAGTGAGGGGGGAAGTATCACCTATACTCCCTTATATCTATATATCTATGACCAAAAGTTCATAAAGTCCCTGGAAATATTGTTAAACATACATATCAATACATATACAAACAAATGGATGATAATACTAAGTGATGACTATCCAACGCTAGACTTCACAAGCTGAGTACACGGAGACGATGATGACACAGAAATAAACCACAGTAACAACCACAAGCTTGTGTAGAGACATCCACAGTGCGCGTAAAATAAAAATATAAATTGACCAAGACCACTAGACAGCAGAAATGACGAAAGATCACAATAAAAACATATATCCGAACACAACAAATATTATATGTAAATATAACGAAAAGAAAGAGAGAAAGAAAAAGAATATATACTGAAAATATACACAGATCTGACGTCAGACAACTCGGCTCTAGATATTGGTTAAGACTATTTCAATGCCCCTGCACGATACGTCAACTCATTAACGTTTTTCTTACAAAAATATCGTAAGCACCAGAAAGACAAATAAATTATTGTGCTGTATCCCGACTCTCGAGAAACACCCCAACAAATCCCCTACTCTTGACAAACACTGGACCACATACAAATAATTGCGTAACACCCGACAACAATAAATATGACGATGGGAGCAAAACAATAAAAAATAATAATGTGTAACTGGTTGGCCGACAAATATGGGCCTATTAATCCGTCGCCAAAAGTTCTTTTTATTCAGTCACCAAAGTTTTTGTTCGTTTTAATAGTTATTCGCCCTCGGCTGGAAATGTCTACGACGCTGGATTTCAAAGCGACTTGTTGTTTTGTTGAATGGTTCCTGAATTCACGTGGTGATCAAAAGTTCCAACTGTCGACAAAAGTTGAAGATGATAGTGATATCCGTAACGTTATTGTACTTTCTCTGTACGTGGTAATAATCCAAAGTGTTCTTTCGATTTGTTGTTACTCTCGTTGCGGAGATGGCGCTTCGCTGTATCATTAATGTTATGGATTTTCGTTACCCGACAAGATTCACCAAAAAGAAAAGGAGAATGGCAGGCAATGTTCAGCGCTTTAAATTTGGGTATATAAATCCTTATCGGCAAAGAAGTACAACCATGGTTGCGATGACGATAAGTTAAAACTGTTTGCTCATAACAGAATAATGATGACAAAGGCTTGAACAAAGACGAAACATCAAGTCTGGCTTTCTTTCAAAACAACCTTGTTTATCCCGATCTCCTGTGGAAATTCCCAGTAACTTTCCACTGTCAAACAGCCTTGCCGTCCAAGGTCAACCTAATTTCTCTTTATCACTCTCAGTGAAAAATTCCTCCGTAAAACCGTTCTCACACAAACTTGACAGCCCCACCCGGCTGCGGTAGGGGTAACGTTACTATCTCCTTCAGTCAACTGTCCGTCAAATTAGCGACTGCCAATTTTTCTCTGTTATCCAAACATGTACTTCCCAAGTACCTGGACGCTGGTGTACCCACCCGTCCTCTTTACTGCGTCGAATAATCTTGACCAGTCAACTTGCAACAACACAGTGCGCTTGCCTCCAGCACACACACACACCTGTCCTCGCCACTCTGGATTCAACACTCGTCTTTAATTTCCGCACTGCTGCCTGGTATCAAATTTACCTGTCACCGTAATGGACTCTCCCGGTTAGTCTGTCCTGCGTTAATTCTTGGCGTCCCCGCCTCGTCTGTTTATGCGTGCTGACCGCCGTTAATTTACCTGTAGTGGACTTGACGTGAACTGACTGCTCGCCTGTGACCTCCGCCGCGCATTTTCCCCGCGCGCTGACAGTTTTTCTTGAATGTGGCGTCTTATACACACCAAAGAGTTGCTGTTAATTTCTTGACGCAGTACCGTCTAAATTGATGGCACGAAGTCACCAATAATAACTCCTCTCTTTCAGCGAAGAGCCCACAAACATCTCAGAATGACAACACTCTCTATAATGTTCTTAATTGGACGTAGCCCCCAGATGTTCTTGATCGGACGTAGCCTCCAGATGTCACACGTTTCTCTTGATGATAATGATATCACGAAGTTCTCACGATGATACTGTTCATGATATTGATGATAAGTTTTGTGTGATGGTCGTTGTCTAGGTAACGATGTTCATGGTGTGTCAATGGAGATATCTGTCTTGCAATGTAACTCACCCCCGCAGTGCATATTCACCAGGCATTCAACAAGATTCCGTTGGCGCACATAATCCTTTATTACAAAAATAAGACGGACAAACGGAACAGGTTTATACATCCAGAAACATAACGTAATCCATAGAATATGAATATCCTCCTCACAATTTAACCAGCACACATCAATGCCTTCTCACGGCTGGCCTCTAATCTCAATCCACAAGACAGGTAATCCAGCTACAATCCTCGGCTGGAGCTCACACAATACAACCCACACATTGGGTTGGAGCCACTGCTCAACTATAGAACCCACTCTGGGGTTTGGCCTACACTCAATACAGAACCCACTCTGGGTTCCGGCCTGTCTTCCCAACTAGAAAAACAACACAACACGGAGCTCTCTCTTAAACGACCTGACCCGCAGTCGGTCTCCTCTCTCACTGACTTTCCAGTCGCCTGACTTCACACAACATACAACTCTCCCTCGACCCATCCCCCCCTGGGGATTTTCACTCATATCCGCCCCATTATTTCTGAGGGTTGATTGTGTTCCTTGTAGCCAGGTCAGTCACTTTACTGTCTCCCACTCTCATCTCCATTCTTCCTCCTGCCCGGTCACTCAACTCAATGTCAGTGACCCAGGCTTATGTCATATATATATATATATATATATATATATATATATATATATATATATATATATATATATATATATATATATATATATATATATATCATGCATCACTGCCAAGCAGATAGCACCCTACAAATATACCATATTACAATCCATCAGGATAAGTAGCTATTCGATCCTGATTAACAATTTCATTATAAACTTAGACTATGAATAACCACCCATATGATGAAAGGTTACCCTTTCATACATGAGGGCGGGGGAGAGTGTCAGGATCTCCATAGCCTGCAGGTGAAGGACAACTTACGACACTAAACACAACGGAAGCAAGGTGTCGCCGAGTACAGGCTAGCCACGACGCAATTGAAGCCCAGTGGTCATCGTGATACACGGGACGCACGAGTTGTGAGAAGGAAAGGTCTGACCAAGAATATCTGTGTCGGGCAGACGGGCTGAGGACAGCGAGACAGGACGGACAGAGAGGGTTATGCTTGTATTCTCTGACTGTTGTGAAATAGCGTGTCTGACTAGTAAAGTGGAACGTGTTTGAGCTGAGACAATGAGAGAGTCATGTTGTATTAATATAAGATGTGTAATGTATATGTCAAAATTTTTTGGACATGTTATGAGAAGAAATGGATTGGAGAACTTAGTGACAACTGGCAAGATCGAGGGGAACAGACCAAGAGGAAGACCGAGAGGAAAATACCTGGATGGCTTGGCCACATGGCATGGACGAGACAGGAACACTGAGCTGATCCACGACACTGGTGATCGAGTGAAATGGCGAATCATGACCGCCCACGCTTTCCGGCATGGCACATGATTGATTGATTGATTGAATGTATATATTTCGTGTTGTGATAATGTACGCGGTGCGCAGAGTTAGGCGCGCAACTATTCACGAATGTACTTAATGTAAATAGTTTACGTGAATAAAAGGTTTACTTCACGTGGCCGTGTGTGAGAGTCCAATCATTGAAAGTGTATGATTGTTTCGCCCCTGTTCTTAGAGAGCAAGCCAAATGTCCATATAATTTAAGATCATGACACTAACTATGAGAAGAAATGAATTAGAGAACTTGGTGACAACTGGCAAGATCGAAGGGAAGAGACCAAGGGGAAGACCGAGAGGTAAATACCTGGATGGTTTGGCCACGTGGCATGGTCGAGACAGGAACACGGAGCTGATCCACGACTCTGGAGATGGCACAACACGACCGCCCACGCTTATCGGCATGGCACATGATGGATATATTCGTTGCGAGGTAAAGATTCTGCGCATGTGTCGGTCTCGCCGGAAGTCAGTTCTAACGGAGGCTTCATTTAGTTTACAACAATTTCTTCTTCTTTCGTTCGCTTGAAATATGTCTATAACTGCAATGCTGTCTCTTGTATGAATTGAACTGCCTTTTTCAGTTCACACAGCGGTCCATAGAGTTTATCTTCCACTGTCGTATCTCTAGGCCAGAAGGTTTGCCTAGATATGTTATATTTTGGGCAGTCTTGGAGTATGTAATCTGCTGTCTGCGACGCCAATCCACATGTGCACATGGCTGAGTCACCAATCTTGAATTTTGCATACATGTGGTTGCGTAATTTATTGTGCCCTGTTCTGAGGCGCAGAATAATGACTTGTTCTGGTCTGTCCATAACGTGGTAGTCATTTTGGGCAGGTTTTGGTGGCTTTCTAACTGATTTGATCATTCTTTTCTTTTGGTGGTATGTAACGGGCACATCAGGCTGTTCTTCTTTGGCTCCTTCCTTAGCCAATTGATCAGCTCTGTCGTTTCCGGGTACTCCAGAGTGGGATGGTATCCACTGTATGGTGACCTTATGCTGACTGCTAAGTTCAGAAAGTAGTGTCCTTAGTACTCGCAATTTCCCAGACAGGAGCGCCTCGAGTACTGATTTTGCATCTGTCAATAGCACCACAGGTTGTGAACCATTGCTGGTATTTAGTAATTTCTCTGTTGCTATCTTGATTGCCTCAATTTCAGCATCGTAGTTATGGCAGCACTTTCCTGTCGGTACTTTAGCTGTGTCTCTAGTATTATTTGGGTATTCTATGTACACTCCCGCTCCTCCATTTCGAATAGCATTTTGTGCTGACCCATCTGTGTAGACTCGGATCCAGAAATCTTGGCTGTTCTTCCTCCGTTTTCTTTCCTCTTGCACATCCTGAGTTGTATTGTGTATATGGTTACCAGTTAACATGGTAATGGACCCTTTTACATACACTGAGACACATTGGGTAAATGGTAACAAGTTAACAAAGTAAAGGATCATCTTTCTACACACCCTGGGACACATTGGGTATATGGTTAAAAGTTAACAAAGGAAAGGATCCCTATACATACCTTGAGTTGTAATGGGTAAATGGTAACAAGTTAACAAAGTAAAGGATCTTTTTACACACCCTGGGACACAATGGGTATATGGTTAAAATTTAACAAAGTAAAGGATCCCTATACATACCCTGAGTTGTAATTGGTATATGGTAACAGGTTAACAAAGTAAAGGACCTTTCAAAACCATGGGACACATTTGGTATATGGTAAAAGTTAACAAAGAAAGAGATATTTTTACACATCCTGGGACTATTTTGACACACTCATAACTACAGATTCTAAATATTACAAATGAAAAATAATTTGACAAGCAGAACTTGATAAAGATATGAATGCAACCTAATGACAGCAATGTAAAATAGCACTAGTTGTCATGAGTCTGTGGTTGATAGTTGTTAGGATGGATCAACCTAGCAGCCCAGGTCAGTTTTTAGAGTCGCTGGAGCGTCAATTATTCCTCCCCCACGATGCTTGATGACAAAAGTGGAAGATGATGATGTTGATAAAAGTGATGTAGTGAAGGTTTTCAGGGATCGGGAGGAGAGAGCAACCAACAGATGGAATATCCGTATCTAGAAAGAATGACTCAGTAGGGAGTGAGTAGAGGGCCTGGTAGAGGAACATCCAGGCAGACATCAAGTTGCTACTGGAACTGTCAGCCAAGGAAGTCTTCAGTGGCCTTTGGAGATGGGGATGAAGCATGTGTGGGAATGTCTCGAGTGCAGTGATGACAATTTTTAACTTCGGTTTTCAGTATCAAATCATACTTTTTAAATACTTGAGTCACTCTGAACATTAGTGGCATGGATCTGATAGTCTGCAACCAGACATGAAGATCCCTAATTTCATCCAGAAAAAAACATGTTATAGCTGAGATATTTGAACCTTTGTCTGCAACCAGACATGAAGATACCTAACTTCGTCAAATCAAACTTTTTTATAGTTGAGTGTCAGAGTCTCACATGGAGTCGGTAGGAACATAAAGATAGAAGGGAATTAGAGAAGGGACATAACCCCAATACAAGGGAGACACACTCGAATGCTCGAACAATCTAGAGCCTTCGAGAAAGATAAGTCAGTTCGCCTACAGCTCCGTGGACACGCTGACTGCGTGCCAGGACCTGTTCCACGAGAAGCTTGAGGAGAGTTACAGCCCGTGTCCGATCGAGACACGTTAGAGGGCAGACGCCGACTGGACATCGAACAAGCAACAGGGCTTAACTTAAGGGGGACTTGATAGATTGAACACAAGTGTATTTAGGAGTGTTACTCACTAGATAGATAGATGATAGAGTTTGTTGTAATGATTATGTATGATGGCTGTGTTATAAACTCCTGTGATGATGTTCGCCACGTAGCTGGCTGCGGAAACTATTCTTCGCCAGCTTACTGTAAATAAATTATGTCAGATAGTATCAGAACGGAGTTTGTTGCCTGTTTGAACCCAAGTTTCATTCCCCTAGCTATCTAGGACGTTGACATAGAGACATTTGAACCTTTGTCTGCAACCAGACATGAAGATCCCTACATTGATCAAATCATACTTTTTTCATGCTTGAGTCACTTTTTTCCTGTGTGGCATGGACATAGTAGTCTGCATCTGACACAAAGATTGATTAAATCATACTTTGTAAACTTAAGCCATTTGATCCTTTGTGGCATGGATCTGGTAGTCTGCAACCAGACATGAAGATCCCTACACTGATCAAATCACACATTTTATACTTGAGAGACTTTGTATCTTTGTGGCATGGATCTGGTAGTCTGCAACCAGACATGAAGATCCCTACATTGATCAAATCACACATTTTATACTTGAGAGACTTTGGATCTTTGTGGCATGGATCTGGTAGTCTGCAACCAGACATGAAGATCCCTACATTGATCAAATCACACATTTTATACTTGAGAGACTTTGGATCTTTGTGGCATGGATCTGGTAGTCTGCAACCAGACATGAAGATCCCTACATTGATCAAATCACACATTTTATACTTGAGAGACTTTGGATCTTTGTGGCATGGATCTGGTAGTCTGCAACCAGACATGAAGATCCCTACACTGATCAAATCACACATTTTATACTTGAGAGACTTTGGATCTTTGTGGCATGGATCTGGTAGTCTGCAACCAGACATGAAGATCCCTACACTGATCAAATCACACATTTTATACTTGAGAGACTTTGGATCTTTGTGGCATGGATCTGCTGGCCTGTAACCGGATATATAGATCCCTCAATTTATCAAATCCTGCAAGGACACCAGCACCGGCAACGTTTCTCAAAATGTTTGCAGTAGCCCCTTTCATCAGCATTAAAGCCCCCTCCTTCTTGATGATCTGAAGTGCGCAGTCAAGAGCTCCACTGTACTGAACCTTCTCCCCACAGGTCATCATCATGCGGCGTCGGATTGTATCCAGTGGATAAACTATCAGATTTGCTGTCACTGTAATACTATAACTCAGGGTGAAAGATGCCCAAAAAAAAACAACACCCAGCATCTTGGTGTAGGACCACTGGCTTTAGGCTGTCGTAGAAGCCAAAGTAAAGCCCCCTGTAGATCATGATTCCAACAAGTGAAACAACAAAACCTTTGTAAAGTCCACGGACACCATCAGAAACCCATGTTTTCTTATAAACATCTATAAGTCCTGAGAACTGCCTGTCTGCACCAGCTTGCCCTAAAACCTTTGTGTCCGGGGCAAGTCTGGTTCTGGCATAGTCCAAAGAGTATATGATACAATTGGAGAGTGCTCCGACCGCACTGCCAGACAGAATATTCTTGACAAATCTTCTGGAATGTGACTCGCCCAGAGACTTTTTAAAGATGGTTTTGATGTGGTCATTGAAGGCAAAGTTTTAAAGCTTGCGCTGGAAAATTTCCATTTCCATTTCCATTTTTGGTACGAATACCCCATTTCAGCCTTCGTTTTCCGACATGGCAATGTAAGGTGTCTATGGTGTAACTTGAAGTTTCTATTTCGTATTTTGGGCTGCTTGTTATCAGCTTCCCGGCTTCTGATGGGTTGATTGCGTTCGTTCCTGTCTTGATAAGGTTTTACATGTCTGGACAGAGTCGCGCACTTGCTGAGGCCTGGAGTTATTGTGTACCCACCCCGTCATATGGTGCTGTTTCCTTCAGGGAGCTTTACCATTCGTCGTTCCATCTGTTGTTTCTTCTCCTTCCGCGTCTTGGGACTTCGTCGTATCTTCTTGTTCGTCTTTGAGTGTCTTCTCGGTAGCTCGATCTTGGTGGGGGGCGATTTGCCGTCGCCCGACTGAATTGGTCTTGATCCGGGTATCCGTCCTCATCCAGTTCAATTACCATCTCTTCCTCTGATGATTCTTCCTCTGTCTGGGTCTTTGCACTCTCTGGTTCTTTCTGTGTTTTCAGCAGCTCCATCTGTTCTCTTTCTTCTTGGATTAGCTTTAGCGTTTCCTCTGTCTTTGCTCTCTCTTCTTGAATCTTCACCAGAGTTTTGTCAGTGTCAGCTTTTATGGCAGCCATTCGAGCAACATCCTG
The DNA here is from genome assembly GCA_014155875.1 of Cepaea nemoralis. Classification (NCBI taxonomy): domain Eukaryota; kingdom Metazoa; phylum Mollusca; class Gastropoda; order Stylommatophora; family Helicidae; genus Cepaea; species Cepaea nemoralis. Next base: position 23,440 of record JACEFZ010013377.1, read on the forward strand.
CTCTATCTTCTGCTGGACTTGCTTCAGGTCTTGCAGGATGCGCTGAACGGCCGTTATTTGGGTTTCTTGCGTTTTGTCACTTTTTTCTTCTAGGTTTTTGAACTGAGTTCTCAGGTCCTTCAGTTGGCCTTCCAATTGTGCTTTATCATTCTTGGTAAGTCGGTTGGTGGCCTCGTACTGCCTCCTGGCCTCCCTGTATGGCAAGTTAGATTTTATGGCAATCTTCATCGCTTCTTTGCTATCTTGGTGGCAGGGGCAGCCGAGGTACCTGGCGCCATGGTTGCCAAGGCAGTTGGCGCACTTTCTGTTGTTGTTAGGCCTCCTGAAGTCCGAGTCGTTCTTCGCTTGTTGGCACTGACTGTAGGTATGGGGACCAGAGCAGTACCTGCACACCTCCACATCACTCTTGCAGGTGGCCCGGGTGTGCCAAAATTTCTGGCACTTGGAGCACTGCAGCACTCTTGGTATGTAGTGCTCTGGTCTCTGATCTGTTCCGCCCCATACGATGTACGAGGGATCACTCGGTCCTCTGATGTAACAATGACGACTGTAGAGGGAATGTTGTTCTTCCCGATGATCCGCTCCGCACTGATTATCTTGAGTTTCCTGTTTTCTTTCACGAGCATCTCCCTGATCCTTGTCATTTGAGTGATGGGTCTGGACTCGTCTGATGACCCATCGTTTCATCGTGCTGTGCCGGGCAGCTTCTAGTACTATGCCGTGGTAAAGCTGTACGGTGCTCTTCTCCTCTTGTGCGATCTTCTGTAGCAGGGCTGTGGTCTTTGGATTTTTCTTGATGGAGACCACTATTCCATCGGGTGTCTTGCGCAGCTGGTCGATGCTGTGTCTTCCCAGCTCGTTTTCCAACAGACTAATTATCTTGTCTGTTGGAAGCGCCGACAGTTTGGCTTCTCCCATGCTTGTCTGCTTGAGTAGAATTCTGCCGGTGAAGTCTACAATGGTAGTTGTTGTTTCCTCCTGTGTGGAGGTCTCTGGAATATTAGGCTGCATCTCTTTGGTGTTGATAACTCCCCGGCTGTTGCTGGCTGTAGAATTGGTTTCTGTGACCGGAACGGTTTCAGCTGATGTCGGAGCAGGACTGCCTTCTTTTTCCCGGTTGTATAAAGCGCATGTCTCTGCGCGGCACTTTTAACGCGAGGCATCCTCTGCGTTATCTGATTGATTGATTGATTGATTTAGGAACCGACATCGCAGCATTAGGGACATTCCCATAAGCGCTCCGTCACCATCCTCAGCAGCCAGCGAAGAGTTCCAACACATATTATCTGATTAGGCGACTTGCTCACAATAGCGCGTCGAGTCGAGTAATTTTTTTTTTTTCGTTTATTATGTACAAAACCAGTCTTTTTACATTGCGAATACAGCGTATATATTCATGCACATGTGACATTATATTCTTGGCATGGTGTAGTAATCATTTGCTCCCATGCATACCAAACCATTTAATTGAAACTTTCACACCGCAGGCACGTCATGCAGGTTTAGTTTCATGTAAGCAAGTTCCATAGTATTGCTGAATCACAGTATTCCACTTAATCACAAGTGCGAAGGATTTGTTTGTGGCTGGCTGGGCTGAGACCTGGAAAGATCTCAACAAAGAGGGAGAGAGAGAGCTTGGGGGAGAGAGAGAGAGAGAGAGAGAGAGAGAGAGAGAGAGAGAGAGAGAGAGAGAGAGAGAGAGAGAGAGAGAGAGAGAGAGAGAGAGAGAGCGTAAACAGATTGGAATTTATTTAGTTTTCACTACACAAGATGGCAAATTTTCCACCACTACAAAGAGTTTACCTGAGCTCTTCCGACACAGGTCAATCCTCGGTCGACAAGACCACTGACTCACAGAGGGCACTTTCTCATCGTTCTGTCTAGGTTGGGCCAATAGACTCAGTAACATAGAAGGGAAATTTATTCAGTTATTTGGCCCTTTGTTCGCCAAAATCTACAATAGTCAAACAGTGGAAATATCATTTTTTTTTTTTTCCAACTTTTATTTCATACAAAGCAATGTGTATTTACAAGTTGTAGTGTGTGTTTCTTTTGTTTGTGTATATTACAGAGCGTTGCCGTTTGTTAGTGTTAAGTGTGACATTGTGAATGAAACATATACAAAAATATATACAGTTATGATAATATGACATTTGTGGCATAGTGCATGTAGATACGCATTCCTTGCATATACTTCTCTTCCGCAAGCGGAATGCATGAAACACCTGTCCATCTCTCCCTCTCCTCTCTCTCTCTCTCTCTCTCTCTCTCTCTCTCTCTCTCTCTCTCTCCTCTCTCTCTCTCTCTCTCTCTCTCTCTCTCTCTCACGCACACACACAAAACACACGCACGCACAATCTCATGCTTTCTGGAGACCGCAGTACATTTAAAGCCCCGCGCTTGGACAATAAACTTTAAACTATCATTTCCATTAAAATGTGGCTTCCTTGTAATTTCTGGGTCACTAAGCTCCCGAGGCGAAGGTCGTTGGTGTTGTTGCCTGATGACAAATTTCAGGGTGACGCTCTAGTCCATGATATCTTTTGTTTGGGGGACAAGAATCAGAGATTTACTACTAGCAATTAGGGTCCATGGTCTGTCCCCAGGGAGATAATTGGTCCAAAATTGTGATAGTGTCTGGGTTTTATATACAATGGGAAGGACTTAAAACCTGGCCACTAAAAGCCACCTTAGCTTACTGGGTACTTAAAGGGCTCATCGATTTTGTTTATACATGGTGGTGCATATTTTTCTTTTGAAACATATTACCATATACCATCATTTTAATACTTAAGATACCGACTTGGTTTAAGGACTGCTACACGCACGCATGCGCGCGTGCGCGCACACACACACACTCGTACACATGCGCGTGAAAATTCATGCACCACACACGCACACACACCTGCATCCACACACAGACGCATACATATGTTACTGCCAACGGCACAGACACCCATCCACAATATATTTCATGTTGCACATTCAAATATAATAATGGGAAAATTAATAATAATAGTAGCAATAATAATAATAGTATTAATAATAATAATAATAATATAATTGTAAGATTATTAATACCATCAATAAATACATTTACAGTTGTAGTATCCTTTATTTAAAACAAGTTATTTGCTTCTACTGTAATGTGTGCTGTCTTCAGCCAAATATTTTACGAGATTTGCGAATGGAAATATCAGACAGTTCATATTTATACGTTGTGAAGAGAAACCAGAAATTAGGTCGTCCATTGGGGGGGACAGTCGTTAACATCGTGCAAGGATCTTGCAGTGTTGAAACATTGTATATATTGCATTAACAGGTACATTTTATTCACTTTTAGCAGTAAAAGTATTTTAAACTTTAGGATGTCAAATTATAGTGTTAACTGTGAATAAGTGATGTCATTATATCAAACATTTAACAATTAATTAAACTAATTGCTTCTGTAGAAAAAACGTTGGTGAGTTATTTCCCTTGCAAGAAATAAAATGAATATTATGGTCCCATGAAAAAGAGGCGTTTGTTTCCGCTTAAATTTCACTTACAAAGTGCAGAGGCCGTCGAGAGCACGCACGATAGCTAATGGTTAGCCCGTAGATCATGTAATTGAGTCCCCACTATAGCTCCCGGGATGACTCAGCCGAAACTAAGCACCATGAAATGTTCTGGAAAGTAAAGGTGAAGTGTGCGCTATTGACCACATCACCCATTGAGTGCCAATTGTTTTACAAAAATGTGGCACTGCCAGCTGAAGGGAATGACATACACACCTAACTAGTACCAGATGAGGAGCTTCGGATGTTAATGTAGTATATACTCCTGTCACGAAACGCAAGTGGGTCTCAGAGGGACAACACAGTACCCACTCTGTCCCACCCCGTCTCGGTGGCTAGTCCACATTTTAAGGCGGGTGAGGGGAGATTTCCGAGTAAAAAAAAAAGAGTTGGGACAGTCTTCTGGGTCCTTGAGATATTATGTATCGGGATTGTCATGAACTTCACAGGTCCCCAGAATCATCACTCAACTCTTTGAGTGTGCGTAGATCTTTTCTGTTGTAAATCGCACATTCAGATAAAACTCGGGGAAAGCTGAGTTGCCTTCACTGTCGTGAGGTAATGCTCGGAGATCTTCGGCAGGTTCCGTGAGTGTGTCCTTCCGGGACCTGACACGAAGAGGCCATTCGGTAGCAAGTCATCAAGAAGGGAGGCCGCTTCTATATCCAGCTGTATAATTGGCATCACAGGGAGCCGGAGAATGTTCTACAGCGGAAGTTGTTTCTGTTGAAGCTATCCTTTCACGGCCGTGTCCACCAGCTGTAATCTATGCAACTCTTATGGAATCAGGGATTGATCTACAGTGGTGACATTGTTGTCCTTGAGACGAGAGGCCGTGCCTTTGACCAGCTGTATCATGTTGTACCTTTGGGGATCCAGAGAGTGGACCTACAGCCCAAAGCTTGATGAACCTACCGGGTCGCTGTCTGTTGTATAGTTGTTTCTAAGTTTTAATGGTAACACACTTTTATACTAGGCGTCGCTTAACTAAAGTTTGTGGTTCAGATGTGGGTTAATTCTTGACCAGGCAGAGGGTAAATTCAGTATTTCAGGTTAGTTACCATTGCAATCTGAGCATCTTTCATTAACCTTGGAGGTGGCATAGAATACTTGCCAGGGATATCCTGATATGCTTATCTACTTTTCTGATGGGACAGATTGTGATTAAGAAAGACGATCTAGACCATTACACTTAAGGATCTTCATAGGATGTATGGAACTTTACCATCCTTAGGAAGGGACCCTGTCCTATATCCACTATCTACTAGATATGAGATGGTAGGGAATGTGTCATCCTATCTACTATTTATCAGGGATGAAACGCGTGGTGAAAAGCTACTGGACTTAAGTATTTTTTCCCCCGCGTTTCCATCCTGTTTCAGGATATTGCGGTCAACACCAGCATATTTCAGCTGTATGTTGATTCCTAGGCTAGGTTACGCTCATCAGCACGCCACGACTTTCTGAGCGACCGGCTCCATACTCTCGTAAGTCGCTGGCGCGACTCGAACCCCTTCAAGTTCTCGTGCGCTCACGTCAACCACGAGAGTATTCGGGGTTACGGAGAAAGCTGCTAAATCCTCAACCAGGGAGACCGGACTTAAGTTAGGATTACTAAATGTTGTAACCTAACCTATCTATGAGATATGTCTGGGAGTTCAGACATACGATAGTGGTCTGAGCTCGAGGGGCTGACCACTGAGGGGAGGGAAATCTGTGCTGAGAATTGATGGAGTATGCATTATGCCAGGGTATGATGGAGTTGTACACCTGTCCTGTTCTTGCTTGCAGGAATCCCTTTGCTGTTAACTGGGAGCAGTGGGCGACTGCCCTTTGCTGTGACTGATTCCTGTGTGCTGTGGCTGAGTGCGCTTTGCTGTCGGCTGGTTGCCTAGCTGCTAGTGGCCGGTTGTGGTTGAAGAGTACTGTGGTCAACCTGAAGTGATCTGAGAAGTCCTTTGCTATGGGCGGGGTGCCTATTTGCGGTTGACGAGTGCTGTGGGCTGTTGCTGTGTGAAAGAGCCCGAAGGCATCATACAGGATCAGGTGACTGTGTCATTGCCATGTGTTGACAGACTCACATTCAATCAAACTACAACATATCCAGGCGAACCTTCTGGCCTAGAGAGACAACAGTGGAAGATAAACTCTATGGACCGCTGAATGAACTGAAAAAGACTGTTAGATTCATACAAGAGACAACATTGCAGTTATAAACATATTTTAGGCGAACGAAAGAAGAAGAAGACATTCAATCATGCACGGACAGAATTCCCGTGGGATGATGAGATCGTCTAGCAGACTACTCTCACCCAGTTTTTAATAGAGCTATTGACATAGCTGCGTTTACGTACACCCGATAACGTTCGAGTGTTGCAGTCCATGTCATGTTTTAGTGGAAGTGAATGTCTACAGCCAATGAAGCCCTGTATATTGGATCTTGCTAAAATGTTTGTAGATGATGCAGCTACTCTCACCCGCATCGATTTCCAGTGGAGAAAACTTCATCATATGCAGTGGACACAGACCTCTGACACACTTGGACTGTGGGCAGAAATAGCCTCATACAGGGATGCCACCGGTGAAAATCCTTTCCGAGATCTTACAGATTTAGCTTTAACTGTATTCATTTTACCTCATTCTAATGCGGACGTGGAGCGTATTTTCAGTCAGATGGGAGTTATAAAATAAAAATTGCGGAACAGACTGAGCATCAAGAGTTTGACAGCTGTTTTGACTATTAGATATGGAATTAAAAGATATGGCAAATGATGTTATGATTATAAACTACCTAAGGATATGCTGCGAAAAATTAGATCACAGGAGGCATATACATGTTTCTTTCAATCATCCTCCTCATCCTCATCATCGCAGGAGCAAACACAGCAGGAAATAACTACAGAAACTGAAGAGGAGTTGTTTGACTGGGATTTGGCAGATCTGGAATAAACTTCATTCTAATATTCAGTGATAACAATAAATTATAATGTGCTTCTTTATAACACTTTGAATGAATACCACCAGTGCCTGTTTTAGTGATTTCCCCAAAAAACAATATTGCAATTTGGTGCTTTTTTGGCTCGAAAGTAGTTCTGATTGGGATTTGGCGGATCTGGAATAAACTTCATTGTAATATGAAGTGATAATAATAAATTATACGGTGCTACCTTGTTACATTTGTAATAAAAACAGTTGGTGCTTTTTTTGGTGCTTCCTAAAAAATTTTGTGCTTTTAGGGGTCTATTTTGGTGCTTTTTCATCAAAGGGAGATGGCAACACAATGTAGTTGCTATTCAGGACAATGTTTAAGGACAAATTGGTCTCCAAATTAACACTGCAAAAACAAAAACTATCGATCTTATCAACAGCTCAGACGACACCAAATTAAAACAACCATGTTCTTGAAAAAGTCAACAGCTTCACATACCTAGGAAGCAAAATGAAGTCTACAGGGGACTCAACGTCAGAAATATTATCTAGAATCGCACTGGCATCTGGTTCTTTCAATAAACTGTCAAACATCTGGAAGTCAAAGACACTCAGCAAACATACGAAACTTAAAATCTTCAACTCTTGTGTGATTCCAGTGCTAACGTATGGATATGAGAGTTGGAAATCACCGGTAGTTTTAGATAAAAAAAATTAGACAATTTTGAGAACAAATGTCTTAGAAAATTGCTAAAACTCCACTGGACAGATTTCAGAACCAATACGCACATAAGACAAGAGACTAAGCAAGACATTGTATCCAATTTTATAAGAAAACGCCGTTGGAACTACATCGGCCATGTATTCAGAATGGACAAGACAAGACTCCCCAACCAAGCCCTCTTATGGTCACCAGTAGGGAAAAGACAACGCCGAAGACCAAGAGAGACCCTGCTTAGAACCATCATCAGAGAAGGCTCATTCAACGGCCAAGTGAACATCCAGGATCTACAACAGGTAGCAGAGAACCGCCAGACATGGAGAGCCATGACTTCTGCCCTATGCGCCGCGTTAGGCTCAAGAGGAAAGGATAACTAACTAAGTTGCTATTCAGTGTGTCTAAGTGTCCCAGTGAATGTACTGTAGTTGCTATGCAGTGTGTCTGAGTGTCCTAATAAATGTACTGTAGTTGCTATTCAGTGTGTCTGAGTGTCCTAATAAATGTACTGTAGTTGCTATTCAGTGTGTCTGAGTGTCCTAATAAATGTACTGTAGTTGCTATTCAGTGTGTCAGAGTGTCCTAATAAATGTACTGTAGTTGATATTCAGTGTGTCTGAGGGTCCTAATAAATGTACTGTAGTTGCTATTCAGTGTGTCTGAGTGTCCTAATAAATGTACTGTAGTTGTTATTCAGTGTGTCTGAGTGTCCTAATAAATGTACTGTAGTTGATATTCAGTGTGTCTGAGTGTCCAAATAAATGTACTGTAGTTGCTATTCAGTGTGTCTGAGTGTCCTAATAAATGTACTGTAGTTGCTATTCAGTGTGTCTGAGTGTCTTAATAAATGTACTGTAGTTGTTATTCAGTGTGTCTGAGTGTCCTAATAAATGTACTGTAGTTGATATTCAGTGTGTCTGAGGGTCCTAATAAATGTACTGTAGTTGCTATTCAGTGTGTCTGAGTGTCCTAATAAATGTACTGTAGTTGCTATTCAGTGTGTCTGAGTGTCTTAATAAATGTACTGTAGTTGCTATTCAGTGTGTCTGAGTGTCCTAATAATGTACTGTAGTGTGTTGATTCAGTGTGTCTGAGTGTCCTAATAAATGTACTGTAGTTGCTATTCAGTGTGTCTGAGTGTCCTAATAAATGTACAGTAGTTGTTATTCGTGTGTCTGAGTGTCCTAATAATGTACTGTAGTTGCTATTCAGTGTGTCTGAGTGTCCTAATAGAATGTAATGTAGTTTGCTATTCAGTGTGTCTGAGTGTCCTAATAATGTACTATAGTTGTTATTCAGTGTGTCTAAGTGTCCCAGTGAATGTAACTGTAGTTGTTATTCAGTGTGTCTGAGTGTCCTAATAAATGTACTGTAGTTGCTATTCAGTGTGTCTGAGTGTCCTAATAAATGTACTATAGTTGCTATTCTGTGTGTCTGAGTGTTCTAATAAATGTACTGTAGTTGTTATTCAGTGTGTCTGAGTGTCCTAATAAATGTACTATAGTTGTTATTCAGTGTGTCTAAGTGTCCCAGTGAATGTACTGTAGTTGTTATTCAGTTTTCTGAGTGTCCTATTAAATGTACTGTAGTTGCTATTCAGTGTGTCTGAGTGTCCTAATAAATGTACTGTAGTTGCTATTCAGTGTGTCTGAGTGTCCTAATAAATGTACTGTAGTTGTTATTCAGTGTGTCTGAGTGTCCTAATAAATGTACTGTAGTTGTTATTCAGTGTGTCTGAGAGTCCTAATAAATGTACTGTAGTTGCTATTCATTAGCTTAGTGGCGAATTTGTTACGACTGCATTTCAGCCAAAATACGAGGGGGCTTCAAAAGAAAACCTTAAAAGTGGGATAGAAATTACAATAGCCAGGCCATTGTCTTGTAACCTGTCAATATCGTTGTTAGGAATATCAAGTGTGTTCAGCATGTGACATCACGGTGCAGATGAACACCGTGACGTCATAATGACAGTTTAAAGAAAGCCGCACCAAAGAGGTGCAGTGTTCTGTTATCTGGTTTTTAATCAGTGGAAGGGTGAAACCTATAAACATTCATCGGCGAACGAAGGTCACGTATGGTGATGCATGTCTGTCAGTCCAGCAGGAAGTTTCGACCCGCAATCAGATCCTAACGACGTGGACGTCTGGGTAAAGGTGTCCACTTGCAACATGACAATTCTCGACCCCATACAGCCCGTGCAACGGTTGAAACCACAGAAGACCTCCACTTTCAGTGTTTACCCCATCCCCGGTACTCACTAGGTGTGATTTCCACCTGTTTGGACAACTCACAAAGTAAAAAATACATGTAGGATTTTCATTTGAAGCTACTTTGTATGATTCATCCATTCATTTCGTAAGTTGAATCAAGAACCGACATGACAGCACTCGGGATATTCCCATACGCGCTTCGTCGTTATCATCTACGAAGACTCTCAGTACTAATGGTACAAGTCGCAATCTGGTTATGTGTCCGTCTGGCCTCAGAGAACTGATTGTCGGTCAGATTTTCTGGAGACTCCGTGTGCACCATTCTATCCAAACAATGATGACGTATGTGTTCCTACACACTATACACATGATTCAAAAGGGCGCTGAACACATCTGCTTTATCGTGCGCCAATACTCAAGAAGACGCCGTTGGAACTACATCGGCCATGTACTCAGAATGGACAAGTCAAGACTCCCCTACCAAGCCCTCATATGGTCACCAGTAGGGAAAAGAAAACGGGGAAGACCAAGAGAGACCCTGCGTAGAATTATCATTAGAGAAGGCTCATTCAATGGCCAAGTAAATATCCAAGATCTACAACAGGTAGCAGCGAACCGCCAGGCATGGAGAGACAGGACTTCTGCCCTATGCGCCGCCTTAGGCTCAAGAGGAAAGACTAACTAACTAAATACTCAACTCAGAGGTGCAGATCCAGCCAGTGTCCGCCGGTACAGTTCCAAATACACCAGCATGTCCTAGGGAAAAGATCTAACAGATGATGTTACATGGTTTAATTGATGCATGTCACTCTGCACGAATCATACACGTCTTCACCCTGCTCTATGAGTCCGTTAGAATCACAGCATGTGTGTGCTATTTATCCTCCAGCCAGTGGAACGCCGCAGTGACTGCTGCCACCTCCATTCTCAGACTAGATGTTGTTTCATTAACTGCCATTCGCTTCTTCCGTTTCTTAGCCGCCTATTACCCAATTCCTACGCTCCCAATGCAGTGTGATGATGACCCTGCAGAGGCCTGACATCTCTTCAGATATTCCAATCCATTCCTCTCCTCTCTCAATGTTTCTAGCACACACACTTCTCCGATTGTTCCTCTGTCTGGGCCATCCAAGACTGTCTTCTTATCATCCAATGGCCCTTATCTGTGTCCAGGACTTCATGCAGAAGGTATTCCTTGTCCACGTCCACTCGGAGATATGGTTTAGGCTGATGTACCTTGAGTTTGTCCGCAGGCGTTGGTAAAGCCAGGATGTATTTCATCCACACAATCGGCGTGTCCCTTGTGCATCTCGTGATCACCCGCATAGCTTCAGCTTGTATGCGTTCTAGTTTCACCAGTTAACTTTTTGACACTGTGAGCAAAGCCATTCCATACTCAATTACTTAGATAACCAATATTGATAGAGAACGAACAACATTCGTTGCTCCAGACTTCATAAAATATATAATTCTGCAGTATGCACACGCTCCGTGGCGAAGAGGTTAGGAACACGTTTCGTAATCCCGTATACCAGCGTTCTAAACGCAGCTGAACGCGATTTGGCAACATACCGCGTTGCGTTGGTTTTGCGTTGCTATCGGTGCCAATCGTTCAGAAAGCAATTGCAAACTAGTGAATGTAAACTTTCCAAGAGATCACAGAAATGCTGGTATTGACTGCGATGTCCTATAAAGGATATGCAACCAAAAAAAAAAGTATGCACCCGACGAGATGCAGCGAAGTGTGCCAGGAGTTAAATCATGTAACCTTGTGTGTGTGCCTTCTGTATTTATATTCAGTAAGAGATAACACAGATGTGTGTGTTAAGCTAGCCCACGCAGCTGATACCTTCAAACATCCGGCTACAGTTGTTAGTATCTATGACAACAGTCATAAACATTATCGAATTTTTTACAGAAACCACAGTGTCAGACCCATGTTTGAGTATCCTAATCAAAGGCTACAGTTGTTAGTATCTATGACAAGCAGTTTTTT
>JACEFZ010013378.1:0-35456 GCA_014155875.1 Cepaea nemoralis
CTTTTTGAACTGCGGCACAGGAAGAACTATACTTGTACTTTATAGATTATACCAAGGTGCTTCATAAAGTAGAACATGATGAAATAATCAAAATGGTGGAAGATATTACAATTGATAGGAAATATCTCAGAAAAAAATGTATATATACTGGAAACAAGTGGCAGCAATTAAAATGGGATACAAAGTGAGCAACTGTGAAAAGATGAGGCAAGGAATTAGACAAGGATGTGTTTTGTCACTGGATCTCTTCTTTCTTTCTTTAGTGAAATGATAGTGAGAGCGATCAAAGATAGACCTGGAATAAGAGTTGGAGGTTATAATGTAAACAATATGTGCCAGATAGATTAGTGTTGACAGTTGAAATGCAAAGGATCTGCAACTAATGTCGACACTATAGTAATAGAGAGTGTCAAAAGCCAAGCAAAAGTTGCATTTCAGAAGATAAAAATTATATAATGTAATAAGTCACTTTCAATGAATAGCAAGAAGAGAGAGTACTGAAATGTTATAGCAAAAGATTCCGTTGTATGGTGGTGAATCTTGAAATGTGAATGAACAAATTTGAAAGATCTTAGAAGCAGCAGTGAAGTTGTTTCTGTGAGGAATGCTGCAAATACCTTGGACTGCTAAAGTAACTAACAATGATTGGAAGAGGTTGATAAAAGTAAACATTATACGCAACTATAAGAACAAAAAAACAAACATTAATCTTTAGACATACAATGAGAAGAAATATTGGAAAACATCCATATAACTGGAATTATTAGCGTTTGTAGATGCAGAGGCAGGCTGAGAAATTATGATGGATAGTTTATGGTGGTGGCGTGGAGTAATATGCCACGGGGCATAATCGAGACAAGAACACAGACCTGATCCATGACTTTGGTGATCGTGAGAGATGGTGAACCATGGCTGCCCACACTTATCATCACTTAATGATGATGACTGAGAAATATCAATAGAATTGATACAGAACAGCGCAGGTGAGCATGGCCGAATGTTCTTAAATATCCGGTAATCTGATGCCATTGTTAAGGGGTTCAACCCCTACAGCGTACAGTTGGACTAAAATTTTGAAATGACATCCTTGACTTGGGGATGTAAATTACTGGTACCTCTGAAGTTGGAGTGGGTTCGCCTGATGGCGAGGGCCACTGTTGATAGGGAAAGCTAACCCACACACAAAATTCAGTTCAACTCTACTAGAAGTAGTGTGTGTGGAGTAAGCTTGAGTTCAAAGTGAACGAGAAAAAACAAAAAACAAATACAGAACGACAAGAACCAAAATCAATGGGGTATGCATGGCTATACAATTTAACAAAATGCTTGATGAAAATGAATTGAAAGCATTTGGTAACATGGTTCATAAGGTTGATTGTACACAATTCTTTGAATTAAATTGCACCTGGTATTTTTGTTAATACTGTAAATACTAATTTCAGCAAATGTGTCCACTGTTTTTGGAGAGAGGATATTTAGTGAAGCTGCCAAAGAAATGGCACCTGCAGGAATGTGACAATATTAGAGTGGTAATGTTATTATGAGATATTGGAACATATTCAGCAGGGTCATTCTGGAGAGATTAAGTGATGCCATTGACAAACGACTAAGGGATGACAGGCAGACTTATGACTTAATAGATCCTAGTCTGACCAGATAGCCACATTACACATAATAATAGAGCACAGAAGTGAACTCAACTTGTCACTGTATGTTGGATTTGTGGACTATAAAAAGTTGGATTTGTGGACTATAAAAAGTTGGATTTGTGGACTATAAAAAGTTGGATTTGTGGACTATAAAAAGTTGGATTTGTGGACTATAAAAAGTTGGATTTGTGGACTATAAAAAGTTGGATTTGTGGACTATAAAAAGTTGGATTTGTGGACTATAAAAAGTTGGATTTGTGGACTATAAAAAGTTGGATTTGTGGACTATAAAAAGTTGGATTTGTGGACTATAAAAAGTTGGATTTGTGGACTATAAAAAGGACTTTGATAACATTGATAGTGACGGTCTTCATCAGGACCAACAAAAAAAAACAATAAGGAAATTACCAGGCAGCAGAAAAACCAACCTTATCCGGCAACCAGAGCGGAACCAATAAAACCAGTTCAAATCAGGACTAACAGTCCACACAACTATGGATCTCAACTCTAACCAGCGCTGAGGAGGCAGGTTCAAAGAGACCGAATTTGGAATTTTGTTTTCAAATTGATAGATAGATTGATAGTGAATCTCATTGATGAGACAAATTTCAGGTTGACATTCAGGTTGGGGCATTCAAAACATACAGTGACATTCATTGAGAAAAGTAACTGAAACTTAATAACGCAATGCAGGCTCTCTGTATTAAGTGGTCGCCATATAATTGTTCTGGGACCCTTTTATTGAGATGCACCCTGATCAATGACTTGGTCCAGGCTGACTAAAACTTACTGTCAAACTTTCACTCATGCATGGTTAAAACTTTTCAGTGATCCCTGCTTCTCTCTGAAATGCTCTCAGCATTTCCCACCCTATCAGTCACTTACCATTGAAGTATAATAACTGACACATGACAAGCTTCTTAAGTAAAAGTAAAGGACCTTTACCTTGAGGGTACTGGGTATATGGTTAGTTAGTTAGTTGAGGTTCCAACTTCACGGCAAGGGGCCTTCCCCATCATGCTTCGTTCCTGTGCCAGTGAATACTACACAAAATGCTCCCCACTGTCCAATGTGAAAAGTGGGTATATGGTGCTAGCCCCATATGTTTTATAGACCAATCGGCTCTTGATGGGTGATGTGGTCAATATCAGACTGGCTGCCTCTACATCCTGAGATCTTGATGGGTGATGTGGTCAATATCAGACCGGCAGCCTCTACATCCCGGGATCGTTCCTATTACTTGTGTTAGACTGGGTCAACCTGGGATCCAAGGCTAGTTTAAAAAGTCCACCTCAATAGAGATTTGAACACACAGTCACCAGGTTGGCTGGCAGTACTACCCCTGTGATACCACAATACCTCTGCCTCTTCATGAGCTACTTGCTCACAGCTAAAGTGTTGATATCATCATCATCACATGTGATATATACAGCGGGTCGTGTCCCATTGGCACAATCTGACAGATATATATTTGTCACTTAAATATTAACACTGGTGTGTCTGTTTTGTTTCAGAATGTCTTTGGTGTCTGTATTCATCCAAAGTATGGAGGCTGGTTTGCTATTAGAGGGGTCTTCATTTTTAAGTCAGTGCTGTGTCCTCATCTCCAGCAAACAGAGCCTGTTGACTGTGTGCCTAAGCAAGAAGATAGGGTCAAGTTGCTGGATCTGTTCACAAATCATTGGAAAGACTGGAGATATCGCGATATCATCCCTGTTGAGAAGAGGTACTCGGAAGATCAGAAACAATACTTTGCTACTCCACCTAAAGACCGCACAGCACTGATTTTAGAGCTGCGAGAAAAAAACTACCAACATTTTTCAGATTCAAGCAAACAAAGTGATCAGAGGACTAGATAGATTTTAAGATATGATATTACACTGCCATTCTGCCATTGGAGAAAGATTGAGCTCTTACAAAAAGGAGGAAATGGTGTCATAATCTACAATTATGCAGACAGTGAACTGTATTTGATTCCTTTCATAACAGATTCAAGTGAAGACTTTTGCATTGTCAGGGTGTCAGGGTTCATACAGTAATTATACCCGTGGTTACTATTCTGTCTAGAACTTGGAGAAAGGTTGAACTAGTTTATGCCCAAACTCTCTTACTCAACACCCACTGAAGAGCTGAATAATTAGAGCAGTGACTCGGATACTGTGGTTTGTTTTAAGATTTGATGGAAAAGTTCATTTTATACTATAAGTTCAGAATTGGAAACAGTCCATTCTGTGAATGTAACAGCTCTTAAATAATAGTGTAACAAATGTTACAGGAATGTAAGTTATATAACAGTAAACATAACATAATAACAATTTCTACTACATATTGGGTCAATTCTATTAATGCTATTCCTCCGTGCCATTGTATAAGACCATCCAACATATTTCCCTCTGTCTGTCTCTTCTGCCACTGATCTTTTCTGTTGTCATGATTTTTCTTAATGCATCTCTTCTATTCACATGACCAAAGAACACCATTTGAGTCTTCTTTAGTTGCATACAATGTTCTACTTTCATTAGCCGTTTCCAGGCACTTGCTGTTCTTCAGAGGGTCATCGCTGAAGCTTCATAGTCTGTGTTTTGTGTGGTGCTCATGGCTGGCGGCCTGCCAAACTGAATGGGGTAAAGCCCGGTGCAATGAAGTTGATCCTCTAACTTTTAATTTGTTTTTGTTTTGTTTTTAATGGCGACTTTCAGAGATGTCATGTATTAGTTTATACTTAGGGTATCTACTTTGGTTGTTTTATATATGTATATGAATATGTATAAAAGGATATCTAGTTCAGTTGGTGTAGTTATTAGTTTTATATAATGACATCTACTTTTGGTTGGTTTATTATTTACTGTGTACATAAAGGTATCTACTTTGGTTGCTTTATTTATTTATTTGTTTCGGGAGTTAAGATTTAAAGATTGAGCATAATCCTCAACTGACAACACACATCGTATTCCAGTAGGAACATAAGGCCTTGTCCACGTTCCAAATTGACGTGGACAAGGCCTTAGGTTCCTACTGGAATACTTTGGTTGGATTGTGTTACTGAGTATGTTTGAAAAATGTGTTACATATCCTTTACAGACGTAGCAGTCAACTTCAGCAATATTTGGCTGTTTGTGATTCCTGGTCAGGTTCATGTTCAGTAATTTGCCATTGCTTTCTGAATGATTGGCACTTATACCATTGTATGGAAATGAACACAAGGCGGCCTGCTTCCAAATTGCCATCAGCTGTGTTTCAAACGCGGTATGCCGAATTCTGAATTGCATTCATAACCCCTTCGCACACCAGGATATCTAGTTCAATTGGTTTAATTATAAGGTTTTTATATTATCTTTATCTGAATCCATGCCCAGGCATTGTGCGATGGAATTCTAGCTCTAGTTCAAATCCACATACTTTAGTCTGTAAAGACGGCAAGGTGCCACTTACTTTGATTGACTTGTTTATTACTGTGTACATAAAGGTATCTACTTTGATTGGTTAATGTTTATGAGTATGTACAAAAGGATATATAGTTGTTTTAGTTATCAGTTGTATATAATGGCATCCTTTTTGTTTGTGGGTTAATTTATTACTATGGACATGAAATTATCTACTTTGGTTTGTTTATATTTATGAGTATGTACAAAAGGATATATAGTTTTAGTTATCAGTTGTATATAATGGCATCCTTTTTGTTTGTGGGTTAATTTATTACTATGGACATGAAAATATCTACTTTGGTTTGTTTATATTTATGAATATGTACAAAGGGACAACTAGTTCTGTTGGTTTAGTTATCAGTTTTATTTAATGACATCTACTTTGGTTGCTTTATTTATTACTATGTACAAGAGGACATCTTATTTTGGCTGGTGTATTTATTACTATGTACTAGAGGACATCTTCTTTGGTTGATTTATACTTGAGTATTTATATCTAGTTTAGTTGGTTTTTAAAAATTTGTATATACATGTCTATCTAATTTAGTTGATTGAATTTGAAACCACAGGTCTGCTAATATTAACCTGGTACATTAGCCCTATATGACACAAGGGTTGACCCAACCTCATAAAATACATAGTATCTGGGAGATATCAGCCATTGAGTGCTGTTTTGTCCAGGAAATGTGGGCCTGACAACACATCCTCAGTATTCTACTAAGGTGTATGCATAAGTCTTTTATCATTTTACATCAAGTTATATCACCCACTCACCACTTTGGGATTTTACTGAAATTAACTGGTGTCTCAGGTTGTTCCAACTTAAAAAGGGTGCCAGGAAATGTTCTGGGAAGTAAAGGTGAGCAGCTTCAATTGACCAACTCACCCATCAAGTGCCAGTTGGTGTATACAAATATGGGGCTAATGCTATACCAAATACACCTCACAATATGGGAAAAGATCATTTACTTTTAAAATATATTGTAATATTCTAATCTGTGGAAATGAAAGCAATTAAAGAACATTATGTTAATCTTCTTTACAAAATACAATTACAAAAACTGGATGTTTCGGCAACAAGTCTTCTAAGCACACAACAAGAAAACGCAACAACATATAAAAAACAGGAAATTACACTACAGTGGCTACATTAAGGCATACTATGTAGAATCATGTGAAATAAAAATTAGCAGAATGAAATAAAATCTATGGTTGTAAACTCATAAGGTCCAAATATGAATCTATATACTACCACAAATTTTATTTAATTCTACTTATTTTTATTTCATATGATTCCACATTTTATGCCTTAATGTAATCATGTGGTTTCATTTCCACTGTTTGTGTGTTGCTGTTTTTTCTTGTTGTTTCCTAATGAAAGCTTGTTGCCACATCTTCCTGTCTTTTATAATTGTATACTATTAAGCTGCCCTATGATGTGTTTTTGTTTTAATTGCATATGTAGTCTTTGGAAGGAATTACAATAGTCTATTTGCCGGGCACACATTCCATAACACTTATTGCAATTCTGTTACTATTAGCAACAAAATGTTATGTTTTTTCTGGGGTCAAGCCCTGCCTGGCTAATTGAGGTTAATTTTAAGAGTTTACTGGACATTAGTATGGCTGAATGGATAAGTGGATAAGATTGCTCATTCTTAAACATCCGGTGTGCTGATACTGAGGTAGCAGGTTCAACCCCTACACGGGTCATTTGAACTAAAATATTGTCTTCTCATCCTCGACTTGGGGGCATAAGTTACAAGTTCCTCTGAAATTAGAGTGGGTTTATCTGAGGGCGAGGGACACTAGTAATAAGGAAAGCTAATCCACACCCTAAAATCAGTCCAGTGCTACTATGAGGAGGCGTCAAATGAAAATCTTAAATTTGTTTAGGGGGTAAATATATTCTGAAAATGCAAGTCCTCCGATGGTGATAAAGTGCTTGGATTCCTGTAGAAAAATTGACTCTGGGGTTACTACTCTGTGTGCCTAACCTGGTCGTGAACAGCCTGTCACAGAAATCATGATATTTTGAAACTTCCTACTCCATTCATACACTTGCTGGACTGACAAGTCTGCATCATCATACTGGACCTTCATTCACTGATTTTAAAAAATGGATAACAGAATGCTGCTCCTCTTTGGTGCATGTCAAAAAGGGATGACCATCTTTAAACTGTCATTATGATGTCACCGTGTTTGTCTGCACCATGATGTCACATGCTCAACACAATATTGACAGGTTACAAGACAATGATATGGTTATTGTAATTTCTATCACACTTTTAAGGTTTTCATTTGAAGCCCCCTCAAAGAAGTAGTAGCATGTGTATGAACTATGCTTGTGTTCAAAATCAGCAAATGTTTAAAAAATGAGTTTATTTGGGAAGGGAGGAGGGTCACACCCACTTTATATGCTGTGACTTAGTATATGTGAAGGTCTAACATTTCACATACTCCAATGACGTTACTTACTTGGGATAACCTTCAGTCCTTGCACCTTTCACATGTGTTTTTTATTTATTTATATTTATGAACATTTGCATTGAGAACAATCCTTGAATACACGCCTGCATGTTTAATAAATAGATTCACAGATACTGAGTAGCAAATGTACTTTGATGTGCGGCCAACTAGACACCCTATCAAAGGTGCTTTCATTAGCCAGGTCTGTCATCCTCAAATATAGAAAATGGACAGAATTAGTATCCAGACATCAAAATAACATAATAGGTCTCAGAATTCTGTCTGTTTCAGGCTGGTTGTGATCACATGACATAACTTTCACACTGTTTACTGTTGAATAAAATACTGTTGCATGTGTCATTTCAGCATATTCAGCCTCATGACTGACTCACTAATTCCGGTGAATACTTGGATCCCTAAACAGCATTTGCCACACTTGTATGTTGCCGATCCTCTACCACTAGGTTGTGCCGGAGAGTGCATTGAGCTGACACCATGATGGCTTTTCTTATACTCTCTGGTACTTTAGAGGACGGTGGTGGGTGTGCATTTGTTTTTGCTAACAACTTGGTGTTTCCTTTGGCAGCATTCCCCACATGTTATTCATCTGTCACTATTTTAAGTGTAATTTTTGTTTACAGAGCCACAAATTATTGTAACCACAATTGTCTCGAAAACATGATCACTTTTATATTTTAAACTTATTCTTTACCATGGGATTCAATTTATGTTTATTAGTTACCCCACTCATATATTCCCCACATATTCCAGAACACTTATTTTAATTCTGTTTACTATTAGCAACATTCCATCCATCCATCATGTGCCATGCCGGTAAGCGTGGGCGGTCATGTTCTGCCATCTCACTCGATCAACAGAGTCGTGGATCAGTTCCGTGTTTCTGTCTCGACCATACCACAAGGCCAAGCCATCCAGGTACTTGTCTCTAGGTCTTCCCCTTGGTCTGTTCCCCTCGATCTTACCAGTTGTCACCAAGTTCTCCAAATCATTTCTTCTCATAACATGCCCAAAAAATTGTGACTCTATACGTCTAATGTCTCTAATCAGTTTACGATCTTCATTTGTTTCTTGAAGGACTTGTTCATTGGTCTTTCTGGCTGTCCATGGTATTCTTTGCATTTTCCTCAGAAGCCACATTTCTACAGCCATCAGATGTTTTTCAGCCCCTGCTGCTCATTGTCCAAACTTCACATCCATATAAAAGTACAGGTTCCATGTAGCATCTCAATACTCTTTTTCTAATTTCAATTGACATTTTTATATTGGTCAGTATGTTTTTCATCTTGCTAAAGGCTACTTTTGCCATGGCGATTCTTGTTCTAATCTCTTCAAGGCATCTCCCATCAGATGTTATTACTGTTCCAAGATAATTGTACCTATTCACTTGTTGAAGAATATTCCCATTTACTTGTATATTACATTGTGGTATTTCATTCTTCCTAGTGACGACCATAATCTGTGTCTTTTTACAATTTAATTCTAACCCTAGTTGTTCACTGTGTGTAACAACCGTATCTACTACATTTTGCAGGTCCTGTTCATTGTCTGCAATCAAGACTGTATCATCTGCATATCTAATGTTATTGATGCATCGTCCCCCAATGTTGATTCCTTCCATATCTTCAATATTTCTGAAAATACTTTCACTGTACAGGGAAAACAGATCTGGAGACATTACAATCCCTGTGTGTTGCTGATCCTCCACCACTAGGTTGTGCTGGAGTTTCCCCCCCTCATTTAGCTGACGCCATGATGGCTTTTCTTATACTCTCTGGTACTCCAGAGGACGGTTGTGGGTGTGCATTTGTTTTTGCTAACAACTTGGGGTTTCCTTTGGCAGCATTCCCTACATGTTATTCATCTGTCACTATTTTAACATGTATTTTTTGTTTACAGAGCTACAAATTATTGTCTTGAAAACATGATCACTTTTATATTTTAAAAAAATGTTTATACTTATTCTGTACCATGCTTTCAGTTTATGTTTATTGGTTACCCCACTCATGATGGAGCCATGGCAGCAGAGTGGTTAGTGTCTGCTTGCCAATACCTGAGTTCAATCCCCAGAAGAGGCAAGATGATTTGTTCAGACCTGTTTGGCTCTGGGGTCTACCAAACCTCATAACAATTTTCAGAATTTTATAGAAGAAAAAGTGATGAGGGAGAAACCAGGCCACCTCACCTTGAAAATGTCAAGACCTAATACTTCACATCCCAGGTGCAGTATCAGCTATGGGATTACCTTTACTTCTACTCATGATACTTTTCTTCACCTCTCTCATCCCAGTCAGATTTTGTATTAGCCAATTTTATGCCAGTGGCTGCTTTAACACCTTTTGTCCCATTGTGTTATTTTAGCCCCTTCACATCCAAACATGTATTAGCTTTTGGTAAGAACTGCTTGGAATAGAATATAATAAAGTATTTGACTGGACCAGAAAGAGCTGCATTGTGATGTTTCATGTGTAAATAAGATAAATAAAATGGTGTTTATAGTGGAACCAAATGCTATACAGTTCACACATACAAGGTTGAGTGGAAAACTCCTTCCTTTTGGGATTTGTTCTTTCTTGATTTTCAGCATGTGAAGAATTTGATGGATGGACAGAAAAATAAATAAGGATCCTTTGAGAAACCAATGAAAACTGTACATTGATTAGAGAAATAAGATGTCGACAGTCACGGTATTTTTGGGCACATTATGTGGAGAAATAAACTGGAAAACTTAGTGACAGCTGACAACATTGATGGGAATAGAGGAAGGTGATGGCAAAGAGATAAATATCTGGATGGCTTGGCCACATGGCATAGTTGGGACCGGAAACCCAGACCTGATTCAAGACACTTGTAACCTTTGAACCACGACTACCAATGCTTATTGACATGGCACATGATGATTTTCAACAAACATTGATATCTCCGCAATGAAGGTTGGAGGTAATATTCTCCTATTTCTGTCCTTCTTGTCACGATGCACTCTTCTTCTTCTTTTGCCCTATATACCTCACTGGGGCACAGCCCCTCAGCCAACTCATGCTAAGCCATTCTGTCTTTTACTATCTCCTGCAGCTCCCTCCATCTCATCTCTCATCTCATCTCTCATCTCATCTCATCTCTCATCTCATCTCTCATCTCTCATCTCATCTCATCTCTCATCTCATCTCTCATCTCATCTCTCATCTCTCATCTCATCTCTCATCTCATCTCTCATCTCATCTCTCATCTCATCTCTCATCTCATCTCTCATCTCATCTCATCTCATCTCTCATCTCTCATCTCATCTCTCATCTCTCATCTCATCTCTCATCTCATCTCTCATCTCATCTCATCAGGTTCCTCTTGTGCCTTGCGGTGTCGAGGTGAAGTATAAACAGCGGGAGAGTGCCCGCTTATGGGCTTCATGTGTCGATATTCCCATGGAATCTATTATTCCCTGCATTCATCGTTTACGTGGTCGGCCTCTTCCTCTGCTTCCCTCTGGTCTGTACATCATTGCTTGTTGTGGTATACTGTTAGTTGGTAACCTACTTGCATGGCCAAACCATTCGACTTGCTGCCTTCTAATAAAATCTAGCGCAGCTATAACCCCCACTTTAATCCTGATTTCATCATTTCTGATCTTCTCTCTTCTTGATATATTGATCAGGAATATATATATTGATATATATGTCAGGAACGATGGATCTAATTATTTTACTCTACATTGTGTGACATCTGCAGTAAGTACCTGACGAGATGCAGCGAAATGTGCCAGGCAATAAATCGTACAATATATGGTTTGTGTCTTCGTTATTAAAATCTCATTTTTGTTGTGATTTTTCTTTTCTCTTTTTCTGTCATTGTCCAGGATTGACATTGGTAACACAGAGTTGGTAGGAAGATTGTGTTATTAAAGTGCTTTCTTAGTAGTTATTGATACATGTTTGTTCTTTAGTATTGGTGCCATTTGTCCAATGAGTTGGTTTGCCTTATTGCATCTATTTTCGATCTTGTCTTCTGATTTGCCATTTGATGGTATTATACTTCCTAGGTACTTGAAACTCTTTACTTGTTTCAAGGGATGTTCGTTTAGGTGAATTGTTGTTGCTTTTTATTCTTTACTTACAGTCATTACCTCTGTTTTACTTGTGCTAATTTTCATGTTATGCTCCCTACACATTTCATTTAGACTATTCATGTGGTCTTGTAATTCAGCTTCTGATTTTGCTATTAGTGCTTGGTCATCCGCAAACAGGAGTCTCTAATGGTTAGATATGCAGATGGTTCTTCTTCTATGTTCTCGTCATGCGGCGGTGTTCTTGTGGTCTCTGTTTGGCTGGTTTCTTTACATATATTGTCTATATATGTTATGAACAAGAGAGGGGACCGGACACAACCTTGTCGTACTCCAGATCTTATGGAGCTCCCTCCATGACCTCCCAATATAGTTCATCTTTGTCTTTAATTCTCTTCTTCATATGTTTCTTGATTTCCCACTATTTTGTTTCCCTTGTGGGTTCCAGACAAGGGAGTAGCTAGTTATACTGTCATCAGGTTTTCTTAATGTATGTCATAACCAGTACCAGCAATTTTGCTCATCTGTTGATTCACCGGAATGTGTTTAGTTCTTTAAATAAGCTGTAGATGAGTGGTTCTGTCATATCATTTTAGTCCCACTGTTCTCAGCAGGCACTAATTAATGCATTTTTATAGTTTATTAGTAATTATTTTAGTCGTTGTGAGAGGAGAGAAGTGGGTCCGAATACAAAAGGAAATGTTAGAACTGTGCAGGGTCATAATCACATTGGACTGGGAGTGCAGAGACTGGCCAGCAGGTTGTGCTGAATGACAGGGTACAACAATTAATTCACAATTCATGCCAAAGTGATATAATCATCTACACAGATGGCTCTGTGCTTAGAGGCAAACGAGGTGCCTGTGGGTTCATAGCAAAAGTTAATGGAAGCTGTTCAGTGCAGGAGAGCCTGACATATGGTACCATAATGTATACTCTGAGAATGGAGGTGGAGGCAGTTACTGCTGTATTCTGCTGGCTGGAGGATAAACAGCACACAATGTGATTGTAACGGACTTGCAGAGATGCTGAGTAGGGTGAAGACATTTATTCTTATTGCGGTGGCAGATTTCAATCAAAGATTAAGAGCATATTATGGATCTTTTCTCCAGGATATGCTGCTGTGTTGAGAAACGAGCAGGCAGACAGACTGGCTATGTCTGTACCACTTGGTATAACATTTATATTGAAAGGCATTTATGCACTGTTTTGTTTGTTTAGTAAGTGTCCAGGTCTCACAGGCGTTAAGTGGCAAAATCGAAAGATGCATGCTCTTAAAAATCAAATTTTTGCAGTTCTGTCTGTCCCACTCCACAATTTATTCACTTGTTTTAGTCTTTGAAGAGCAATAGATATTCATCTTTTAATTTTTTTCGGTTTGTCACCATTGTTGGTAATCAGTGACCCAAGATATTCAAAATTGTCCACCACCTCCAATTTTTCCCTCATTAACATATATTTCTTTCTCCATAGTAGTTTTATCTGTATGCATTATCTTCGTTTTTGCTATATTAAGATATAAGTTGTAATTTTCACTATTCAGTTGGGTTGAAGTTATTAGATTTTCTGTACCATTCTGTGTTGTGGTGGATAGCAATGCTGTATCATCAGCGTATCGAATCTCTCGTATATGTCATGACCACTGATATTTAGGGCATCGTATTGCTCCCTGTTTATATCATCTCTGACATTTCTCATTATATTTTCGGTGTACATGGGACAGCACACATTCCTGATGGACTCCTTGCTTGATGTCAAATCAATCTGATGTCTCGCCATCTATTCTAACTGGTGCTTGTTGGTCATTTTTATGAGTTGCATTTCATGTGATGGAATGTCCATATTCTTCATGAATTCCCACAGTTTATGATGTTGTACACAGTCAAATGCCTTTAAAATCCACAAAACATTAGAATAGGTTTACATTAAATTCTCTGCACTTCTCTATTATTAAATGCATGTTGAGTATGTGATCTCTTGTTCCTCTTCCTTGTCTAAATCCAGCTTGAACCATGTTAATTTCTTCTTCCTTTTTCTTACAAAGCTTTCCCATTATTATTTTAGTAGAATTTTACTTGCATGACTAATCAGGGCAACAGTTCTATGGTTGGTGCATAATTTCAGGTTGCCCTTTTTTTGGTATTGGAATGAAGATAGTTCTCTTCCAATCTTGTGGGCATATACCATATTTCCATATCTTTTTACTTAATGCGTGATAGATGTGTATGCTTTCTTCTTCTCCCGCTTTAATTAGTTCAGGGTATCTCATTACATCCAGGTGATTTACCATTCTTCAGGTTCTTTATTGCCCATGCAATTTCATCCAATGATGGTTCAGGTTCTGTCTCTGCTGTCATTGGTTCATGTATCTCATTCATATCCTCACTGTCATTCATATCATACATTCCACTGCAGCATTCTTGCCATCTTTCTAGAATTTGTTTACATTCTGTTAAAGTATTTCCTAACTTGTCACAGATAACATTTAATTGAGGTTGAACATTTCTTGTCAATAACTTAATTTCTCTGAACATTTCATAATCTCTTCCAGCCTTATGATATTGCTCTACAGCAATCTTGTATATATTGGTTTTTGTACTTTCTTGTGTTCTTTCTTATTTCTCGAGTTAAAGATTCATCCTGCTGTTATCGGATTCACCGCCTTTCTGTTTCAGTTCACTTCGTTGTTTTATTAATTCTAACATGTCTGGTGTAATCCATGGCTTATGTTGATTTTTCTTGGTCGGAATTAAATCTTTAGCTGCAGTTATAAGATATCTCTAGCTTGTACTACCAATTCATCAGGTGTCAATTCTTCCTGTATAGACATCAAGACCCAAAGCAATTCTTCACTTCTACGTTGTATGCATCTGGTATTTTTGTGATATCAAAACGAAGTGGCCTTGTTCCTCGGGTAAGCTTTTTGAGTTTTAATTTCAGATCTGCTTCTAATAACTGATGATCTGTATCACAGTCTGCACTTTATAGGGTTTTTGCAGATGTTATGCTTAATCTCCATCTTCTTTGTATTAAAATATAATCTATCTGGTTTTTGGTAGTACTGTTCGGGGACTTCCGCATGAAGAGTCTTCTTGGGTGTTGTTTAAAAAGTGTGTTGGTTATAGTTAACTAATTTTCTGTGCAAAATTCAATTAATTTGTCACTTGCATCATTTCTATTTCCCAATCAAAATGTTCCTAAAACGTGTCTCTCATGTTCAGCTCTTCCTGTACTCACTTTTGCATTAAAATCTCCCATTATGATTGTTATGTCATTGTGACCAATCTTATGTAATGTGTCTTGCAGTGTCGTAGTGTACTGTAAAATGTTGTATATATACCTTTGTGTAGTATACCCTTGTGTAGTATACCCTTGTGTAGTATATCCTTGTGTAGTATAATCTTGTGTAGTATACTCTTGTGTAGTATACTCTTGTGTAGTATATCCTTGTGTAGTATAATTGTGTGTAGTATAATCTCGGAACAGTCATAATATCTGATGGGAGATGTCTTGAAGAGATTAGAACAAGTATCACCATGGCAGAGGTAGCCTTTTGCAAAATGGAAAACATATTGACTAACAAAAAGATGTGAATTACAACAAGAAACAGTGTTGAAGTGCTACATAGAACCTGTGCTTTTGTATGGATGTGAAACTTGCATGATGAGCAGACAAGCTAAATCATCTAATGGCAGTGGAAATGTGGTTTCTGAGGAAAATGCAAAGAATACCATGGACAGACAGAAAAACCAATGAGCAAGTCCTAGATGAGGCAAATGAAATCAGCAAACTGATTAGAGAAATTAGATGTAGACAGTCAAAAAATTTTTTTTTTGGGGGGGGGGGGGGGGGCATGTTATGAGAAGAAATAAACTAGAGAACTTGGTGACAACTGTAAAAAGCAAGGAAAGGCAGAGAAGTAAATATCTAGATGGCTTGTCCACAGGGCATGGTTGGGACAAGAACACAGAGCTTATCCATGACTGATGACCATGTATGATGGTGAAACATGACCGCCCACGCTTACAGGCATGGCATATTAGGATGATGAGTATACTCTTGTGTAGTATACCCTTGTGTACTGTATCTCTTGTGTAGTATATACTTGTGTAGTGTACTGTTGTGTAATATATCCCTGTGTGGTATACTCTTGTGTAATATACCCTTATGTAGAATATTCTTGTGTAGTATACCCTTGTGTAGTATACCCCTGTGAACTATATCTCTTGTGAACTGTATCTTTTGTATAGTAATTAGTATACCTCTGTGTACTGTATCACATTATGTAGAATAATCTTGTGTAGCATATTCTTGTGTAGTATATCTTTTTATAGTCTGCCCTTGTGTATATTTTGAAGGGACTGGCAATCACTAAAGTGCATGACCCATCTCTGTTAAAGGTAGCTGGGCCCCATCCTCTTCTTATATGTAAATAGATCAAGAATACGACCCTTGAAAGATTTACAGACTCGGATTTGGTTATTCGTCTAAGGGTGTGTGGTCCTCTTTTAATAGAAAAGTCATCACTAGGTTTGTCCCCTGTCCTTCCACCTGGTATTTAATGGTATAGCTCACGAACCCCCTTCTTCCATCTTAAGAAATTGTCTGAAAAGACTTTCTCAATAAGAATCAGGTGCAATATAACATGGATTTGGAACAGTTAAAGATGAAGAGTCTCCTGTTCTCTTCTTTAATTAAGAATTTATCTTATGTGAATGTGTATTTGTTAATTAAACATTAAACAAACACAAGTGAGCATTGAGACATGTTCTACACAACAAGATAGAGATTTTCCCACAGATAGTTTGGACTGACAAATTAAATGGAAGAGATCTTCACATTTAAACAAATTTATTGACTGTGCCAGTTTCTTTTGGCCTATTTGACATTGTCTTCTTTTTTTCATCAGCTGTTGACATTTACAGAATGAAATAGAAAAAACTTTCATAGGACCAAGTATAGTCAGTCAATAAATAATAACATTCATTGTATAGTGAGATATTTTAACTACCAAAATGTACATCCAACAATAATTCAAGAAAATCATTTTCTGAGAGGGTGAAGTTTGTGGGAGTGATAAGAAAACCTGGTGTGATGAGATGTGGATAAGCCTGGGTCCATGGTCTGATGGATCCACTTCAGGTTGGGCCAGTTTAGCTTCACTGAAGACTTCTCATTCTCTGCTTAAGGCTGGAGTCATCTGCCATCACAGGTGTTGATCATCTCATTCACTCCTCTTCCCTCCTTGTTGGTTAGGTGTGGCACCAAGACATCACTCAGACTAGATCAAACTGCCCGTTGTAAAAGTTTGAAAGTTGGACAACACATAGCTTTGGCGACTGCTCGCTCGCTCTGAAGTCATAGAAGTGCGCGGTTTTATTAAAGCGGCGCCCGAGCTGGGGGACGCTATATCCACGTGATGTGTCTCTACCAGTCACATTCTATTCTGTTGACGCTAACCTTTCTATTCTTATCCTGGCATCTGTCTGTCATTAGTATCGCTTAGTGAGTTCGATGTTCTACGGTGCTGTAATTGTTTTGATAATCTCTGAGTTGCTGTGTAACGTTGACGCGCTGAAAATGATGGATAGGTGAATATGTCACATAGCCCCACTCCAGATTGTTCTAGGGTATGGAACTAAGTTTCCAGCATTTACAGTGGTCAAGCTTTTCCTATATGATTTACTCCAATGTATTCTCTCCTGTATCTGATTGACCTGGTTCATCAGACACTGGGTGTCGACTTAGAAAGTCTGCTCCCACATTCATCTTTCCAGGGACATATTCTATCTGGAACGAGTATGGTTGTAGAAGTAGTGACCACCTCATAAGTCTTGCATTCAAATTTTTGGATGCTGCGAGAAACATAAGTGGTTGATGATCACATTGTACAGTGAAGTGTTTTCCATATAGGTATGCCTGAAACTTCTGTACACTCCATACGAGAGCTAAACATTCTCTCTCGATAACACTATAATTCTTCTCCGCTGCATTCAATTTCCTGCTGGCATAAGCTACAGGGAATAGCTCTGATGTTTCATCTCCTTTTCTCTGCAACAGCGTTGCCCCAATTCCTACGTCACTGGCGTCTGTACGCAGTACGAATGGTTGGTTGAGATCTGGCAGATGTAAAACTGGGTGATTGGTTAAGGCTTGTTTGAGTGCTGTGAAGGCTCTCTCACATTCAGCAGACCAATTGACTTTCTCTGGGTTCCCTTTTTTGGTAAGATCCGTTAAAGGTGCTGACAGAGTATTGAAGTCTTTAATGTATCGTTGATAGAATCCACCCAAAGATACGAATGATCTCACATCCTTCTTTGTCTTTGGACGAGGTGCTCTCTGGAGTTTGTCCACGTTTCCTTCCTGTGGAGTTATTAGTCCATGAGATATCTTATGACCTAAAAAGTCCAATTCTTGGAATCCTACTTGACATTTCTTTGGCCTAGCCGTTAATCCAGTTTCTCTGAGTCGTCTGAACAAAAGATGTAGTGTTTCTACATGCTTGTCAAATGTTTCAGTTGCGATCAGTATATCATCCATAAAGTGACTAATGTCTGGATGGTGTAGTGGGTCAAGTAATTTTCTCATCATACGTGTAAAAACGCTAGGAGCATTACTTAATCCGAATGGAAGTACGTTGAACTCATAGTGTCCTCCAGGCGTACTGAAAGCTAACCATGGTCTAACCTCCTCCTTTACAGGAATCTGATAATATCCCTTACTGAGATCAATCCTAGTAAAGTACTTAGCTCGGTTGAGTGCTGTGAAGAGTTTGTTCTGATCAGGCAGAGGTTCTGCTTGAAATTCAGTAATAGCATTGAGCTGTCGATAGTCGATGCACAATCTATGTTCTCCACTTGGCTTTCTCAATAATACGACGCTGGCACTGTAAGGTGATTCAGATGGTGAAATTATTCCTGCGGTGAGTAGCTGTTGTATTTCTTCCTCTAAAGTCTTTTGCTTTGCATAAGGAACTGGGTAAGTCTTGACTCGCACAGGCACTGTGTCATTTAACTTCATGTCAAATTCCTCCAAATCAGTTCTTCCTGGCTTATCTGTAAGTACGTCTGCATACATAACCATAAGTTCCCGAATCTGCTCCTGCTGATCCTTTGTTAAGTTGGGATTAATTTCCACATCCTTAAAGGTTTCTTTGGCTTGCAGTGGGTACTCGACTCCCATTGTTGATCCTTCTTCGACTTCAGTAGCCACACTCATGGCCATCAGATGTGCAGGTTCGGTGGTTGAGGGTCTTTCATTATATTTCTTCAGAAGGTTTATGTGAAATACTTTCATCTTGCCTTTGACAGAAATCTTGTAGTTGGTACGTGAGATTTTCTCCGTCACTACATAAGGTCCTCTCCATCCTATTTGCAGCTTATTCTGACTGGTTGGAAGCAGCAACATCACCTTCTCTCCCACCTCTAACTCTCTATCTTTTGCCTTGCGATTGAAGTAGCTAGCAATTCTTCGTCTGGCTTTACGTAGATTGACATTCGCTTGTTTCCAACTGTGTTGTAAACGATTCTTCAACTCGGCAACATACGTAGATGCAGTCACGACTGTATCGTCTGTATGATCATCAGTCCATGTTCGTAGCAATGCCTCCAATGGCCCTTTGATTGGTCGTCCAAACAACAATGTTGCTGGAGCAAAACCTGTTGAGTGATGGGGTACCTCCCTATAAGCGAATAGTGCTGCGGGTAAATACAAGTCCCAATCCTCCGTATTCTCCTGGGCAATTTTGCGCAGAATACTAATCAAGGTCCCGTTCCACCGCTCCACAAGTCCGTTGGATTGCGGGTAATATGGTGAACTAAAGATATGGCGTGAATGAAAAAGTCTAAATGTCTCCTCCATAAGTTTACTACGAAACTGTGAACCGTTGTCCGTCAAGATTCTTTGGGGGAATCCTAGACGTGTGAATATTCCTAATAATGCTTCAGCAACGTGTTTGGAGTCACAGCTTGGCATAGGAACCGCTTCGGCCCACATGGTCGTTGTGTCCACAAGCGTTAATATGAATCGATTTCGCCTCTTCGTTGCGGAGAGGGGTCCGATTATGTCTACAGCTACCTTCTCGAACGGTATTCCTGTTATGGGCAGATCACCCAACATTGCCGGTGGTGTCCGGTGTTTTGGTGATACTTTCTGACACTGTGGGCATGATTTTACAAACCGTTGTATGTCTGCGTTCATCCCTGGCCAAAAGTAGTGAGTTGCAATGCGCTGTGTAGTGGCGTTGATACCCATATGCCCACTAAAGGGTAGACTGTGGCCCATTTCAAGAATCTGAGCCCTGTGTGGAGTTGGTACAACAAGTTGGTTGAACTCTTGTCCAGCTCTCCCTGCTTTCCTGTATAGAAGTGCTGACTTCATAAACAGATCACCTTTACGTGGAGGTAAATGTGATTTAGGCAGTTTCCTGAAGCAGGGTTCCAAGGTGCTATCGGCTTCTTGTGCCCTCTTCAGTTCCTCCTTTCGAGGGATTGGCGTAGTTGTTTCCGGAGTCTTTTTCGTCTGGGATCGAGTTGTCATCGTCGACATCGCCACAGGTTGAACAGGTTCTCCTAGAATTATAAATCTACAGCCAAGAATTACGGGATATATAGGATCTTCTAAGACTGCAGCCTTGATTGTCCCAGTGACATAACGAGATGCTATGCTCACCTTTGCCACCGGAAGAGACATAGTTGTAGAGCTCTTCAGGGGTCCCTGTAATTCGACGATCTCCTCTGTCACCTGTTCCGGGTGAACTAAGGATGATGATACAACACAGTCGTACGATAACCCTGTATCGTATAGACAGGTCGTCTTGAATCCATTCAGCAATATGGACTCGACAACCGGAAGATGAGATGCGGTGTCTTTATGAGGTGTCTGGTTGGACGTTTCATCAGTGTTCACTCCTTTCTCTCTTCGGCTGGCCAAACAAGCAGCTGTGTGTGGAGGTGGCTTCTTCCTACAATTCTTCAATGTGTGTCCTTTAATTTTACAATTAGTGCAGAATAATTTTTCCTCCTTTGCTGTTGTTTGGGCTGTGTTCTGAGGGATGTTTTTGGTTTTCCCATTTTTCTTGGTGCCTAAGTTGCCATCACCTTCCTTTGCTTTTGAAGTTTTATCCTGAGGGGGAATGTTGGCCGAACGTCCCTTACCTCCGATTTCCTTCTGAGATTTCTCAAATCTCTCGGCTAGGATGATGATGCTTTCTAGTCGGTCAGCTCCGTTCTGGGTTAAGAATGCTTTCATTTCATTCGACATCTTTCCTTTTAGCTGATCTATGATGATCATCTCTCGGAGTCCTTCAAAACTCTCATCAAACCTACCTAGACTTGCCCATCGTTGAACATAAGATTTCAGCCTTTCAACTAATTGCGCATAACTTTCGCCCGGTTCTTTCCTTGCGGTTTTGAATCGAACTTTGTAAGAGTCCCCGTCCACTTCGAATCGGCTCAAGAGTGCCTTTTTGAGTGTTTCGTAATCCTGTTGTTCTTCTCGAGTGAGTCTAGAGAACACGTCATACGAGGTAGACCTTAAAGCTTGCGATAGTTTCGTCGCCCATTTTTCCTGTTCTAGACCACAACTGACGCACATAAGTTCGAAACGTGATAAAAAAGCCTCGACATTGTCCGTCTGTTCATTAAATGGTTCTAGTGGAAATGACATCGCTCCGGAATTTTGGTACGAGACGTTGGAATGTTGTTCTGTCACTGGAAAACCTAGTGAGTTTGAGGGGGTGGGGGGAATCCCTCCCTCTAGTCTTCGGATCTCCAGATCAGTCTCCATTCTCTTCAACTCCAGTTGATGTTGACGTTCTCGTTCCCTATCCCTTATTTCATCTTCATGTTTCCTTTGTTCTAACTCATAAGCTTGTAGGCGTTGTTTCTCCTTCTCGGCGATTTCAGCCTGCAACTTACTCTCCTTCTCAGCTATTTCAGCTTGAAGTTTCTGTTGTTCTAATTCATATGATTGTAGCCGTTGTTTCTCCTTCTCAGCAATATCAGCTTGAAGTTTCTGTTGTTCTAATTCATATGAATGTAGCCGTTGTTTCTCCTTCTCAGCTATATCAGCTTGAAGTTTCTCCCTCCTGTCGAATTCATCTGAGACAAATTTAGCCAGCTCAGGGCCGTCTAAATTGCATAGCTTGCCCATTTCTACTGTCTGGGCACGGAACTTAGCAGCCTCGGCCATGCTCTATTTTTGTTTACCCTATCTTTTTGTAAAAAAAAATAATACTGTGCAGTTTGCTCAGGTCTGGGTAAGCCTGTCACTTCCCGGATCTGAAATTATACAGCATAACATGCACAATATTAACAAGCAAAAACTAACTAATGTCCGCTGACCCAAGTAAAATAGTTCTTATACACCACGAGAATCTGACCTAAGAAATAATTGCAACTTAAATTCTTGTCTTTCTGTCAATGCTCCTCAAGCTAAAGACAGAAGCAAAGAAGTACCCAAAATGATTGCACTCTTCCAAAAGAACTTCGAAATTTTGATAGAGATTTCCCTATGGAGAAAGATTTTTCCCAGTCGGTGATGAAATTCTCTAAGTCCAAATTCCTCTATAGAAAGACATCTTCTCGAAAGAGAATAATGTTGTAGATGGTAAATTCTCACTCTATTTCCTCTGGAACACCTTTTTCTGAAATATATACCTATTTGAAAGAGGCCCTCCTTTTTCAGAAGAAATGATCAGTCACTTGCTATATTCTATCTATAATTGTCATTCATATCATATGGAGGTCAATCAGTACCCCACATGATGTTCATTTATCATATGTGAAGTGACAAAGTTAAAAATCTTAATTTGTTTAACAACCTCTATAATTGTCAATCATATCATATGGAAGTCAATCAGTACCCCACATGATGTCTATTCAACATATGTAAACATGACAAAGTTGGAAATCTAAATCTGTGTAACAATTTCTA
This sequence comes from Cepaea nemoralis, assembly GCA_014155875.1. Classification (NCBI taxonomy): domain Eukaryota; kingdom Metazoa; phylum Mollusca; class Gastropoda; order Stylommatophora; family Helicidae; genus Cepaea; species Cepaea nemoralis. Next base: position 22,554 of record JACEFZ010013378.1, read on the forward strand.
TAATTGTTCAAAACAAGTACAATGTCACCAATTCACACATGAATACTGTTCACATCTAGTGTCACTGATCTACCATAGTTTAGAATCCCTCGTCAGATATCTATCTATTCCCAGGGTTTATCATCTAGGATAATAGTTATCTAAACTGTCTGCTGGGTTTCAAAGTCCGGGACGGGCATCCAATATATGTCGTATATTTTGAAGGGACTGGCAATCACTAAAGTGCATGACCCATCTCTGTTAAAGGTAGCTGGGCCCCATCCTCTTCTTATATGTAAATAGATCAAGAATACGACCCTTGAAAGATTTACAGACTCGGATTTGGTTATTCGTCTAAGGGTGTGTGGTCCTCTTTTAATAGAAAAGTCATCACTAGGTTTGTCCCCTGTCCTTCCACCTGGTATTTAATGGTATAGCTCACGAACCCCCTTCTTCCATCTTAAGAAATTGTCTGAAAAGACTTTCTCAATAAGAATCAGGTGCAATATAACATGGATTTGGAACAGTTAAAGATGAAGAGTCTCCTGTTCTTTCTTTATTAAGAATTTATCTTATGTGAATGTGTATTTGTTAATTAAACATTAAACAAACACAAGTGAGCATTGAGACATGTTCCTACACAACAAGATAGAGATTTTCCCACAGATAGTTTGGACTGACAAATTAAATGGAAGAGATCTTCACATTTAAACAAATTTATTGACTGTGCCAGTTTCTTTTGGCCTATTTGACATTGTCTTCTTTTTTTCATCAGCTGTTGACATTTACAGAATGAAATAGAAAAAACTTTCATAGGACCAAGTATAGTCGGTCAATAAATAATAACATTCATTGTATAGTGAGATATTTTAACTACCAAAATGTACATCCAACAATAATTCAAGAAAATCATTTTCTGAGAGGGTGAAGTTTGTGGGAGTGATAAGAAAACCTGGTGTGATGAGATGTGGATAAGCCTGGGTCCATGGTCTGATGGATCCACTTCAGGTTGGGCCAGTTTAGCTTCACTGAAGACTTCTCATTCTCTGCTTAAGGCTGGAGTCATCTGCCATCACAGGTGTTGATCATCTCATTCACTCCTCTTCCCTCCTTGTTGGTTAGGTGTGGCACCAAGACATCACTCAGACTAGATCAAACTGCCCGTTGTAAAAGTTTGAAAGTTGGACAACACATAGCTTTGGCGACTGCTCGCTCGCTCTGAAGTCATAGAAGTGCGCGGTTTTATTAAAGCGGCGCCCGAGCTGGGGGACGCTATATCCACGTGATGTGTCTCTACCAGTCACATTCTATTCTGTTGACGCTAACCTTTCTATTCTTATCCTGGCATCTGTCTGTCATTAGTATCGCTTAGTGAGTTCGATGTTCTACGGTGCTGTAATTGTTTTGATAATCTCTGAGTTGCTGTGTAACGTTGACGCGCTGAAAATGATGGATAGGTGAATATGTCACAAGTATACCCTTGTGTACTGTATCTCTTGTGTAGTATATACTTGTGTAGTGTACTGTTGTGTAATATATCCCTGTGTGGTATACTCTTGTGTAATATACCCTTATGTAGAATATTCTTGTGTAGTATACCCCTGTGAACTATATCTCTTGTGAACTGTATCTTTTGTATAGTAATTAGTATACCTCTGTGTACTGTATCACATTATGTAGAATAATCTTGTGTAGCATATTCTTGTGTAGTATATCTTTTTATAGTCTGCCCTTGTGTATTATTTCTGTGGGTAGTATACCCAAATGTTTACAAACACCTGGTATTTTATTATTGGTCTGGCCTCAGCCCTATAGCTTAAGGCAGGAGGCAGTAATTGTCTGGGTTGTATTTTCACAAAATTCCTGAACCATTGTGTCTGTTTTCTCTCTCTCTATATATAGAGACAAATTTCACCAAGTTAAATACAGTAATATAATGACAACTTTGACTAATACACAAAATAGAGGACAAACCCATGTTTATTTTTTTATGTTTATTGCTGTAATAACTTATATCATACACCGTATCAAACAAAACAGTATGTTTAACAATGTAACACCACAAACTTTCAATATAACAACCAAACATGTATTATTTACAGAATGTTACTCAGAGAAATGAGCAGGCTGACAGGCTTGCAGGTACGGCTGTTGTGGAGGACAGGTGAGCCATGGACCAGGCTGATATACTGAATGCTCTATGAGAAGTAAGTCGGTTGCGAGAATCAAGTGATGACTGAATCTACAACCATGGTCAGACTGTGAGAACCAAGCGATGACTGTGAAACTACAACCATGGTCAGACTGCGAGAACAGCAAGCTAAGAGAGGTGTGGCCACAAACAAGGACACTATGCAGGAAGCCAAAGAAGATAAATAAACCAAAACAGAACTGGTGTCGTTAGCTGCTATACACTGTGGGATTTACTGAGGAGGGGATCCAAGCACTTGTGGACTGAATGATTGGATGAGCAATGAGGATGATCTGTTGACTACTAACTCAGAGAAAGAAACGTGACGTTGAAAACAACAAACAGCCCTCAGAAGACAGACCAAAGTGTAAGTCCACGACTACTTCACCTGGTTTTATCAATATACGTTGTCCATCAGAGCATTGGGTTGGAGTCTGTTTACAACAAAATGTCTAAAATTCATGGAGGAGACAGGACCAGCCTAACCCCAGCCAGTCCGTGTGTGCTGTGCTAAGCCATGGCGAAGACATAACCAGTCTAACCCCAGCCAGTCCGTGTGTGCTGTGCTAAACCATGGAGCAGTCATAACCAGTCTAACCCTAGCCAGCCCGTGTATGCTGTGCTAAACCATGGAGCAGTCATAACCAGTCTAACCCCAGCCAGTCTGTGTGTGCTTTGCTAAACCATGGAGGAGACATAACCAGCCTAACCCTAGCCAGTCTGTGTGTGCTGTGCTAAACCATGGAGGAGACAGGACCAGCCTAACCCCAGCCAGTCCGTGTGTGCTGTGTTAAACCATGGCGGACACAGGGCTAGCCTAACTCCAGCCAGTCCGTGTGTGCTGTGCTAAACCATGACCCGAGTACATTCTAAGATATCCTTATCCACAGTTGTGAAGCTCCAGTACCGGTCTTACACCAAACTGGTTTATGGACAAGGAGAGGGGAAGGAGGGCACCACAACACAAGCACTGTGGAAATTATACACTAGTACCGGGCTGGGGGGTAAAGACTACACCAGCCTCACTCTGATAGACGAAAGTCCCTTCCAGGGCTCAGACCACCTGAACATCAATGCCTGGGGACCTAAGATAAACCTCAGCTTTGCCAGAGCTTTCACAAACAACCTCATTCAGTAAACATTTGAACACTAATAGATAATCATTATTTACATTTTTAAAAACACAAATCAAGCAATGTTGTCACTTTAAGAAAAAGCTATAATCAACACACACAAAAAAAGAAGATAAGCATCAAGCATCAGCCATCATTGCATTTTTTACCATTGCTTGAACATGCAGGTTTTGCAGGCTTCTAGAATAAAGGCAGACTAATAAAAGTTAGTTGTTCCTCGCCGTGCAGGCAGGTACTCTCCGACATAAGAGGAATCAGCGTCCTTTACATGATGTTGCAGTCAACCCCATGATTTATTGACAGTTTGTAATTTACTAGGCAATGTTAGTTCAGTAGCTTGCTGCTGCTTTTCAAATGGCTAATTCCTCACATCATCAAAATCGATGCAAAACGGTTACCCGCAGCCGATTTTGAACCCTCAACTAAATATGGCTGGGAATTCTGAAATTGCATGTCTCACTATCTCCTAAGCCACTGCACTTATCTTACAAATTAATGACTCGTTTCAAATCATATACAGGTATAAGACAACAGATTATATATTCTTATAGTTTCACACAGAAATGAATACTGGGTAAATGACATTGATCTAGTGTTGATCACAAAATGTCTAAAACCTCATGAGGGAACATTACCAACCTAGTCATATTCTCAGCTGTATGTACTGTGTAACTGCACAAATACTTTGCTTGGTTCTATCAAAAAGTACTGTAACACAATCCAAATGGATATGCTACTTTGTACCAAATAAGAGGAAGAGTCTACACCAGCCTCACTCCGCTAGGTGTGAGTCCAGTAGGACTCAACAACCTAAACTCCTGAGCATTGAGCTTAAGATCTATGTTCCAGAGGATTCACCAACCAGCCAAGTCAAGTTCTGGCGTAATAACAGTGACATATAGTGCCTACCAGTAAAGATGTCAGCCATATCAGAACTTAAATTATAAACATCATTCATTAAAAAAACATTTACACCACTAAAGCAAGCAAAGGTGTGGATGTGTCAAAGTTGAGGTTCATATTCATCACATTATAAACATTGTTCATTTAAAAACAAAAATGCATTGACACCGCTAAAGTAAGCAGAGGCGCTGTTGTGATAATGTTTAGATTCATTTTTAACACATTATAAACACCGCTGAATTAAAAAAAAACACTGACACCGTTAAAGGATGCTAACTAATATTTCAGGATCGAGGATCACACTGACCAAGACCCGTCTTCACCTCCATGCGGAGTATCCCGGGCAGACGCTTCTAGTCTTGACTAATGAGAGAGGATTGACCATGGTCTCCGCTGTGCTGAAGTCTGGAGGATCACAAAACTGCACGCCTTCAGACTATAAGAATGTCACAGCAAGTCCCCATGATGCTGGTAAACTAACAGCACCCACGTCTTGAACTCAGATGTCTCAAGCATGTTGGGAATGTGAGTGTTGCTTGCCTACCCACATGGAACCAATCATCATCAGTCCCCAAACTCTTCAAACTATGCCAGTGTGAGTAATTTTAATCGAGAACGTTCTACAGCAACAGCACAAAGGTAGGGAAACAGTTAATGAAACATGTTTGTTTATCACCTCATGAGAAAAACTAAAGACATTGAAGAAATGAACCTCATTAAAAAGTACAACTAATATTTCACAAGAAGAATTTGTCGTAAAAGCAAGATTATTGCCAATTAAAATATTGCATAATCTAGGAAGTTAAAAGTTATGTCCAACATTTGACTTATTTAGCCCCAATAAATATGACTTTTGCAGTTCCAGCCATTGCATGATGTGTTTTCGTACTATTTACATCAGTTTAACATAACAGAAAAGAAGTCTGGTTTCCGCAGTGGTCCAACCACCTGTATTTAGTCTATTTAAAAGTAATGATCTCATGATTTTTATAGTGTTATCTCCCTTCTAGATAGTCTGCTGGGACTGAAAGAAGTGTTATCTCCCTCCTAAATCATCTGCTGGGACTGAAAGAAATGTTATCTCCCTCCTAAATCATCTTCTGGGACTGAAAGAAATGTCATCTCCTTCCTAAATCATCTGTTGGGACTGAAAGAGTTAAAACAAATATAAACTACTCGCATTAAAGCTAGGAAGCTCACAAAAGAGAATCAATGTCAGAGCTGATTAGAGAAGGTCACACAACTGAGAACCACAACAACCTACATATTATCTTTCTGGGTATTGTGTTGGAATCTGTTGACAACAAACTACCAAAAATCTGTGAAGAAAACATGCCCAACCCAGGCTTAATCCAAACCCATCTGTATGTGCTACCCTGAATGATAACCTGGTCACATAATAATCTCTCCCCGCAGATGTGAAGTTTCAATACCAGTATGGCACACCCCCTTGACTTCTGAGCTTGGAGAGGGGAAGGAAACCCCTGCACAATAGTCCCCCTGTACATAGTACTTCTGTACTGGACTGGAAGAAAAGTCTCTAAACTAATTTCATATAGTATTTCTGTACTGCACTGGAAGAAAAGTCTCTAAACTAACATCACATAGTATTTCTGTACCGGACTGGAAGAAAAGTCTCTAAACTAACTTCACATAGTATTTCTGTACTGCACTGGAAGAAAGGTCTCTAAACTAACTTCACTTAGTATTTCTGTACTGCACTGGAAGAAAAGTCTCTAAACTAACTTCACTTAGTATTTCTGTACTGGACTGAAAAAAAAGTCTCTAAACTAAATTCACTTCCACAGGTGCAAGCCCTTTACAGAGCCTATAAAATATGAACACCAATTCGTAGACAAGTTAAAAGTATCTAATTAAAATTGTCTACCATAGGATTCACAAACAAACAACGCTAAAAACCACTGTACACTTGACAACCAGAATGTTCTCGAAAATCCTAGTTACTATCAATAACTCGTCTGTGAATGCTGTTTCTTCTTAGCCTGCTCAAAAATCCTGCGATTGTTAGTCTCCCTGCAGGCCTTCGGTCAAGAAGTTTTAATAGCAACTCTCTGAGGATTGAACAAGATCAAATAAACATAAATACATCTCTGTGAGAATTGAGAAAGATCAAATAAATATATTTACATGTCTGGGGATTGAGAAAGATTAAACAAATGCATTTACTTCTCTTTACTTCTCTTTGAAAAGTGAGACAGATAAAATAAAACTATAAATATTACCCCAAAAAGGGTAAAACATGCTGTGTAAAATATAGTGTGCAATTAAAAAGATATCATTATCATATACCATGCCAAGCAGTGCCAGTGACCATATTCCTCCCCAAACATCTCCCCTCTGTGTGTTTTATGTCCAGAAAAAAAAAATGATTTAAAGTAACCCTTGGCCACTTGAGATACTGAGTTTGTGTTGTTGGCATCTTCATTCTAAAAGACACAAAGGGACTTCAAAGTGGTTGAATGCAAGAGGCTGGGCGTCATTAGACTGAGTTCCTTCCCTTAGTCCCATTCTTCTTTCCGAGGCGCAGTTTCCATAGTAGGAGAGGAAGAAGTCAGAAGAAAAAATAAGAGGGAAGGAGAAGAAGTGAAAGATAAAGTTGATTACCACAACTTCTAACAGTTATTTCAGACCTTTTATATTTTTAGTTGCTTATACACTATCATCTGCACAATGAAGGTTGTTTATACTATAACCCCCAACTAATATTCCCGGTCTAACTTTTATCTTTCATTATTAGTTGGCTATATAGAGGTTTTAGATAGATACCCGGTGGCGAAAGACATCCCCGTTTTACTCCTCGCTTTATCTTGCCGTTAGGTTTCCTAATTTTTCAAATGTAGCCTGGACAGTGGAATTTAAATTTGTACTATATGCTCAATCGTCCTATTTTTCACCCTTGTCTGACAAGGTTAGGCATTCAACCTGCTACCCCACGATTAGGAGGATCTTAATATCAACAGATTCCTTATCTGTACACATTCACAAAGCTGATTCGAACCCAGTGTACTTGAGTCAGAGGCGTACGCCTTATCCAAACTGCTCTGTATTCTCCCATGAGACTGTTTATCTCGCTCAGTTCCAAGTAGGACATGTGTGATTGACTCTCATCCTTAAAACCCAGGCATGGAGAAATGTATTCTCAAACATTTTACATTTGGTCAGAACATACTAAAAATCTGGCAACCAAAGAGGCCACTCGAATTCTTTAAAAGTGATTTTTCTTGGTGGTTATTTTCTACTCAGACATTTGCTGCTAACACCTTCTATGGCTAAAATAGTTAATAATAGTGCAGAATCACATAAACTCTTAACAAATATTAAACAAAATGTAAACTGGGATTCAATCATACACCGTTAAAATATTTTTAAAAATTAGTCAGTAGAATACATACTTTTTATTCTCCAAAACTGTGTGTGAGGATGTCTATCTAGATGCATTTTTGGATATCTGTGTGTCTGTTTCTCTGTACCTGAATGATGTAGGTTGTCTAGAATCATGTTTGTATGTCTATCTGTATGTGCATGAAGTAAGTTGTCTAGATGCATGTTTGGGTGTCTGTATGAGGTAGGCTATCTGGATTCTTGTTTGGGAGTCTCTGTATGAGGTAGACTGTCTAGAATTCTAGATGCATGTTGGGTGTCTGTGGGTGAGATGTGCGGGTATATTAACTGATATAAGTGCCATGTGCTGATTAATTGGCTTAGTCATTCACACTTTCTGTAACTGCCATTGGCTTATAAATCAAACTATAGTTGAAATATCAATACAGTAGTTTTCCCTATACAACCCCTTTTAATTTTATCTATATTACAACACGTCTTCTACAATATCGACAACTTTTAAGTCATAACTGTGACACACCCCTCCCTACTAACCATTTTCCGCCATCCATTTTTGTTTGGTCGATATCTAATGTTTGTTTGGCACTGAAACTGTTAATGTGAGTGTTCGTGAGTAATTTGTCTGTATATTAATGTGAGTGTTCGTGAGTAAGTTGTCTGTATATTAATGTGAGTGTTCGTGAGTAAGTTGTCTGTGTATATTAATGTGAGTGTTCGTGAGTAAGTTGTCTGTGTATATTAATGTGAGTGTTCGTGAGTAAGTTGTCTGTGTATATTAATGTGAGTGTTCGTGAGTAAGTTGTCTGTGTATATTAATGTGAGTGTTCGTGAATAAGTCGTCTGTGTATATTAATGTGAGTGTTCGTGAATAAGTCGTCTGTGTATATTAATGTGAGTGTTCGTGAGTAAGTCGTCTGTGTATATTAATGTGAGTGTTCGTGAGTAAGTCGTCTGTGTATATTAATGTGAGTGTTCGTGAGTAAGTCGTCTGTGTATATTAATGTGAGTGTTCGTGAGTAAGTCGTCTGTGTATATTAATGTGAGTGTTCGTGAGTAAGTCGTCTGTGTATATTAATATGAGTGTTCGTGAGTAAGTCGTCTGTGTATATTAATGTGAGTGTTCGTGAGTAAGTCGTCTGTGTATATTAATGTGAGTGTTCGTGAGTAAGTCGTCTGTATATATTAATGTGAGTGTTCGTGAGTAAGTCGTCTGTGTATATTAATGTGAGTGTTCGTGAGTAAGTCGTCTGTGTATATTAATGTGAGTGTTCGTGAGTAAGTCGTCTGTATATATTAATGTGAGTGTTCGTGAGTAAGTCGTCTGTGTATATTAATGTGAGTGTTCGTGAGTAAGTTGTCTGTATATATTAAAGTATTGTCTGTGTATATTAATGTATTGTATGAGTGTTCGTGAGTAAGTTGTCTGTGTATATTAATGTTTTGTCTGTGTATATTAATGTACTGTCTGTGTATATTAATGTATTCTGTGCGTGCATTAGTCATGTGCCGGCTCCGTGGCGAAGAAGTTACGAACACAGTTCGTAATACCGCATACCTGCGTTCGAAACATAACTGCGGGAGATTTGGCAGCAGACCGCCTTGCGTTGTTTTTATTTTACAAAATGGTATGGGCGCCGGTCGTTCAGAAAGAAATGGCAAACTAATGAACGTAAACTTGCCAAGAGATCACAACAGCAATAAAATGCTGGGGTTGACTGCGACGTCTTTTAAAGGATATGCAACTAACTTTTTAAAGTAACTTAATCGTCTGTGTGTGGTTATGACAATGTTTGTATGTGTTCATGATGGCAAAGAAAACAAGCAGTACCTGGTGTGTTCAGGAAGATCCCGTCGTTTCCTCGCTTCGTAGTAGTAGTCGATACCGTCGTCGGGGTCTTTTTCCAGTACCAAGGCCCACATGACAACCCCAAGAGAAAAGACGTCCATCTGTACGTGAACAAAATAACTATCATGAATACAACTATTTTTATGTGACCTCAGTGATACACAAGAGTGATTATAGCCATAGTTAAATATGAAAAATATAGAATAATAATATAATAAGAAACTTTAGTCATTGTTTTGAAGTCGTGTGGCCGAAAGGTTTAGAACATTCACTCTTATACTTCTGGTGCACTGATGAAGATGTAGGGGTTCTCTCCCTACACGTGAGTTGAACGCAAGCAGTCACTTCTGATCCTTGACTCGGGGACGTAAATTACAAGTACCTCAGAAGTCGGAGTGGGTTCGACTGATGGAGGTGGTCGGTGGTAATAGAGAAAGCTGGCCCACACATAAAAAGCAGTCATTTGTATACTATGCTCATGTTCAAAGCGAGGGAAACAAACAAACGCCAAGCTAGTCATTGTGATGTCTGATCGGCATGACAGCACACGCCAACACGGGAGCCTCGGCGCACCGCATTATCTCAGATCCATGAGAATTCGATGGCGTTTGTTACAGCAGTCGGAAATCACAATGGAGTAGGTCGCAAGATTACAGCCCTGGCAAAATTGTTATCAAAGAAAGCGTACACACGGATCCGTGGTGACAAAGGGGTTACGGACGCAGTTCGTAATCCCGCATACCGCGTTCGAAACACAGCTGCGGGCGATTTGGCAGCAGACCGCCTTAAGTTGGTGCTTTATGGAATGGTATGGGTGCTGGTTGTTCAGGAAGCAATGGCAAACTACTGAAAGTAAACTTGCCCAGGAATCACGAACAGCCAAAAATGCTGGGGTTGACTGCTATGTCCTGTAAAAGATATGCAACTAACTAAACTACACACACGGATAGGTAAACCAATTATCTTGGGCAGATTCCTGTGGCGGTAAATAAAATAAATGGCTCTTTTCCACGCCTTGTGGCAAGTTGGATACATGGTATAGACCAGTTAATAAGTGATGTTGTCAATGCCGTCCTTATTTCCCAGAATATTTCCTAGTACCCATTTTTGTCGACCTGGGAGTCTAGGTGGAGATCCCACCTGAACACACGATCACAAGGCTGGCAGACGAGCCTGCTAGCTGCCCAGAGGGGGTCAACCTTACCCAAATGCTTGCAGAAACAGGTGCATAAGCAGGAATGACTCCACGAAAGAGAAACCAGAATAAAAGCGTCACCCCACAAAAATAAGTGAAGTTTAGTGGCGTGTGGGTTATTTTATTTTATTTATTTATAATTTTTTTTTTTTTGCATATCCTTTTTCCAGGACATCGCAGTCAACACCAGCATTTCTGCCACTGTGATCTCTTGGCAAGTTTACGTTCAGTAGTTTGCCATTGCTTTCTGAACGACCGCCACCGATACCAACGCGAAACCAACGCAACGCAGTTTGCTGCCAAATCGCGCGCAACTATGTTTCGAACGCGGGTATACAGAATTACGAACCTTCGCCACGGAGACCGGCGTGTAGGTTATTACATCTGCTTTTTAAAATCCGAATTAAAATCCCAGCAAAAACCTAATTCTGCTTTCTCCCCGACCATAAAAATTGGTACCGGGTTAATTTGTACACACTTCGTTAAATTTTCCGGGAAGGACAGATGTCGAGGAAGGTGTTTGGTCACCTCACCTCATTATGTCATGGCCTATACTGTGAAGGCCTATTCTTCACACCCCCATGCCAGAATCTGCCCTAAGGCTACCGTTAGCTTTGTGTTTAGTGATATGGCGTGACCGAAGGTATTAGCGGGCGCGCGCGCGCGTGTGTGTGTGCGTGTGTGTTAAAATAAAGTGTGTATATGGTCGCCTACTGGTTAAGGGTTCGAATCCGCATGGAAGCGAGTCATTAAAACGACCAGTACTCCCAGGTCGAGCCAGCCTAGAATGGGTACTAGCGCACATCTTGGGAAGTAAAAACGGCCGGCCTGATGCTGATGCCGAATGGTCTAGTACCAAATATCTAGGGCACCTGAAGGAGTGCGACAGGGACTTTTACTGGGCTAGTTAGAGGTTGATGTCAGATCGGGACTCTTCTGTCCATTTACACATATTATCTAGCCTTGGTAACGGTCCCTGAATTCTGTTTGTTCGTATAGGCTTATATATTGATAAGTTTGGTCCGTCCAATCTGTTCTTGTTTGTGTGGGCTTATTTACTGATAAGTTTGGTCCTTCCATTCTGTTCTTGTTTATGTGGGCTTATTTCAAGATAGGTTTGGTCCTTTTATTCTGCTCTTGTCTGTGTAGGCTTATTTCTAGTAAAAATGAAGTCTCCTGGCAGATATAGCCGTATATACAGTGTTATTCTGCTGCCTTTCATCTCTCAATGGACAAAAGGCCCTGGACCAACTCACACCAAGTCCTTTGTAGACTTCCTCATGATTACGATCTGCATATTTCAGCGACAATTTTCAACTAGTTGACGTAGACAATCACACCAGGCCTCCGTCGTCGCCTCATGCCTGGTCGGCTACAGTGATGCTATTCTTAGCTTCCTTTATGGTCCCGGTAGCACACTCATAGTAGGGCCTCACATATTCTACGTCAAGGACAAACTGTAGTGGGGGGGGCATTTCTGGTTGGTTTTAAAAGGGGTTTTTTTTGGTAGTTTTTATATAGGAGTGTGGATGGTTAAGGGTTGGTTGTTAAAAAGCTTTGGCCGGGGGGGGGGGGGGGGGGGGGGGGGGGGGGGGGGGGGGGGGGGGGTTAATGGTTGCAGACTACTGCCCTGGTTTTTTTTATACGTTTGTATGAGTGCTGGTCGTTCGAAAAGCTATGGCAAATACTGAAATGAACTTGTTAGAAATCGCAAAAGGCAAGGAGGTCGGCGTGGCCGAATGGATACGAGCGGGGTTTTTAAATATCCGGTATTTGATGCCGGGTAGCGAAATCAAACTCTACACCGGTCTTTTTGGACTAAAATTTTAACTTATCGTCCTTGACCTGGGGACGCAAATTACAAGTACCTCTGTAGTCGGAGTGGGTTCGCCTGATGGCGAGGGACACTATTTAAAAAAGGGAAAAACTAATTCACACACAAAATCAGACAGAGCACAAGAAGTAGTAGCACGTATATGACTACGCTTGAGTTCAAATCGAGGGAGCGAACGAAGTTTAAAAAAAAAAAAAAAACAAAAAAATTAAAAAAAAAAGCTTAGTTTTAAACATAGAAAATTATATTGTTTTCCCTCATTTTTTGAAAACCTTTTCCAACTTAGAAATTTGCTGGTGACTGAACCGAAACCGCTGGCTTGATAACTAGTATTTAAATCTAGTAGTACATTTACAATAGTAAAGTCAAGCACCCTCCCTTAAACCGTCCTCAAGCATAGGGGTTTTTTTTTCCAATTTTTTTCCCATTTTCTTGGGGGGGGGGGGGTTTCTATATTTT
>JACEFZ010013379.1:0-104006 GCA_014155875.1 Cepaea nemoralis
TCCGATTTGCCCTTTCTAATAGGTATCTATGATTCCGTCTTTAGTCCTCCAGATTTTTATTATTAGTTCGTATAGCTTTAGATGTAATGCATGGCCATCTGCCTTTATAAATGCAGTAGCAATTTCATCAGTCCCAGTTGCCTTATTGTTTTTAAGTCGTGTGATTACATATAGGATTTCTTCAAATGTAGGTTCGTCAATTTGTGGTTCACATGTTAGAACCTCTTCCTGTGGGAAAGTGTCACTTGGAGCTTCACAATTTAGTAATTCAACAAAATATTCTTTCTATGTGTTGCACATTTCCGCATTGGTATTTATCATATTCCAATTTTTGTCTTTTAAACCATATGTGTTTTGTTGGTGCCCTCGTTTCATTGACTTTAGTTCTTTAAAAAACTTTCTGGATTCATTTTTCTGGTGATTAGTTTCCATATCTTTGATTATATTACTCATATGTTCTCGCTTCTGCTGTCGGACTATTTTTATAGCCTCATTACATTCATTTCTATAATGCTCTTCCTTTTGGATGTTGTTGATGTCATTTAACCATAAATGTCTGGCATTCTTTTTCTTAATGACTGCTTCTTCACATTTTTGATCGAACCATCTGTTCTTTCTATGCGTGGTTAACACACCGAGTCATTCTTCTGCGGTAGATTGGATTGTATTCTTGATGTTCAACCAAGTTTGGTCAACACTTTCCTCCAAAGGGGTTTGCAGAGTTTCAAGATTACATTTTATTTCATCTGTAAATTTCTCTTTGACTGTAATTTCTTGTAGTTTTTCTCCGTTATATGTTGGGTGTAATCATTGAAATTTAGTATAGAAAGCTCTCTTAAGTTTTATTTTAAAGTTTGCTCCAACGAGGAAGTGGTCACTGTGGCACTCAGCTCCTCTATAACTTCTAACTTGCTGTATGTTTGATGCATTTCTGTTGTTAATTAAAATGTGATCTATTTGATTATAGATTGTCTTGTCACATGATTTCCAAGTTTGTTTGTGTATATCCTTTCTGTGTAGTCTGGTACTGCTAATCTGCAGTCCTTTGGCTTCTGCCAGGTTGATGACTCTCCATCCATTATCATTTGAAGTTGTATGTAGGCTTTCCATACCGGCCACTTTTTTTTATTAGTTTGCTCTCTACCTATTTTTTCATTGAAGTCTCCCAGCACAATCAGGATGTCCTGTTTGGGGGTTTCTTCTATGACATCTTCCAGATCATTATAAAAGTCTTCATTAATATCATCTTCTTTCTCTTCAGTAGATGCATGTAAATTAATCATCGTTATATTTTTCCATTTACCTCTTATTCGTAATTTACTAATGCTGTCATTAAAAGCTTTAAAGTTTAAAACGTTCCCCCATAACTCTTTTTTGATGACAAATCCTGTTCCTAATTCATGTTTATTTTGGGTGTTTCCTCCATATATTATAATCATTCCATATTGCTCTAAAGTACCCTCTCCTGGCCACCTTATTTCTTGAATTGCTGTTATATCCATTTGATATTCAACCAGCTCTCGGGTTAGTTCTTCGGCCGCTCCAGCTCGATATAGTGTCCGTACATTCCATGTTCCAAATCTCAAAAGTCTTTAACGTTCCAAGGTCGTTGTCCAGATAAGTCAGTCCGAATTCGAGGCTCATGTATCTGTTTCGTAACAAAAATGGTTTTTACAAAGGTGGGGATGTTAACCCCACGCTTCAACTCCCAACCTGGAGGACCAGGGTGTTTCTCTTTGTCTGTTCTCTACCCTTTGACCTGTCCGGCTTGGTAGGCCCTGCTGGTAGCTACGCTACCGCCGGCATAGCTCTCAGGGTCATTGAGAAACTCAAGCTCCCTCACCACGACAAGGTGGAAACACCATCGGGGGAGATAATGTAAACTACTATGTATAATCTTATGGCAGACGTGGGAAGTCGCTTAAGACGAATAATAATCTCATGGCAATTAATTAGTCACATCTTTGGTGATCGCGTGAGATAACAACCATGACCACCCATGCTTATTGACAGCGGAGATGATGATGCCGACTGTGTCATCATCCGCATCACCACGGAGACTACACGATCACCATTCTTGCGTCAGATTTATGTTCTTGGCCTGGTTATTCCATATTGCCTAGCCATCCAAATATATATATTTCTGCCTTCTCTTGCTTTATTTCCGTCATGATTCTCAATTCACAGAGCCTACACAATATGAAGATGTGATAGAATAACACTAAATCAGACTATAAAGGTCATCTTGGATTGTCCAGAATAGGGACAGGTCTGGTCATGAAACTACCAGATGACACAATTCAGGGCTAGATCAAACGAGAACGGTCTAGCAGTACGATTAACCACCGCGACACTTTCTTAGGTTCCACTCTCGGACAATCATCACATCTCCATTGCTATCATTTTCTCGCCTTATCCTTCCTCCCCCGTTCTCCAAGTACCACATCCACTCATTTACCTTGGGTCCTCACTGAACCGTTACCATCCCCTACCCTGGTTCCCATAACCCATAGACACCCACGTTAGTACCACAGCCTGGATTTCTGAGATAAGTAGCAAACATTCTTTTTTTTTTTTAATTTTAATTTTCTCTTCATTCTTCTCATCTCGTTCTTATACTTTAATGTAGTCACTGGAGGATTATATGTTGTGTTTTGTGTATGTATTTGTTTGCCGATGAAGATTAAGCGCTGCACTGACCTTTTCTTTCTTAATTATGTTGTGTAAGGTGCATTACTTTGTGTTATTTTATTTTCCTTAGCAGTGAGTATGGAGCGTTTTACACGCTGCATCACCATGATATATATAAAATACTAATGACTGACTGACTGACTGACTGACTGACTCACTGACTGACTCACTGACTTATTGATTGACTGGCACCTTGCCGTCTTTACAAACGATAGTCTGAAAATTGGAGTTATGCCTCTCCATAACACTAAGCCTGGGCTGAATTTAGAGAGCATCTATTGCGAATGCAGCATGATGTCTGTCTGTCTGTCTGTCTGTCTGTCTGTCTGTCTGTCTGTCTGTCTGTCTGTCTGTCTGTCTGTCTGTCTGTCTGTCTGTCTGTCTGTCTGTCTGTCTGTCTGTCTGTCTGTCTGTCTGTCTGTCTGTCTGTCTGTCTGTCTGTCTGTCTGTCTGTCTGTCTGTCTGTCTGTCTGTCTGTCTCTCGGCCTGCCTAGTTTACCCCACAGGAAAGGTAACACCAATACATCTGGAACAAGACAAGCAGAAGCTGCCGGATCAGCAAAGCAATAATCTAACTGTCCACCTGTCGGAGCTACCATCTTAGACGAGTTGCCGACTAAAGCTTTGGGCCTGGTCTATCTTGCCATGACATTTATCCTTTAGGTTGCATTTCCTCGCACTAGGGTAAAGCTTGTTGTATCCTCCGAATTGCACTCCTTCGCCCGAAGTCTTTGGCTCAATGTATCGTGTCGGGTTTGGTAAGCGCCGGCCAATATTCGGCGCTAACAAAAAGCAGGTAGTACCGTCTACTGTCATACGGTCGGTCACACTGACTTAGGCCTGACTTCTAAGCCACTAGTAGTAGAAATGTTAGCTACACAATATGGGGTAATGGTTGTTGACACGATGTGTATTGTTGTTGTTATTGTTGTTATGGTTATAATTTTGCTGTTTTAGTTGTTGCTGTTATTGCTAGCTAGGATTATATGCATTGTGATGTTATTATTGTTGTTATTATTATTGCTGCTGTCGCGACTGTTATTATTACAATTATTAATATTATTATTATTTGTATTATTATTATTAATATATACCTGTTATTATTGTTGTTATTGTTATTGCAAACGTTGTTGTTATTGTTGCTTTTGATGTTACTGCTGCTATTGTTATTCTTGATATGGCTGCTATTATATGCATGTTGTTGTTGTTGTTGTTGTTGTGATTGTTGTTGTTGTTGTTGTGTTATTATTGTTGCTGTCAATGTTACTGTTGTTATTGTTATTGTTGTTTTGATGTTGCTAATATTATTGTTGTTCTTGTTGTCGTCACATTTGTTATCATCGTCACCATTATCATCATCATCATTATCATCATCATCTTATATAACTAGTCTCACACAGTTAATATATAGCACAGACTGCAAGATGCCCCAACCATTGTGCTACTCTAGGTGTTGTTCAGACAGACTCACAAAGAGAACTAACAACTCGCATCAGAAGAGGACAGTTCACATTCTTTGGGCATGTCATGAGAAGTGGAAAACTAGGGCATGTTGTCGCAACGGGAAAACTGGAGGGGAGGAAAGCCAGAGGGAGAACAAGAGAGTGGATCATGTACAGTTTGACATCATGACATGGAGGAACGTCTGTAACAGAAATGGGCGACGGTACACTAGACAGAAGGCTGTTGACAGGCATGGTACCCAACGGCATACGGCATGGACTACAGGAAGAAGAGGACACATACAAAATTTATATTACAATTTAAGTGGATAGAACAGTGAACAAACAGGTCTATTAAAAAAAAACAAAAAAAACTACTGAATTTAAACTTATACACAAAATCAACCAGGGGTTGGGTTTTATCGCAACGCCCCGCAAAAGCCATATACAATTTTTTTTTTAAAAAAGAACATAAAGGTCTAGAAAAGATAACTATGGAAGAAAGTGTACCATCATCATCATGCGACATGCCGATAACCGTGGCGGTCATATTTCGCCATCTCACGCGATCACCAGAATCTTGGATCAGCTCTGTGTTCTTGTCTCGACCATAAATATGTCCAAACATTGTGACTGTCTAGTCTAATGCCTCTAATCAGTGTACGGTTTGCTTTTCTTTCTTGTATGACGTGCTCATTGTTTGTTTGTTGTTTTTGATTTTTTTGTCTGTCCAT
Organism: Cepaea nemoralis; assembly: GCA_014155875.1. Classification (NCBI taxonomy): domain Eukaryota; kingdom Metazoa; phylum Mollusca; class Gastropoda; order Stylommatophora; family Helicidae; genus Cepaea; species Cepaea nemoralis. The sequence continues at coordinate 4,868 of JACEFZ010013379.1, forward strand.
AGTATTTTTCACTATTTTTTGCATTTTTCTCAGAAACCACATTTCCACAGCCGTCAGATGTTTTTTTTAAACTTGTCTATTCATCGTTCACGTCTCACAACCACACAAACGCACATATTCTATGTTCACCTCAGCACAATTTTTTTTCTTGTTGCAATTGACATCTTTTTATTGGTCAGTATGTTTTTCATCTTGCAAAAGGCTATCTTCACCATGGCCATTCTTGTTCTAATCTCGTCAAGGCACCACGCATCATATGTTATGCCTGTTCCAAGATAGTTGTACCGATTATCTTGTTTAAGACCAATCTAATTATTTACTTAGATATTACAATATGGCAATTCTTTCTTCCTGGTGACAACCAAAATCTGTGTCTTTCATACAATGTAATTTTACCCATAGTTGTTCACTGTGTGAAAGAAAGGCATCAAGTAAAGGATGCAGATCATGCTGATTGTCTGCAATGAACACTGTGTCATCCGCATATCTAATGTTATTGATGTTACTTCGGTCAATGGTAATCCTCTCATATCTAATGTTATTGATGGTTGTGGCGTGGTGGAATAAAATGGTATATCTGAATATTATTTTTGTCTAGAGGAGTTTAGTTCCCTGGGTTTCATATATAGACAATGTACCCCTGTGATAGAGAATTAGCACATGGCTCTATCCCCCAAGCGAATTAAGAGAAGCATGGTTTGATCTTTCTCCATCTCTAAATTTATAAGAATAAAGATGCTATCTCTATGCACTGGGTATGAGAAGTCCAAGGCATTCACTGGTCTAAACCGGAGGAAACATCTCAACTCCTTTTTTAGGGTTTATCCAAGTTATCACCTGGCCACATTTGCCTTCCCTATGTTAATACACAACTACACATTATCCAACATAAACTGGCCTCACAGACAACATGTCAATTCAGAAAATAAGAACATCAATCAACAATGCGTCTTTTTATGTTTTCTTCTTAAAATGTATTGATGCTGGTTAATGGTGGAGTGATCGGGTGAATATAATGAACCTTGTTCACATTATGAATGCACATTACAGATGTCCAATTTCACAGAATCTCCACTACTTTGCAAAAATTAAATTACAAAGGCTTAACCAGTGTTCGGGTTGTCTCACAAAATTTGAATGTCATGAAAAACTGAATGTTCTATATTGTTTCACTTAATAACAATTCTAAATGCCCCTATGTGTTATCATGTGTGGTTGCATAGAGTTATACTTAGCTCAGAAAACTAGATGACATGGCTCCATCCAGCTCCACTCATTTCTAGTTCAGGCGGCACATTTGTAGCAAGGCTGAATTCTCATTGACGAAGGTAAAGCAGTAAGACACCAGTGGCATTCAGGCAAGGTAGTCTCACATTTGCAGGGGCACTGAGGCAAAAAATCCTCCTTCGGTCTCAGCTCTTGAATTAGACACAAAATGTTGTCTAGGACATCCCAAAAGGCACCTTCCTGTTGCTCTCGCTGAATCCCAGGAGAGCTAAGAAAAGTCAAAGAAGAGAAGAACTGACATGGAACTTGAAAAATTTTATAAAACCTAGGCGAAAGGCTGGTGAGTACTCTAGTCATGTCCTGATGAAACGAAATGCACTGGGTTTCGAACGCCGCTCAAACTTATAGTTGGACGATTTTTTGCCGACTACATCATCACCCTGTCTTCTACGTCACACACTTCAGCATCATCATCCAATTGACTATCTCTGTTGTTGACTGATGGATGTCAAGCCTTCTCTCCCCTTCATTCCATTCCGTGTTGCCAAGAAACGGCGCGTAGCGTAGAAATTGTTTGAATTAGGCTCTGAACTTTAACACAAAAGTGGAAGGTTGATTTCTCTTAGCCAATCCGATTTCCGCTTTGTCTTTTCATTCATATTTTCATGAATGGTTGCTAGGCAACATCTAAGTTATTTATGGAGATGACTTGAACCGACGCCTTGAAAATGTGTTTCTAGGACGAGTGTTTCTATATTTAGTGATGTCAACGCATCGAGAATGTGTCATACGTTTTCGTAGTTACCATTGTTGACCTGTTGAATCAATCAATCAATCATGTGCCATGCCGGAAAGCGTGGGCGGTCATGACTCGCCATTTCACTCGATCACCAGTGTCGTGGATCAGCTCAGTGTTCCTGTCTCGTCCATGCCATGTGGCCAAGCCATCCAGGTATTTTCCTCTCGATCTTCCTCTTGATCTGTTCTCTTCGATCTTGCCAGTTGTCACTAAGTTCTCCAATCCATTTCTTCTCATAACATGTCCAAAAATTTTGACTGTCTACGTCTAATTTCTCTAATCAGTTTACGATGTTCATTTGTCTCCTGTAATACTTGGTCATTGGTTTTTCTGTCTGTCCATGGCATTCTTTGCATTTTCCTCAGAAACCACATTTCTGCAGCCATCAGATGCTTTTCAGCTTGACTGCTCATTGTCCAAGTTTCACATCCATACAAAAGAACAGGCTCTATGTATCCCCTCAACACTCTTTTTCTCGTTTCAATTATCATCTTTTTATTGGTCAGAATGTTTTTCATCTTGCTAAAGGCTACTTTCGCCATGGCGATTCTTGTTCTAATCTCTTCAAGGCATCTCCCATCAGATGTTATGACTGTTCCAAGATAATTGTACCTATTCACTTGTTGCAGAATATTTCCATTTATTTGTATATTACATTGTGGCACTTCTTCCTTCCTTGTGACGACCATAACTTGAGTCTTTTTACAATTTAATTCTAACCCCAGTTGCTCACTGTGTACAACAACCGCATCTACTAATTGTTGCAGGTCCTGCACATTGTCTGCAATTAATACTGTATCATCTGCATATCTAATGTTATTGATGTTTCGTCCTCCAATGCTGATTCCATTTATATCCTCTACATTTCTGAAAATATTTTCACTGTATAGGGAAAAAAGATCTGGAGACATCACACATCCCTGCCTAACTCTTAATTGGATGATACTGTCCCACTTCATTATCAATCCTTATTGCAGCTTGTTGTTTCCAATATATGTTTTTTATAAGTCTAACGGTGGAGAGATAATACATGTACAGACCTACAAGCACTTGGAATCAACGACTGGCAAGAGAAGGTCCACCAGAGAGACGAATGGAGACGGATTGTATTTGCAGCAAAGAACCTCAATGGCTCGGAAAGCTGAAGAAGAAGAATGTCTTTCCCATCAATTTGTAGATCTGCAAGCATATCCACCATGCTGACATGTCTAACTCTATCAAAAGCCTTTGTATAGTCAATAAAGCAAAGATGTATATCCTTGTTTACTTCTATAGCACGTTCAATAACTGTTCGCAGCATATACACAGCATTTACTGTACCCTTTCCTTCTACAAACCCGCATTGTTCTTCCCCTATTTCAGGTTGTATCTTCTTCCTCACTCTTTGCATGATAATTCTTAGCAAAATCTTTGTGATGTGACTCATTATACTAATTGTTCTATGGTGATCACATTCCAAGGTTCCTGATTTCTTTGGGATTGCAATAAATACAGAGTTACATAATTCAGGAGGTATATCTCCAGTATCATATAATGTGTTCAGCAGTCTGGTGACTTGCTCTAGTCCAAATTCTTCTATAGCTTTAATCATTTCTGTTGTGACGTTATCTGCACCGGGGGCCTTGCCAGCTTTCATATGCTTAAGAACATTTCGAACCTCCATTTCCAAAATTGGCGGTCCTTCATTATTAAATCTAATATCATACTGTTCGTCTCTTTTATCATCATAAAGGTGTTTCACATAATCTGTCCATACATGTAGAATCTGGTCTTTTTTTCTATTATGATTTTGCCATCTTCAGCTTTTAGACACCCTGTTGATGTACTTGTTCTTTTATTAGTAAGTTCCTGAATTCTTTTGTGCACTAATTTGGTATTTTGACGGTTGTGTTGGTTTTCAATTTCTAAGCACTTTTCCTCAAGCCATGCTTCTTTTGCCTCCTTACATAATATTCTGACTTGTCTGTGAATTTCTTCATATGTGACAGAATTATTTTGGTTGAGTCTTCTTGTTTCCATGAGGTGTAAAATTTCTTCAGTCATCCATTTCTTACGACCCACCTTCTTTAATTTTGGAATAGTTGTTTCTGCAGCCACATTGATTGCATTCTTCAACGTTTCCCATTGATCATCCACATCCTGGAATAGAATCTCTAGATCAGACAAAATTTCAAATCTGTTCTGTACTTCTATGTTGAATTTGTTTTGTATTTCCTTGTCATTACTCAATGTAAACAAATCATATTTAGTGTTTCCTGTTATATACTTGACTTTATTCAACTTTATCCTCAATGTTCCTGTGAGTAATCTGTGGTCACTATAACAATCAGCAGTGGGAACTGTTTTTGCTAGTGTTAATGCGTTTCTAAATCTTCTGCTAATCAGAATGTAGTCAATCTGGTTTCTAATCCTGCTATCAGGACTCCTCCATGTCCATAATCTTCTAGGGAGTTGCTTAAACCAGGTGTTTCCTACGATCATTTCCTGTTCCTTAGCCCACTCTACGAGTCTGTATCCTCTTTCATTTCCCTCTCCTAAACCATAGTTTCCTACTGTGTATCTATCCCCTTGATTTCCTACTTTTGCATTGAAGTCCCCTATTATGATGTTTATGTCTGAATATTTACATTTCTTTAAGGCAGACTCTATGTCATTATAAAATTCTTCTACACTATCTTCACTGGATTCTCCTGTTGGGGCATACACTTGAATAATATTTATGCTAAAAGGTCTGCCACTTAATTTAACTAGTAGAACTCTGTCCGACACGGCCCAATATACTTGAACAGATTTTGCTGTTTTCCGGTCCAAAATAATTGCCACTCCTCTATGACAATCTTCACCTCCAGAATAAATAATCTTGAAATCTTCTTCTATCTTGATGCCTGCTCCTGTCCATCTCGTTTCGCACATACCTAAAATATTAATTTTTTCCCTTTCAATTTCTTGTTTTATGTTCTCTAATTTTTTGTCGTCGTTTAACGTCCTAACGTTCCAAGTTGCTAATTTTAACGACTCTGTCCTTGTCTTGCGATGATCAGTCTTTAAGCGAATCATGAATAGCCCAGTAAAAAAAGATGAGGATGGGATGTGGTACCTTAATGTCACAATGGTACGTCCCTCAGTGATGATTCCTCTCATATCTAATGTTATTGATGTTACGTCCCTCAATGATGATTCCTCTCATATCTAATGTTATTGATGTTACATTCCTCAAGGATGATTCATCTCATATATATCGTTATTGATGGTACGTCCCCCATTGATAATTCCTCTCATATCTAATATTATTTATGTAAGGTCCCTAAATGTTGATTGAGGGTCTCCCTGACCGAGGAGTTAGCAGCTTTCTCCGTAACCCCGAATACTCTCGTGGTTGACGTGAGCGCACGAGAATTGGAAGCGGTTCGTGTGGCGCCAGTGACTTATGAGAGTAAGGAGCCGGTCGCTCAGAAAGCAATGACAAACTACTGAGGGTAATCTTGCCAAGAAATCAACAATCAGCTGAAAGATGCTGGTGTTGACAGCGATGTCCTGTAAAGGATATGCAAAGAAAAAAACAAACAAATGTTGATTCGTCTCATATAGTGTACGAAGGAGTTGGAAAAGAGGTAGACCACAACCTGGAAGGATTCAAGATGTGACAGAAAGTTTACACAAGACAGCAACAGAGGCGTTCAACGGGAAGACATTTAAATATACTTTTAAGGGAGTAAAGGTCCTCACGGGACAAGCGAACTGGTTACGCTCCTGTCGCGCGTTCAGAAGGCCGTGAGTTCGATTCTAGCGTGCTTCGTTTGGTTCAAGAGTGCAGTTTTCTCCGAGAAACCCTGGCGCTTGTCGGTGGAGTTGTCTAGATCGTACTTTGTGCGGCGCGTTCGGCAAACCGTCCTGCGGACAGATACTGGGCCATATGGGATACAACCCGGTGCAATGAAGTCGATTCTCTTGCCTTTTAACAGATTCCCTTCGAAACAAAAAGTATGTTTGGACCTAACAAAAATGGATGGCAGTAAATGATAAGTAGGGAGGTTGTGTCACAATTATGACTGCATGCCGAGACCGTGATGAGCTGATCAACTAAGGGGACAGACACAGGTGTGTTGTGTTACCAAATTCTCGTATCAGTAAGAAAACTAAAGTAAAATATGCTGCATGTTTGGCGACGGAGTGTCCGTGTCCTAAATAGTATCTACGACCATATTTGCTATCATTATGAGGTACACATGCTACATGTGCCTGCCAAAAATATTACATCTACGATTATCAAGTAAGTACTACTGAAGCGATATTGCACTAGATATATTATCCCGTAGGCAGACTGCCCTTCATTTGTTACATTATCTACTACATGAGGTCACATGCTGGACATCTAAGATATCGCAATTCACGTTAATTTATTTTCTTAGCTATTGATCAGAATAGCAATATATTTCATTGATATTAATCTATCCATTCTTCAAATTTACTATTTGCATTACACAACCATAATTTATACTCAAAGCATTTATTATTCTTTGTCTCCCTTCTTCCTTAAAACATCATTTCAATTTACTTCCCTTGATACTATGAATTACTATTATACAGATTTCTACATTTTTACTTATGAAACATTACAATGACGAGTTACAATATTCATAAGAGACGTAACGGCTGCAGCAGGATGTAACACGAGGAAATAAAAACCGTTAGGTTCGCGTAGCTCCTGTGAAAAAGTGATATACAAAATACAGACATATTATACATACTTTACAACTTACTCCACAATTGTAAATATACATTTTTTATTAAAAATCTTTGTTTTGGTTTTTGTTTTTAGGTTATTTTAAGGAGGAAGGATAATAAAATACAAAACATACAAAATAAAAATAACGTGTCCAAAAGAATGTGACTGTCTACGTCTAAATTCTCTATTAAATGTGCGGATTTTGTTTGTTTCTTGTAGATCATTGGTTTTTCTGTCTGTCCATGTTGCTTTTTGCATTTTCCTAAGAAACCAAATTTATAGAGCTATTAGATGTTTTTCAACTTGTATGCTAATCATCCACGCATCACATACATACAAAAGTAAAGGTTCTAGCTAGTACCTCCTCTTTTTCTCGTTGCAATTGACATCGTTTTATTGGCCATTATATTTCCCATTTGGCAAAAGGCTACATTCGCCATGGTGATTTTTGTTCTAATCTCGTCAAGGCATCCCCCCCCCCCCTATCATATGTTATGACTGTTCCGAGAGAGATGAACCAATTCACATGTTTAAGAATATTCCCATATACTTGTATATTACATTGGGGTATTTCCTTCTGTGTCTTCATACAATTTAATTCTAACCCTAGTTGTTCACTATATGCAACTTCAACATCTACTAAATGTTGCAGATACTGCTAATTGTCTGGAATCAACACTTTATCACCCGCATATCAAATGCTACTGATGTTACGTCCCTCAATGGTGATTCCTCTCATATCTAATGTTAATGATGATACGTCCCTCAATAATGACACTTCTCATATCTAATGTTATTGATGTTACGTCCCTCGTCGGTGATTCCTCTCATATCTAATGTAATTGATGTCATGTCGTCTATCTCTATACCCATCACCCCCCCCCCCCCGGGGTTGCAATATGATTCCTTATATATCTATTGATATTGATGTTACGCCACCCAATGATGATTCCTCTCATATCTAATTTTATTGATGTTTCGTCCCTCAATAATGATTCCTCTTATGGCTAATGGTATTGATGTTACGTCCCACAATGATAATTCCTCTCATACAGAGTACAAAGGATTCGGAAAAGAGGAAGACCACAACCTAGATGGAATCAAGATGTGATAGGTAGTTTACACATGACAGCGATAGAGTCTTAAGATCGAAAGACATTTAAATAGACTGTTATGGAGTGCGGTTCTAGACAGCACAAGCGTAGTGGATTGGCGGTTCGATTCCGGCGTACACGGACTATTTTTCACGAGTGCAGTTTTTTTAATTTTTCCGGAGACATCCTGGGGCTTGTCGCTGGAGTTACCGTCATATGGGGTAAAACCTGTTGCAACGAAGTCGAGCCTCTTGACATTTAACAGATTCGATTCCAAAGAGTAGGTTTGGACCTAACATAAGTGGATGGCGGAAAATGATAAGTAGGGAGGTTTTTTGTTTACAGTTATGACTTAATGCCGAGATTGTAATGCGCAGAACAAGTATGAGATAAGACTCGTATGTGATTTTCCCCCAAATTCCGTCGCCCTGCTACTGAGTGAATGCGTGGGTGACACTGTGAGCTGTGAAATTCGCGTGGAATGCTTTTACATCTGTCCTGTACAGTGACCTGCATGTTCCGAACAATGGCAACCGGCTGTTGCTGAATTGACTGATGTACCTTTTCGGTTAACAAGTGCACATTTTAGGAGACTCCTGGGAGTCGGCGCTGAAGCTGCGGAGTTTGTGCTTTATGAGACACTTTCGGCGGGTGGTCCTTCGGTAAACGACCGAGCCATGTGAGAAAACCCAGGGCAATAAGGTCTTTCTGGTGACTGCTGAGTCCATCGACAACGAACTGTGGTTTTTGTGGATGAATTTTGTGTTGGCATTCTGGCGGCGGGATTATGCACAGTGTACCTGCGCGGGCTGTTGGATTGCCGAGACTCCTGTCTATTCCACTTTTCATATTTGACAGTGGGGAGCATTTTGTGAGATGTTCACTGGCACAGAAATGGAGCATAATGGGGACGACGCGTTGCCGCGAAGTTGGAACCTCGACTAACAAACAAACAAACAAACTAACAAACTAACTAACTAACTAACTAACTAACTAACTAACTAACTAACTAACTAACTAACTAACTACTAACTAACTAACTAACTAACTAACTAACTACCTAACTAACTAACTAACTAACTAACTAACTAACTAGTCACCAAATACTTATATTATAAAGAAAACTAAAGTAACACATGTTACATGTTTGTGACTGAGAGTTATTGCAGCTGAACACGTCAATCGGCAGCTTGTCTTTGCTATGATCAATTATAACACCAACGATAAGGCAAACATCAGCGACTGTTCTAGCGACTAATTCACTTGTGTATTAACAACAAACATTGATATCATCTGTTTCTTCGGGCCATTAAATGTCTCTAAGACCATATTTTCTATCATCATGAGGCACATGCACATATGCATGCCAAATGTATTAATTTAATGTGCACATCAAAAAGTCCGACTAAACGGATATTGCACTAGATATACAATCCCGTAGCTAGACTGCTCAGGATTTGTGATATTATCTACCACATGAGGTCACACACTGGACATCTAAGATAACGCAATTACTTAAATTTATTTTAGTATCTATTTATCAGAGTGGCAATATATCCTTAGTTACTATGCTCTACATTCTTCAAACTAACTATCTGCATTAAACAGCATTCAATTATACCCCAGTAAATTATTTGTCTTGTCTCCATTGTTATGTAAAATTTTTATTACAATTTATTTCCTTTGAAACCATGAATTTCTATTACTCAGATTTCCACATTTGTACCTATGAAACATTAGAATGATTGAAATGAATTGCTATATTAATAAGAGGAAAACTATTGCAGAAGGATGCAACAAAAGGAAATAATAATTTAAGAAAAAAAGAGTTAGGTACGTGTTCCTTCAGCGAAAAAGTGACAAATAGTAAAAACGGACACAGTGTATATGCATTACAATGAACTAAACAAAGGTAAACATAAATTTAAAACAAATAAATAGCGCGGGGTGGGATGGGGAGGGGGGGGGGGGCTTTAAAATTTAAAAAAAAAACATACAAAGTTGAAATAACGTGTCCAAACAACATTTGACTGTCTGCGGCTAATTTCTGTAATCAATTTAAGGTTTTTATTTGTTTCTTGTAGGACTTGGTCATTGGTTGTTCTGTCTCTCCATGGTATTCTGTCAATTTTCGCCAGATACAGTATTTCAACTGTCATTAGATGTTTGTCAGCTTGTCTGGTAATCATCCACGCTTCACATCCATACAAAAGTACAGGTGCAATGTAGCACCATATACTCTTTTTCTCGTTGCAATTGACATATTTTTATTGGTCAGTATGTTTCCCGTCTGCATAGGTTTCATTCGCCATGGTGATTTTTATTCTAATCTCGACTAGGCACCTTCCATCATTATGACTGTTCCGAGATAGATGTACCAATTCACTTGTTTAAGAATATTCTTATTTAACCGTGTATTACAATGTGGCATTTCCTTCTTCACAGTTAAGGTCATAATCTGTGCCTTTTTACAATTCAATCTAACCTAAGTTGTTCACTATGTGCGACATGCGCATCTACTAAATGTTGCAGATCCTGCTCTTTGTATGCTGCAAACAGAATGATCACTATATCATCCACATATTTAATCCTCTTTATGTTACTGTCCCCAATGGTAATTCCTCTCATATATGTTATTCGATGTCCCCCAATTGTGATTCCTCTCTTATCTAATGTTATTGACGCCACGTCCAACAATAGAAATTCCCCTCATATTTAATGCCATTGATGTCACGTCCCCCAATGTTGATTCCTCACATATTTAATGTTATTTATTTCATGTCCCCCAATTTTGGTTCCTTTCATGTCTAATTTTATTTGTGTCACTTCTGCCAATGATGATTCCCCTCACATCTAATGTTATCGATGTTACGTATCTCAATGATGATGCCTCTTATATAAAATGTTTTTGATGTTACACCCCTCATTGATGATCCTTCTAATATCAAATGTCATTGATATTACGTACCTTAATGATGATTCCTCTCATATAGTGTACTCAGAATTCGGAAAAGACCACAACGTAAATGGATTCTAGATGTGATAGGCAATTTGCACATGATAGCGACAGAGGTTTACAATGGAGAGACATTTAAATAGACTGTTATGGGTGTAAAGTCCTATGGTAATTTTACTCATATCTAATGTGAATGATGTTACGTCCTCGAAGGATGATTCCTCTCGTATCTAATGTTATTGAAGTCACGTCTCCCAATTGGGAATCCTCTCATAACGAATGCTGTTAATGTCACGTTCCCCCAAGGAGATTCCTTTCATATCTAATCTTTGTTATGTCACGTTCCCCAATGGTGATTCCTCTCGTTTCTAATGTTATTGATGTCACGGCCCTAAATTATGACTCCTCTCATGTCTAATGCTTTTAAAGTTCCGTCCCTCAATGATAATTCTTCTCATATAGTGAGGCAGGGGGGTGGCAAAGAGGGAGAAAACAACGTAGATGGATTCATAATGTGATAGGTAGTTTACACATGGCAGCGACAAAGGCTTACAATGGAGAGACATTCAAATAGATTGATATGGGAGTAAAGTTCTAGACAGGATAAGCGAACTGGCTACGCCACCCACCTCGCGCTCCGAAGGTTGTGGGTTCGATTCCGGTGTACGTCGTTTGGTTTACGAGTGTTGTTTTCTCGGCGAAACCCTGAGTCTTGTCGCTGGAGATGCGTAGTTTGTACTTTGTGCGACTCGTTCCTGTGGAAAATACTGAGCCATATGGGATAAAACCCGGTGGAGTGAAGTCGATCCCCTTGACATTTAACAGATTCAGCTCCAAACAAAATGTAGGTTTGAACCTAACATTATTGGATGGCGGAAAATGATAAGTGGAAAGGTTTTGTCACAGTTATGACTTAATACCGAGACAGTGATGAACAGAGCAAGTAAGGGGTAAGACTCGGGTGTGTTTTGCCACTGAATTCTCGAATTAGAAAGAAGACTAAGGTAAAATATGTGACATGTTCGACGACTGAGAGTTATTCCAGCTGGACACTTCAAACGGCGGCTTGTCTTTGCTAGGATAATATATGACTCCAGCGGTAAGGCAAACATCAGCGACTGCCGTAATCCACTTGTGTATAAATGACGAACATCGATATAATCTGATCCTTAGCGATATGACAAGTTTCTACAACCATATTTGCTATCATTATGAGGCACATGCACATGTGCCTGTCAAAAATATTAATTTATGGTAATATACCTCCAGGTGTTGAGATTAAACGGATATTGCACTTGATATATTACCCGGTTGGTGGACTGCCCTTCATTTGTGATATTAACTACTACGTAAGCTCACATATTTAATATCTAAAGTAACGCAATTACTTAAATTTATTTTAGTAGCTGTAAATATGAATGACATAATTCTTTATTAAATATTAGTGTATGAGTTCTTAAAACTATAACTATGTACATAACATGGCCTTCGTCATTACTCCAATAAATTATGTTTCTTGTCTCCCTTGTTCCTTAACAATTTCATTCCAATTTATTTCCCTTGATTCTATAAGTATGTATTCTACACATTTCTACATTTGTACCGATGAAACATTACAATGATTGAAACGAGTTGAATAATCATAAGAGAAATACTGGCTGCAGCAGGATGTAACAATAGGAAATAAAAACAGTTAGGTATGTGTAACTCCTGCAAAATTTAGATATACTAAACACGGACACAGTGTACATACCTTACAACGAACTCCACAATGGTGAACATACATTTTAAAAGATGGGGTGGGGGTGGGGGGGGAAGAGATAATAGAATATAACAAAATAAAACATAAAAATACGTATACTACGACACAAAGACAGACGCGAAAGTTGACACTGGGGTCTATTTGAACCCCGTGGTAGTTCAAGGGTTAAAGGTTGTTAATATGGTAGCTGACATATTGTATTTATATATATATATATATATATATATATATATATATATATATATATATATATATATATATATATATATATATATATATATATATATATATATATATACTAGCTGACCCGGCCCGGCTTCGCCCAGTCCGTGGTGGGGAGCATCTCATTTAATTCATATAAGTAGTCATATAAGTTCCCGTTCCCGTTACCGACTGTCTGTCTGTCTGTCTGTCTGTCTGTCTGTCTGTCTGTCTGTCTGTCTGTCTGTCTGTCTGTCTGTCTGTCTGACCCGGACCGGCTTCGCCCAGTCCTTGGTGGGGAGCATCTCATTTAATTCATATAAGTAGTCATATAAGTTCCCGTTCCCGTTACCGACTGTCTGTCTGTCTGTCTGTCTGTCTGTCTGTCTGTCTGTCTGTCTGTCTGTCTGTCTGACCAGGACCGGCTTCGCCCAGTCCTTGGTGGGGAGCATCTCATTTAATTCATATAAGTAGTCATATAAGTTCCCGTTCCCGTTACCGACTATCTGTCTGTCTGTCTGTCTGTCTGTCTGTCTGTCTGACCCGGCCCGGCTTCGCCCAGTCCTTGGTGGGGAGCATCTCATTTAATTCATATAAGTAGTCATATAAGTTCCCGTTCCCGTTACCGACTGTCTGTCTGTCTGTCTGTCTGTCTGTCTGTCTGTCTGTCTGTCTGTCTGTCTGTCTGTCTGTCTGGCCCGGACCGGCTTCGCCCAGTCCTTGGTGGGGAGCATCTCATTTAATTCATATAAGTAGTCATATAAGTTCCCGTTCCCGTTACCGTCTGTCTGTCTGTCTGTCTGTCTGTCTGTCTGTCTGTCTGTCTGTCTGTCTGTCTGTCTGTCTGTCTGACCCGGCCCCCGGCATCGTCCAGCTCCTGGTGTGGAGCATCTCATTTAATTCATATAAGTAGTCATATAAGCTCACGTTCCCGTTCCCGACTATCTATCTGTCTGTCTGTCTGTCTATCTGTCTGTCTATCTGTCTGATCCGGCCCGGCTTCGCCCAGCCCCTGATGGGGAGCATCTCATTTAATTCATATGAGTAGTCATATAAGTTCCCGTTCCCGACTGTCTGTCTGTCTGTCTGTCTGTCTGTCTGTCTGTCTGTCTGTCTGTCTGTCTGTTTGTTTGTCTGTCTGTCTGTCTAATCATTTATTGGTTGCAGTTAGAACAACCTTAGATAAACGAAGACCAACTTACAAAAAGCATTAGAAAGAGCACTTGAAAGATCTTTAGCATCTTCCCCAACAATTAACTTGGGTAAATGGAGCAGCGGCAGAAGAAGAAGAAAAAGGAGGAGTAGGAGCTGGGAGGAGGAAGAGGGAGGAGGAGGAGAAAGAGAGAAGAGGAGGATGGAGGAGGGAGAGGGAGGAGGAGGAGAAGAGGAAGAGGGTAGGAGGTGGAGGAGAGGAGAGGAGGAGGAGGAGGAATATAACGCATATGCCTGTAGATATGGCTGAAGTTGTTCCATGTCTTCTTAGAGTTGGCGACAGTGTAAAGAAATATAAAATCTTCAAACTTGATAGAGATAAGGTAACAATTATTTATTAATTCTTTAAGCAAAAAAAGATGAGTTACAATGTTTTGCATTATGCATTATTTTTATGAAAACTTTTAAAATGTCTTACAGATTGTATCATTATTTATTATAACTCATATACCGGTATATAACTATGGACAAAGAGTTTATAAATCTTTGAAAACGATGCCACAATATGACTATAAGTTATACAGAAATGTTATGCCCCTTGAAATAACTTTTACAGAGTTGAGTCCCCTGAGATATATGAAATTATAATGAAAAATGGAAAATTAAATAATATTGGGTAAGCAGCCGATTTCACACTAAAAAAATATGACAGTGGGCTGAGCTGACATGAAAGGAAGACGTGTAGAAAATTTCATCTCAATCGGATGGGCCGTTCGCGAGCGCATAAAGGACATATGGACAGACAGACGGAGATTGCCTTTTATATATAAGATATTCGATATAGTTATCTCTGCACAGTCATAACATCTGATGGGAGATGCCTTGAAGAGATTAGAACAAGAATTGCAAATGCGAAGGTAGCCTTTTGCAAGATGAAAAGCATACTAACCAATAAAAAGGGCATGTTTAGGCGCTACATAGAACCTGTACTTTTGTATGGATGTGAAGCTTGGACAATAAGCAGTCAAGCTGAAAATCAGCTGATGGCTGTGGAAATGTAGTTTCTGAGGAAAATGCAAAGAATACCATGGACAGATAGAAAAACCAACGAACAAGTCCTTCAAGAAACAAATCATGATCGTAAACTGATTATTAGTCATTAGACGTAGACAGTCAACATTTTTGGGTATTTTATGAGAAGAAATGCATTGGAGAAATAGCTGACACTGGCAAGATGGAAGGGAAGAGACCAAGGGGAAGACCTAGTAGCAAATATGTGGATGGCTTGGCCACGTGGCAAGGTCGAGACAGGAACACAGAGCTGGTGACCGAGTGAGATGGCTGAACATGAACGCCCACGCTTACCGGCAGTGCACATGATAAATGGATGGATAGATGGATAGATGGATGATTGATTGATTGATTGATTGATTGATTGATTTAGGAACCGACATCACAGCATTCGAGGCATTCCCATAAGCATTCCCCATCCTCAGAAGCCAGCGAAGATTTCCAACCCCAATAGTACCAGTAGCAATCTGATTATATGTGCGTCTCGCCTTTCCTCTAAGCATCGAGCATCGGCCAGATCCCCTCGTCACTCCACGCTGTCGCATTCTTGCCAGACCATGGTGATCCATTTGCTCCTCCGAGGTGTACCCGTGCTCCCACAAGGCAGCAACCACGTCTGCCTTATCATGCATCAATACTCCACCAAGTTTTCAGAGCCAGCCAATCTGTCTGCCTGTTCATTCCCCAACACACCAGCATGCCCCGGAGAAAATATCCAGACGATGCTTGCCACCCATGACTTCCGAAGCGAAGCAAGCCACTCGGCACGAAGCTTGCCAGTCCTAACACTACTCAGCATGCTTTCTGAGTCAGTTACAATCACGATGTGTGTGTGCCTCCACCTCCATTCATAAGCTAGAAGTTGTGGTATCATATGCCAGGATCTCCTGCACCAAACGTCGACCATTAGCCTTTGCCAAGAAACCCCAGGCACTTCTACTACCTCTCAACACCGAACCATCTGTGTAGATAATCACATCACCCGGGCGAGCATTATCCTGAATTAGTTGCTGGATTTTCACTTCCGTGGCCCCTGCTGGCCACTCCCTGCACTCCCGGCTCATTTTGATTATAACTCTGCACAAGTCTAATTGCTCCGCTGGCACTCTGACCCACTCCTCTCCTCGCCTAATGTTCTCCGAGGGGCACACCTGTCTGATCGTACCTTCGCCTGAGCCACCCATGATTTCCCTCTTATCATTCGTTGGCCCTTAGCTGCGTCCAGCGCCTCATGCAACTGGTGACCTGTGTAAGCAGCTACTCTGAGGTATGCCTTCGCCTGCATCACCTTGAGCCTACCAGCAACAGTCGGCAAACCAAGGATGTACCGCATACATCCCACTGGGGTGTCTCTGGTGCATCCCAGAATGACCCACGTAGCCGTGTTCTGTATGCGCTCCAATCTCACCAGCTGACTCTTTGAGACAGTGAGCAGTCCTAGTCCATAATAAATCGCTGACAGGATCAAGTACTGGTATAGTCTGAAAAGCATTCTCTGCTCTATGTCCATTGCAGCCATAGTTTTAAGTGCGTTGAGTCCCTTTTGATATCTTGTCACAACCGTCTACACATGATCCTTGAAGGACAGGCTCCTGTCAAATGAGATTCCTAGATACTTCAGTTCGTTCTCTCTGTTGACGTTTCCACCATCTATAGTGAGGCTTGGAACATCAGCTTTCACAATCCTGTTGTCAAGAGAGCACCACAAAACAGCTGCCTTTTCTGGGTGGATGGATGGAGATGGCAGGCAGAAAAAAGGCAACACGGTGTGGGCTTTGCAGTGAAGAATTCGCTACTGGGAATGATTGAAATTCCAGCAGGAGGAAATGAAAGACTATTATCACTGCGCTTGGCAACCTCTTGTGATGTTGCCACCGTTATTACTGCATATGCGCCGACACTCGATTCCTCTGATGATGGGAAGGATTCGTTCTATGAGGAGTTAGACTCCGTGAACAAGGCAGTTCCATAATCAGACTACATTTATATGCTCGGTGATTTTAATGCTCGTGTGGGCAAGGAATCGAGTTCATGGCCAGTGTGCCTTGGAAAATACAACACCGGTCACATGAATGAAAATGGGCAAAGGCTGCTGGAGCATTGCACCAGAAATGACCTATATATTACAAACTCCTTTTTTAAAACAAAAGAGCTGCATAAGGTCACATGGAAATCCGTGCCTTGAAATATACAACAGTCTGAACAACTTTGAATGAAAATGGGCAAAGGCTTGCGGGAAAAAGAAAAAATTGAAAAAACCAGAAATAAACCTTTACTATAACAAAAATGCGTTTTTTAAGAAACAAAACTGCCGTAAGGTCACATGGGATAACCCAAGATCAGGCATTTTGGGAAAACCCAGCTGGCCCCTTGATGATGAGAAGAAGATAGCCTCTCTTAAGAAACAAGGAAAGACGAACACGTAACACTCTGTGTGAGCTAAGGAAGCTTGGAAGGATGTGCAGAAGGCTGCCGGGCAGTGCGAAAATGATTATTGGATCTAGTTATGTGAGTCCATTCAAATTGCAAGTGATAAGGGAACCATCAGAAGCATGTATGAAAGGAATAAAGCAAGCCTGTGGTCAAATGATCAAAAGATGTGCGCCATTGACAACCTTGGACTGGAGAAATCATAACTGTTAAGAAACAACAGATAGACAGATGGATGGGGCATATTTGGAGCTTTACTCACCAGTGAAACCAAAACTAGCGGATGATGCCCTCTGGTAAGGCTCCATGTAAGGATGGTGATTCCAATAGAGGTTATCATGAGTGGGCAAGACACACTCACTCTACACATCCACCAGCTAATAGAGCTATGCTGGCCAGAAGGACAAGTCCCACAGGATTTCAAAGATTCAAGCATCATACCACTGTACAAGAACAACGGCGATCGGAGTGACTGCAACAACTATAGGGGTATCTCACTTCTGTGTATTGTTGGAAATGTAATTGCCAGAATTGTTCTGCGCAGACTTCAAGTCCTAGGAGATCAAGTCTACCCCGAATCACAGTGTGGCTTTCGACAGAACCGGTCAACTACTGATATGATATTCTCATTACGACAAATGCAAGAACAATGCCGTGAACAGAATCAACCACTGTTTATTGCCTTCATCGGCCTCACAAAAGGCATTTGATGTGGTCAGTCGTGAGGGTCTGTTCAAGGCACTAAAGAAGATTGGCTGCCCATCAACTCTTCTGTCTATTGTGGAACCGTTCCACACAGGCATGAAGGGTATAATCAAGTTTGGTGGTGCAACTTCTGAAGAGTTTGAAATCAAGAGTGGAGTTAAGCAAGGTTGTGTACTAGCTCCCATCCTCTATATGTTGCAGATCCTGTTCATTTTCTGCAGTCAAGACTGTATCATCTGCATATCTAATGTTATTGATGCATCATCCCCCAATGTTGATTCCTTCCATATCTTCAATATTTCTGAAAACACTTTCACTGTACAGGGAAAACAGATCTGGAGACATTACACATCCCTGTCTCACACCTCTCTTAATAGACTGATATTGGCCTACTTTATTATCAACTCTTATGACAGCTTTTTGTTTCCAATATATGTTTTTAACAAGTCTAAGGTCTTTTCCATCAATTTGTAGATCTTCAAGCATCCTTATCATGTCGACATGTCTCACTTTATCGAAAGCTTTTGTATAGTCAATAACGCAAAGGTGTAGATCTTTGTTTACTTCTATTGATCGTTCGATTACGGTTCTCGGTAAACACACAGCATTTACTGTACCCTTGCCTTCTACAAACCCACATTGTTCTTCTCCTATTTCAGGTTGTATTTTCCTGCAAATACTTTGCATGATAATTCTTAGCAAAATCTTTTTGATGTGACTCTTTATACTAATTGTTCGATGTTGATCACATTCCAAGGCTTCTGATGTCTTTGGGATTGCAATAAATACAGAATTACATAATTCATGAGGTATATTTCCAGTATCATATACTGTATTAAGCAGACTAGTAACTTTATCTATTCATAATTCTTCTAAAGCATTAATCATTTCTGTTGTGATGCTGTCTGAACCGAGGGTCTTGCCAGATTTCATATGGTTAAGAGCATTCTGAACCTCCATCTGCAAAATTGCTTGTCCTTCCTTATTATTTTGAACATCGTATTGTTCGTCTCTGTTGTCGTCATAACGTTTTTCACGTAACCTGACCATACATGTTGTCGTGTATCAGTTTAAAGTGTCGTCCCTGGAGTGAGAGGAATCAACACCCACATTATATTTTAACCCCTTATCATTATCCTGGAAAAACTCCTAGAATCCGTCTGCAAATCTCCGTCAGTTTATGGATACCTCTTTCTCTCCTCTATCACTGCTGCATCATGCCCCATCTCATTCTTCCCCAACGCAACATACTCAACAACTCTAGCTTCTAAAAATTAATAATAATTAATTTATTAAAAGAAAAGTGTAATGTATGTGAGACGCGTATGCGAAGAATGTGTGACGTGTTCTATAATGTGTGTAGAATCGGACCTTCAGATCAATAGCACAGTAAGTTCATCCTTGCAAGGACACACCACAGCACGTTAGGTCAAAACAAGTCCACCTCACCCAGTGATGTATCTCTCCTGTCAGACACTGACTTTCTTCTGTAGCTACCTGGTAATCCATCGACACGATTCTTCGAAATAGATACACTTTATTATTCACCACTGATCATGGACCAGTTGCACACTGCACATTATAAGTTTCTATAGTTTCTAAAACAATGTACACATCTTTTGTACTGTGAAATTAGGTATCACTGTTATTGTTAATATACTTGATCCTAGTTATCAGTTCAGTTATCAGTTGGGGTATCTTCGTTGTACTCCGGACATGTCCATAGGTGCTCAGATCCTCCCCCAAGCATATGCATCAGCGTCCGGTGGCTAATAATAGTGCCAGTTCTGTGTTGGTTGACGAGGCGCTTTGTTTTCCCGATGTACCTCTCGCGTCTTGCTGTGCCGATTCTTACTCCCAGGTCTTTCATCCTGGACAGCGATGTGGAATCATTGACGTCAAAGTCCTCTGTTCTCGCCATATCTTTAAGGACGTTAATAACATCGGCACGATCCATGGGCTGGCCATCTACAGGGGGTGCAGAGCCAGCCAGTTTGTCAGCTCGTTCATTTCCCTCGACTCCCGCATGTCCCGGGACGAAGATGAAGGTGACTTTACGGACAACAGACTTCCGCAGCGATTCAGTCCACTGTCTACGTACAGATCCAGCTTCGACCTTCTGAATCATGCTCATTGAATCACTTAGTACACACACGTTGGTATAATGCTGTGACTCCAGCCATATGAAAGCCTGTGTAACTGCCATCACCTCCATCGTCATGCTGCTCGTGGTCATAGAGTGGGCACCACTGGATTCTTGAACGGTTCGGCCCGCTGAACGGGCTGTAAATGCCCACGCACTTCTCTGCTGCTTTACAACAGATCCATCTGTATAGATGAGCACTTCGGGGCTATCTGAGTGTTCATAGATGAGCGCGTTAACCTCTGCATTGACAGCGGCAGGGTTCTGCTCTCTGCACCGTCTGTCGAGTGTGATAATGCAGGAGAAAGTGCATTAAAAGCTGGAGGCACCGGCACCCATTCCTTGCCGGGGTTGATACTAGGTAAGACTGCAGACCTTGTCTGACGACATCTTCCGCCCGACCCATCCATGATTTGCCCCTCTTTAGCCTGTCACCCTTTTCTCTGAATATAGCGTCATGCAGAGGGTGCTGCTCATCTGCACTTATTTTTAAGTACGCACGAGCTCTCCAGATCTTGATCCTGTGTTCTATTGTCGGGAAGTCAAGGAGGTATCTCATTGCTACACAGCTGGTGTCTCTCGTGCAGCCCAAAATGATGCGCATGGCTTCATTTTGTACCTTTTCAAGTCTTCCAATCTGTGTAGGGCTGACAGTGAGGATGGCCAGGGCATACTCGATGCGTGAAAGCACAAGTCCTTGGAACAGAAGTATTAGCAGTCTTTGCTCGATATTGGCAGTCGCCATGACTCTCATTGCTGACAAACCTTTTCGAGCCTTCGTTATGACATAATCGACATGATCTCTGAAGGACAGGCTACGATCAAGCCTCACACCAAGATATGTCATTGACTGGGTTCTACTCAAACTGCTCCCATCCATTCTTACTGCCGGAAGGTCTGTTTTCACAATATGGTTGTTTAGTGAGAACCATGTAACCGTTGCCTTTGCAGGGTTGACAAGGGCATCGGCATAAGCACACCATGAGGAAATTCGATCTAGTTCGCCCTGCATATCATTGGCAACCGCCTGTCTATCTCGACCCTGTCGATACACGAGGATGTCGTCAACGAATGACAGAGTCCTACCCCTCCCATCCAACTGTTGTTCAGTGATCGGCACCGTATACACGTTGAATAGTACTGGTGACAGTGGTCAACCCTGCGGCAATCCTGGACATATCGTTATCGGCTCAGAAGACCAACTCCCGCATCTTAGCACCACCTTCCTTTGGAGTAGAACTGCAGCTATCCATCGTACAAGGTGAGGGTGCACTTTCAGTCTGAGGAGGGTTTGCATCAAGTGCTCGAAAGATACTCTGTTATAAGCGTTCTCTAAGTCTATGGCGGCCGCACATGTCTCTTCTCTGACCTGAAATCCTTCGTAAACATCTTGAGCAAAGACCGCTGCATTCAGCCATGACTCTTTGTTGCGTCTGTATCCTCCAAGTGTGGGCGGGAAGCAGCTGCGCTGTTCCAAGTCCCAAGCAAGTCTGTGTGCGATAATTTTCTCCAGTAGCTTGCCAACAGTATTCTGCATCGTAATGATTCTTTAGCCGCTTATCTTGGAATGGTCTTTGTTCGGTTTTGGTAACGGCAACAAGTAGCTGTGTAGCCATTCTTTTTTGACCTGACCCCTCTGGATACTGGTGTTGAATTCCCTGGCCAGTTCTTCCATGTCATCATCTGATATCACCAGTAGGTCACCATATCGGATGCCGTCTGGGCCTGGGGCGGTGTTAGGTGATTTATTAAGCATCGCACGCAATATCTCAGCTGTGATTGTCCATTCTTCGTCTGTCCCGACCCCCTCGCACAACTGAGAGAGTGTCGTTGTGGTCCTCTGTCTGGCGGGGTCGTCTTTCTGGTCAGTCTGTTCTATGTAGCGTGCAAGAAGGGCCTTACCTTTATCCGCATCCGACTTTTTCCATGCGAGGTCTGTGCCTTGAAAGTCTGGAATACCCCTACGTTGTGCAGCAGCGTTCATGCTCTTGTGGAGGCGCCAGAATGTCGTAAGCGATCGCTCGGAGCACACCTTCCTGCAGAACTCGTCCCATTTCTCGGCCTTCGCCTGTTTGGCGCAGGATTTGAATAAAGTCGTCGTCCTATCGACCTCAGTCTTCAGGTTCGCCAACTCAAACTGTGGCATGTTAGCCTTTCTGGCCTTTTGCCAGTCTTTGACAGCCTGCCTCTTTCCCAGCCATGCCTTCTCGGCCTCTCCATTCCACCATGGTGGCTGCAACCATCTTTCTTGTCTCCTGCGGAAGGAAGTTAGTTTCCTTCTTCTGATCTTGCTTATGGCGTCTTGACCAGTGTTGTCGTACGGGAAGGCATTTGTCTTGTTTCTTTGACTCATGGCCCCGTCTTTCTTGATCAGGATGACACAAGGGTAGTGGTCACTATCGTGGTATCCCAGTGTGCTCCACCGGCACCTTGGTGCCATGGTGGGCGACACCAGAGCCAAGTCAATGATGCTGTCAGAGTCACCTGGTCGAGTGGCTATTCTAGTGACCTTCCCATCATTCAGACAGATTAGGGCAGCAGATGCCAGGGCGTCCTCCAGATTTTCTCCCTGTCTATTGGTGATGCAATTCCCCCATTGACTGCCTCTGGCATTGAAGTCCCCACAATAGATGATATGCCTTTCATCCATATCGAACAAACTCTGCCATTGTCGCACGTCGACCTTCCCATTTCGCGCATAAACGTTCACGATTACAAGCTGCACTGGTGTCATTATTCTTAATGCCTGCACTTGCAGGGCATCACTGTTCCAGGAAGACATATCGATCTCAGAAACTACTATGTTGTCGCGGACCAGAATGGCCTGTCCGAGGTGCCGCCTGTTAAAGAATCCCTGAAATCCCGCGACATTTACTGTTCCGTCGCCGAGCTGTGTTTCTTGTAAGACTACAATATCGTTTCTGTACAGTAGTTTTTCAAGAATGGGTCGGCGTTGACTAAATGATGCACAGTTCCAGTACAGTACTCGAACGTGTCCGATGCCCAATCTGTCACATTTTAACCGCCTTCTGCGTGTGCCCGTCCTCTTACCACGCCGTGTTCTTGTCGGTCGTCTGTACGTCATGTTAGGCTTAACTATCGCCACCGGGCGCCGATGATACGCCGAAGGTAGTCCGGGCGCGCGTGCACGAACTCCGTTGCACGGTCCGAACTCCATTTCACCACGAAAACCACACTTAATCCATACACATTTCGGAAAAAACACGTTCCATTTTACGGGACGAAAAAATGTCCCGCCATCTTGCTCAAGGGAACTCACTCTTCCTAACTAGTGTCTATATAGTCTCAAGTACAATGTCTCTTGTAATATTTCATTGGAATCTACCACACCATGTGAATGTTACATTTAAAGTTCTCATGTAGTTAATAAAGTTTGTATGCTGTGTGGTGTATCAACAATCATCACCCATCCTAGGTGAACCTTAACACACAGGAATCGTTATATTGGTTTGCTCTTCTGAGCCGTGTTATGGTGGACCCTCCTGATCATGAGTCCAGCGTAAACATTATTATACAACCTTTCTTCTCTGACGTTATTCATTTTCCGTAAGAAGAAAACATTTGACTGTTCCACTAGTGTTCTTCCCAAATGGAGTTGAACTTCTTCAAAACCAGTGTTGAGCTTCCTCGTAACTGGCAGGGAAATAACACATCTGGTGATAGCACTAGTCACTGATCCTACCGGCTGAGTGTAAGCCTATTGCCTTGCTCTGATATTTTTCAGCTAACTAAACTCTGTCATACAGCAGATGAGCTCCTCATCTAGGTCCGAATCAGGCTATGACAAGGAAAGACCAATAAACAGAGTGCAGAACCCAAGTGGGCACCCCACTGAAAGATTGCCCCCCCCCCCAATTGGACACTTTCCCCATCTCCCAACCCATCTTATATCTCTCCAAATATCACCCCGCTACACTATTCTCCCTAGCAGAGCTACTTCTCACTTCACCACTCTATTCTCAACTAACAGAGCTAATCATCACTTCACTACTCTATTCTCAACTATCAGAGCTAATCATCACTTCACTACTCTATTCTCAACTATGCTACTGCCTAAATTAATTAGGCCTAATTACACTATACCTTATGCAACACCGCAGTTCTCCTAAATCACATCTAAATTGTGCCTTGACAGGCACGTGTAAAATTAAATCTAATTAATCCCGCACACGGTAGATGTTATTAAAATCCATAACTGCAGTGCCAAAGCACGTCTGCCTAAGTCAACTGTCTGAGTTACACTAGCTATAAACAAATCATGTTTTTGTCAAGAGCGTTGAGTTATTCCAGTGACGTTCCTTTGATGTCAAAACATCAGATGGTTCCAGGGGCAGATTATCCATTTCAGGAATCTTCTCTTCCCTTTTCTCAACCAATGTCACAAGTAGTTTCCCCATTTTATGACAATCAACACAGCTAGCGTCTGTCTTTGATTTCGCATGTCGGCAAAATAACCTTGACATATTTTCTGTCTACCCAAGAATTCTCAATATCAGCGGTGCCGTTTGATCTACCTGCCACTTGTTGTAAACAACTGCAGCTGCAAATCATATGTGTTATCTGTATTATCTGATTGTGACTCCACAGTGATTTCATGACACATGTAAGATCTGATCTTTTTCTTTTATGACTCTTCCATCTTTTGTCTTTAGGCAGCCTGCTGATGCATGTGTTCTTTGATTAGTAAGCTCCTGGATTCTTTTGTGCATTAGCTTCGCATTTTTACTGTTGTGTTGTTTTTCAATTTCTCCGCAATTTTTCTCAAGCCATGTTTCTTTTGCCTCCCTTCATAAGTTTCTGACTTTTCTGTGAATTTCTTCATATTTGGCAGGATTATTTTTGTTCTGTCTTCTTGTTTCCATTAGTTGTACAATTTCTTCAGTCATCCATGTCTTACGGCCCACTTTCTTTAATTCTGGAATAGTTTTTTTTTCTGCTGCACAACTGATTGAATTCTTTAGCATTTCCCCATTGATCATCTACATCTTGAAATAGGATCTCTAGATCAGACAATAAATCAAATTGTTTCTTTACTTCTATGTTAAAATTATCTTGTATTTCTTTGTCAGTTTTCAATTTGCACAAGTCATATTTAGGGTTTATTGCTATATACTTGAGTTTCTTTAACTTTACTCTCAATCACAGTCTGCTTTTGGAACTGTTTTTACGACTGTTAACGCATTTCGAAACCTTCTGTTAATCAGGATGTAATCTATCTGGTTTTTAATCCTGCTGTCTGGACTCCTCCACGTCCATAATCTTCTATGATACTGTTTAAACCAGGTGTTTCCTACAACCAATTCTTGTTCTTTTGATCATTCTACAAGTCTGTATCCGCTTTCATTTCTCTCTCCCAAACCATGATTATATGTTGTGTTTTTTTTATGTATTTATTTGAGGATGAATGATAGTCGCCGCAACGTGCTATATTTTGTCGTAATACTGTTGTGTAAAGCTGCATTACTTTATGTTATTTTATATTGTTTATCAGTGAGTATGGAGAGTTTTACAAGCTGCATCACAATGAAAAGATACCAGTAGTACACATGTTAGCTACACAATATGGGGTAATGGTTGTTGACACGATGTTTATTGTTGTTGTTGTTGTTGTTGTTATTGCTATTATTATATGCATGGTGTTATTATTATTGTTATTATAATTGATGTTGTTGTGACTTTTATTATTACTAATATTATTATTATAAACATGCCATTATTATTGGTACTGTTATTCTTGTTGTTGTTATTGTTATAGTTGCTGCGAATGTTGTTGTTATTGCTGCTGTTGATGTTGCTATGGATGCGAAGCGTGGACAATGACAGCAGTCAAGCTGAAAAACATCTAATGGCTGTGGAAATGTGGTTTCTGAGGAATATGCAAAGATTACCATGGACAGACAGAAAAACCAATGAACAAGTTTTTCAAGAAACAGATTATCGTAAACTGATTAGAGTCATTAGACGTAGACAGTCAACATTTTCTGGGCATGTTATGAGAAGAAATGACTTTGAGAACTTGGTGACAACTGGCTTGATCAAAGGGAAGAGACCAAGGAGAAGACCGAGAAGTTAATACCTGAATGGCTTAGCCACGTGTCATGTTCGGGACAGGAACACGGAGCTGATCCACGACTCTGGTGATCAAGTGAGATGGCAAAACATGACCGCGCACGCTTATCGGCATGGCACATGATAAATGGATGGGCGCTGCTGCTGTTATGTTTATTCGTGTTACTGTGAAACTGTCATTTACAGCCCATAATACCTTGCGGTGTAGGACAGGGGGGGGGGGAGGCGTGTGTTTGGAGCCTGTGGAATTAAGGCCGTATGGCCTAGTGCAGTTGCCGTGAACTGTGTAGGTTACAGTTTTCTTTATGTCCCAGACAGAAAAAAAAACTCCACGCCTTGCCGAGGGTTCGAACCCGGGTCTACTGAACTGTTGATTGTAAATTCATGTTGTTATTGCTGACCAAAATGAATGAATATTCAATGATTAAAAAAAATTGACAATTAAAGTTCATGTATATCTATATAATATAGATACACACAAACACGAAGGTTACAATAAAAGTCTGTATCCGTAAACAAGAATACTTCGCTAGAAAATTGAGATAGTCAAATCCACATCCTAATTTTCGGACGTGTACAGAGGTTCCCCCTGCCTTACAAAATGACAATCATTATTTTGTTTTAAAATCTGCTTCATTTAACTGATTCAGTGCTGAAGGATAATAATATCGTTAAATGTGACCTCCCATTCGGACAGAAGGAAGATATACTACGGTCATTCTGTTAATTGTTTTGTTTCGAGGTATCTTCCGCAATTTCAATGCTCAGTGAACGGGAATTTACATTATAATACTTGTTCATTAGTTTGTGCACCATGTTTGGTCCAAACTTACTTTGTGTTTGACACCGAATCAGCCAACAATATATTGTGTATGTGTCTTCTTCTTCCTGTTGTCCATGTCATGTGGCGTTGGTGACCATGTCTGTCTACAGCCTCCTGTCTAGTATCCATTTCCTCCTGTCCATTTCCATTACAGACGTTCCTCCATGCCATGATGTCAAATTATCCAGCATCTACTCTCTTGTTCTCCTCCTGGCTTTCCTCCCCTCCAGCTTTCCCGTTGTGACAACATGCCCTAGTTTTCCACTTCTCATGACATGCCCAAAGAATGTAAACAGTCATCTTCTGATGCGAGTTGCTAGTTCTCTTTGTGAGTCTGTCTGAACAACACCTAGAGTAGCACAATGGTTGGGACATCTTGCAGTCTGAGCTATACAATAACTGTGTGAAACTATTTATACATGATGATGATGATGATGATGATGATGATGATGATGATTACAAATTCGACGACGACGACGACGACAATGACGACGACGACGACGACAATAATAATAATAATAACGACACCAAAAACAACAATAACAACAGTAACAATAACAGCAGCAATAATAAAATAACAAAAACACCAAATACAACAACAACAATAATAACATCAGGAATATAATAACAATAGCAGCAGCAACATCAACAGCAACAAAAACAACAACATTATTAATATAAAAAACAACAATAATAATAGCAAAAATAATAACATTTATATAATAATAATATTAATAATAATTACAGTCACAACAACAGCAATACTAATAACAACAATAATAACAATAACAACATCATGCATATAACAATACTAGCAATAACAGCAACAACAAAAACAGTCCAAATCGACCCCAGTGTCAACTTTCGCGTCTGTCGTTGTGTCGTAGAATAATTATTTGTATGTTTTATTTTATTATATTTCATCCCCCACCCTTTTTCTTTCTCCTTGAAACATAATTATGTTCACCATAGTGGAGTTCATTGTAAGGTATGTACACTGCGTCCTTGTTTAGTATATCTCACTTTTGTTGCAGGAGTTACACATACCTAACTGTTTTTATTTCCTATGGTTATATCCTGCAACAGCCGTTACTTTTATTGTGAATACTACAACTCGTTTCACTCATTATAATGTTTTATAGGAAAAAATTTAGAACTTTGTATAATAGGAATTCAATGGATCAAGGGAAATAAATTTAGATTAGATTTTTGAGAAACAAGGGAGACAAAAAAACATATAATTTGCAGGCATATAAATCAAGGTATTTATTGAAAGCAGTTAGTTTGAAGAAAGTACAGCATGATATTTAATTAAACATATTATCTTTCTGATCAACAGCTACTAAAATAAATTTAAGTAATTGTGATATCTTGGATGTCCAGTATGTGACCTCATGGTGTAGATAATATCACAAATGAACATTCTACCTACGGGATAATGTATCGTGTGCAATATCCATTCATCGTTACTTAGTTATTTGTTCAATTTATATTTTTTGGCAGGCACATGTGCATGTGCCTCATAATGATAATAAATATGGTCGTAGAGACTTTTAACGGCGCGAACAAACAGATGATATCTATTTTCGTCTTTCATACACAAGTGGATTATGGCAGTCGCTAATGTTTGCCTAACGCTGGAGTTATATTTTATCCTAGCAAAGACAAGCCACCCATGAGGTGTTTAGTTGCAATGGCTCTCAGTCGCGAAACATGTAACATGTTTTACCTTAATTTCCTTTATAATAAGAGAATTTGTTTTGTTTTTTTTAAAAACAAAAAAAAAAACACATCCGTGTCTTGGTCTGCTCATCACTGTCTCGGCATTAAATTATAACTGTGACAAAACCTTCCTTCTTATCATTTTTCCGCCATCCATTTTTGTTATGTCCAAACCTATGTTTTGTGTGGAACTGAATCTGTTAAATCGCAAGAGAAGCGAGTTCATTACACCGGGTTTTATCCCATTTGGCCCAGTAATTTTCCACAGGACGGGTTGCAGAACGCGTGGCACAAAGTACGAACTACGCAACTTCAGCCTGGGTTTCTCCGAGAAAACCGCACATTTTAATCAAACGACGTACGCCGGAATAGAACCAATAACCTTCGGAATGAATGGCAGGTGGTTTAAAGATTTTGCTTGTCCTGTCTAGAACTTTACTCCCCTAATAGTCTATTTAAATGCTTCTCCATCGTAAGCCTCTCTCGCTGTCATATGTAAACTACCTATCACATCTTGAATCCATGTATGTTGTGGTCTTCCTCTTTTCGTCTCCTTTGAACACTATATGAGAGGAGTCACCATTGAGGCACGTAACATCAATAACATCAGATATGAGAGGAATCATTGTGACATTGCGATATGAAACCACCTACAGCTTTCTTAAACATATGTTGTTAAAGGCTTTTGAACAACTAGCACATTCCCAGACAATGGTATTATTTTTGTCTTGTTAGCAGCACGTTTGTCCAGTCAACGCATTGGTTGTAAAATCAGGTACGCGTGGTTTCCCCAGTGTAGTAAAACACAGACTGGAGAATTACTAACTTGTTATTATTGTTGTTGTGTTATTATTGGTGTCTTTGTTATGTTATTATTTCTGCTGTTATTGTTACTGTTGTTAGTGTTGTTTTTGGTGTGTTATTATTATTATTATTATTATTATTATTATTATTATTATTATTATTATTATCGTCGTCGTCATCGAATGTGTAATCATTATCATCATTATCAGCATCATCATCATCTATAACTAGTTTCACCCAGTTAATGTATAGCACAGACAACAAGATGCCCCAACCATTGTGCTACTCTAGGTGTTGTTCAGACAGACTCACAAAGAGAACTAGCAACTCGCATCAGAAGAGGACAGTTCACATTCTTTGGGCATGTCATGAGAAGTGGAAAACTAGGGCATGTTGTCACAACGGGAAAGCTGGAGGGGAGGAAAGCCAGGGGGAGAACAAGAGAGTAGATGCTGGACAGTTTGACATCATGGCATGGAGGAACGTCTGTAACGGAAATGGGCGGCGGTACACTAGACAGAAGGCTGTGGGACAGACATGGTCACCAACGGCATACGGCATGGACTACAGGAAGAAGTGGACACGTATAAAATGTATATTACTATTTAATTGGATGGAAGAAGTGAACAAACATGTCTATCCAACAAGAACTCAGAACTGTAAAATAAAATGGTTATTAAGATAAATAAAAATGAGAAAATGAAATTCAAAACAATGTATTCCCTTAGTGAATATAAACACAAAAGCTAGAAACAATATGTTGCACGATTGTTAGCCTGAAATATTTCGCTGAATCTCATCGGGTGACTAGACCAGTTGCGAGGAAATATATCAGGCAATAAATGGTGCCACATATTGTTTATGGCTTCTGTGTGTAAAGAAAATTAAATGTTTTGGAGATGTATGACACATGACAGTTACAGATGGCTTACGATGGAGAGACACTTGAATAGACTGTTATGGGAGTAAAGTTCTAGACAAGGCTAGCGAAGTGGTTACGCTACCTGCCTTATGGAATCGATTCCAGTGTACGTCGTTTCGTTCACGGATGCAGTTATCTCGGAGAAACCTTGGGGCTTGTTGCTGGAGCTGCGTTGTTCGTACTTTGTGCGACGCTTTCGGCAAACCGCCCTGCGGAAAGATACTGAGCCATATGGGGATAAAACCTGATGCAATGAAGTCGATATTCTTGCCAGATTCAGTTCCAAACAAAAAGTAGGTTTGGACCTAACAAAACTAGATGATGGAAAATGATAAGTAGGGCGGTATTGTCACAGTTATGGCTTAATGCCGAGACCGTGATGAGCAAATCAACTAAGTGGTAAGACATTGTGTGTTTTATCACCAAATTCTCGTATTAGAAAGAAAACCAAGGTAAAATATTTTACATTTCGGCGACTGAGAGTCATTTCAGCTGAATACCTCAAATGGTGGCTTGTCTTTGCTAAGATCATATACAACTACATCGTTAAAGCAAACATCAGCGACTGTCGTACTCCACTTGTGTATCAAAGACGAACATCGATATCATCTGTTTCGTCGCGCCATTAATAGTCTCTGCGACCATATTTGCTGTCATTAGGAGGTACATATACATGTTCCTGCCAAAAATATTAACATAAGAGCTTTTACTTTAATAACGATTAAATGGATATTGCACTAGTTATATTATCTCGTTGGTAGACTGCCCTTCATTTGTGATATTATCTACCACATGAGGTCACATACTGGCCGTCTAAGGTATCGCAATTACTTAACATTTATTTTAGTATATTGCCATGGACCGATATGAGGTAGACAGCGGTAAACTGATAGAGTAAGAACACGTTTACCATAGAAGAGTAATTGGCATAGTGAGAACAGTTCACATGATCACTATGAACAAAGACACATGACTAAGTTGAGGGAAGTCGGTGAGCAACAGATGATGATGATGAACAAAGGGAAGTCACTTAGAGAAGTTGCGTATCACGTGACACTAGTTGTGTGGTCCACGGACGAGACACGGCTGGACAGAATCAGTCTAGCCAGGGTCTGCGTCGGAGAGAGTTGGGAAAACAAGTACAGAAGCCAAGCGACATGAAGTTGACATTACTCCAAGGATGGAACGACACTTCAGCCTGAGGCAAAAGTATGTCGCACAAGCCGAACGGCTAATTGTACAGCCAGTCAAGCTCGATTACAGCGCGCCGAGTGAACGGCAGTGGAGAATGGCCCATGGCCGATGTCAAGGGCAAGTCAGACCGTAAGTTGACGCTAGAGATAACAATTGTATAAGAACTATACTTCAGTGTTGAACATTGTTTAGATTGTTATATATTCATCGCATGTCAGCCCGCACCTGTCGGCAATTGATTGTTACGAAGTGCGGCGATGATTGTCAATAATAAATACTGAAGAATGGCAAGGACATTGGCTTGTTTGCTATTTTCAAGTGATACATGTTCCTGCTTAATTCTGTCACTGCGGCTGAAGAGACGAGCCAGCAATCAGCTACATGGCATATATATTGATCACAGTGACAATGCGTGTTCTTAAATATCATGCTGTACCTTTTTCAAAGTAACTACAAGTATTTGCATTAAACAGCCTTCATTTGCACTCCAATAAATAATTGTTCTTATCTCTCTTGTTCCCCAAAATCATTATTTCAATTTATTTCCCTTGATACTCTTTTTTTTCCGCGTTTCCATCCTGTTTCAGGATATTGCTGTCAACATCAGCATCTTTCAGCTGTACGTTGATTCCTAGGCTAGATTACGCTCATCAGCACACCACGACTTTCTGAGCGACCGGCTCCATACTCTCATAAGTCAATGGCGCCACTCGAACCGCTTCCAATTCTCATGTGCTTACGTCAACCACGAGAGTATTCGGAGTTAACGGAGAAAGCTGCTAACCCCTCGGCCAGGGAGCCGGCTCCTTGATACTATGATTCCTCTAAAAATACTTGAGAACTTTGGTCAACATAGACAATAACTTTAGAAATGAAAAATCCCAACTGTACATCCCAGAGGTAGAGGATGGGAAACCCATCACGTTATGGCTAATGCAGCCCTGTGGACCGAGTATCCACCGGGATAAGTGAAAAACTCTGCAGCTGAACAGAGCAGGACACTCACTTGTCCTAACAGTCGGAAATTATTGTCACAAGCAGAGGTAAAAGATCACCATGTGGATGTGGAAGGCAAGGGGGGGGGGGGGAAACCACACAATTATCTTCCCAAGACTTCATGGCAAATCACATTTCAGAGGTAGTCCACAGACCGAGATCTGTGGAAAGCCATGAATGCCTACGCCAGTTGGCAGATCACTTGATAATGATGATTATGAAGATAAAGATACTATGAATTCCTATTATACATATTTCCCCAATGGTGATTCCTCTCATATGTAATGTTATTGATGTCACATACCTCAATGGCGATTCCTCTCATATGTAATGTTATTGATGTCACGTACCTCAATGGCGATTCCTCTCATATGTAATGTTATTGATGTCACATACCTCAATGGTGATTCCTCTCATATGTAATGTTATTGATATCACATACCTCAATGGCGATTCCTCTCATATAGTGTGCCATGGAGGTGGAAAAGAGGAAGACCACAACGTAGATGGATTCAAGATGTGATAGGTAGTTTACACATGACAGCGACAGAGGCTTACAATGTGCAGAGACATTTAAATAGACTGTTATGGGAGTAAAGTTCTAGACAGGACAAGCGAAATGGTTACGCCACGTGCCTCGCGTTTTTAAGGTTGTTGGTTCGATTCCGGCAAATGTCGTTCGGTTCACGAGTGACGTTTTCTCTAAGAAACCCTGGGGAATGACATTGGAGTTCCGTAGTTTGTACTTTGTGCGATACGTTCGGCAAGCCACCGTGCGGAAAGATAAGGGCCATATGGGATAAAACCCGGTGCAACGAAGTTGATCTCCTTGACCTTCAACAGATTCTGGTCCAAACAAAAAGTAGGTTTAGACTTTAGACCGATCAAAAATGGATGGCGGTAAATGATATGTAGGTAGGTAGAGTTATGACTTAGTACCTAGAAAGTGATGAGCAGACCAAATAAGGGGTAAGACACGGGCGTGTTTTGTCACAAATTTCACGTATTAGAAAGAGAACTAAGGTAAAGTATGTTACATGTTGTGAGACTGAGAGTCAATGCAGCTGAACACCTCAAACGATGGCTTGTTTTTGCTAGGATCAAATATGACTCCAGCGTTACGGCATAAATTAGCGACTGTCATAATCCACTTGTGTATCAAAGACGAATATCGATATCATCTGTTTCTTCACACCAGTAATAGTATCTACGACCATATTTGCTATCATTATGAGGCACATGTATATGTGCCTGCCAAAAATATCAAGTCCATGTACAAACATGTCTAATGTTGAAACGGATATTGCCGTGAATATATTATCCCGTACGTAGATTTAACTATCTTTATTATATTATCTACCAAATGAGTTCACATACTGGAAATCTAAGATATCGCAGTAACTTAAAATTTCCTTTAATACCTGTCGATCAGGGTGTCAATATGTATACTTGGATATTATGTTATATGTTCTTTAATTTATATGTTTGCATTACACAGCTTTCATTTATACTTCAATAAATTATTGTTCTTATCTCCCTTCCTGCTTAAAAATGTTATTTAAACTTATTTCCCTTGAAACTATAAATTTCTATTATACAGATTTCCACATAATTTTCTATGACACATTACAATGATTGAAACGAGTTGCTATATTCATAGGAAAAGTAGCGGATTCAGAAGGATGTAACAATAGAACTTAAAAACCGTTAGCTACGTATAACTCCTGCGAAAAAAGTGATATACTAACCACAGATACAGTGTACATACCTTACAACAAAATCCACAATGGTGAACATTAATGTGTGAACATGGGCCAAAATTTGCACTTTCTGTGCCTGTGGTAAGCATATAAATTCATTATATATGTTATAACCATGCCTTTGTTTCCGTATGCGAATTGGGAAAATGTGCGATTAATGTATAATTGAAAAGTGGCCGCAGTTTCGTTGTCTGCAGGACCGACAGGTCTGTTCAACATGGTTCCCCTGTGCTTGCAATTTAATTTAGCTATGATTAAAACTCGTGTATGCGTTGTGAATATATCTCATTATCAATGCATATACATCTGCAAACTCTCTATGTGCTGTGGAGTAATTGTTGTTAATTTCTTTTTTTCTGAGTGCATATTTTGAACCTCTTTCCTTAAGCTGGAGAAATGTCCACTATCTGCGTATAACATGCAAGGTAAAGGCATATACATAAATGTTGAAGAGGAGAGATGATGATCCTCCTTAAAACATTTAATTTGGAGTAAAACACCTGAATGTCCTGCAGGAACTGGTGCTAGAATTGAACAATATTGTTTATAAGTTGGATACTCATTGCATTTGGTGAATGAATTAAGATAATTAATATGTGAGGTCTTTTCTTTTGAATGGAAGGATACTTAGGGAAAACAATTTTGTACATAGGAGAATAGTGAACATGGTTATCAAATTCCGAATCAATCAAGTTATTACTCAACTTTGAGACTATATGTGACAGGCATGGGCGAAGATAACACTGCTTATCTGGTATCCTAAACCTTGAGAGCCCGGTAGTGGGTATTAGATGGAGAGGAGCCAGCTATTGGGTTGATAACTTCTGTGGGACACTACGGCCTTCTTCCCCCTTTATTTATGTTTCCCTGGGATCAAAATTCCCTTTGTTTGTTTTTCCTGTTTCATGGAGTTTTACATTTCTTCCATTTCCAATGAACACACAGGTCTGCAAGGTGTGGAATGCGCCTGGCTCTGCAGCCAGCAGGGTTAGGATCGGCTAGCCTCTCCCAGGAGGGGTGAAGAGCGAAAATTAGTAGCCTGCCGATGACCCGCAGACTACACAAGTCAACCCCCACCTCCGCGTGGTGCAGACCGGGCAACCATGACCGCGAGGTCATGGGCTAACGGGGCTATGGCTCGCCATAGGGGATGGACTCCCTGTGGTCAGATTTGTATCCTAAACCTGCGACTGGCCTAGCAAGCCGGCAGGGGATCTTCATACTTCTCGTAGAAAAACTAAGAAGTATAAACGAACTGACCCAAACGGATATCGACCCGGCAATCATAAATAAATAATTAGTTCTTTATATTAAACACTGTTAATATTGTAAACACCAAACGTTAATAAGTTTGGGGCGAGCTGTAATATTGATGTTACTCGCAACCTTGGGTTTTACGGCTAGTTGGATCAATCACACTAGGTGCTGGCAATCTGTTATACAGGCTTGTGGCTTGAGGTTCTAATTGCGCCGCTCGTACATATGCATATATTTCTTTGGTGCATCATGAATGTTCTCTGAGCGCCGGTACTGCAGAATTCACAACAGCTATTTCTTTAAGCCAACTCAATCAACTAACAGGACACATTTCGAATTTACATCTTCTTTTTAACTCCAGGTATTTAACAACACATACTATTATTTTATTATTATATATTTCATTTTATTTTATTATTTATTATGCCTTTCGTGATCAGGATGCCGGTATATACATTCACTCACGCTCAGATGGTGGCCTCTATAATGCTCAGAGATTGAAGGTCAAGACCAAAATTAGGAGGGTACTAATCAGAGAATTGCTTTTTGCGGATGATGCTGCAATTACGACCCACTCTGAGGAAGAATTACAACATCTGATATCTGCATTATCCAATGCTTGTTCTGAATTTGGTTTAACAATTAACAAAAAGAAAACACAGATTATGTCACAAGGTGCACATGGGGTACCATCATTCTTTATTGATGACGCCGAACTGGAGATAGTAGACCATTTTACATATCTAAGATCAGAGGTAAATAGCAAATTATCCCTAGATCAGGAAATAAACACGAGGATTGGCAAGGCAGCAACAACAATGAACATGTTAGCAAAAAGAGTCTGAGAGAACAGGAAGCTTACTGCCAAAACAAAAGTCCTCGTCTACCAAGCCTGTGTCCTTGGTACTCTTCTTTTTGGCAGGGAAACCTGGACAACTTACTCACACCAAGAGAAACGTTTATACAGCTTTCATGAATGAATCACTGAAAAACGAGAAGTAGGTTGAGAGCTTTACCAAAGCACAACTACAAAAAACAATGAACGTTGCGGCCAAAGCCTTCGTCAGCACAGAACAAACAAACAAAAATCGATTAAACTAATACACGATCGACACTACATGAATGTCTAAATATCAACTCATCTGTTTCCGAGCTTGAGACGGCTATCCATGGCTGGAATGGAACGGATGTTGTGTTAAAGGGGTCAACTGCCTAAAGGTCAGTACAGCCAGAAACTCGGTGATTGGTTAATTCAACCGGTGAGGGAACCCGCGCTAAGGGGGATAGGGGTGCGCCCAGGAGAGCGAATAGAAAAATATGGATGTGTAACTCTGAGGCGATGTAACGGATGCAGTACGCAATTCCGCCAAGTTCGAAATGCTGCTGTGGGCAATAGGGATGCAGGCCAGCAAGCGTTTGCTATCAAAAGGTAGCACAAGTGACGGTAGTTCAGAACGCAATGAGAAACGACCCCATGCAAACCAACCAAGAAGTCACAGAAAGCAGAGATAATGTTGGTGGTGACTCCCACGTCCTGCGAAGGACTTACAACTGGCTATGAAGTTGACTATAAGATAGCGGAGATGGAGGGGGGGGGGGGTGTTGTGGATAAGGGGCGTAGGGGATTTAAATAAAACTGTGTTGGACATTGAGGCCGTGAGGAGAAAGTGAACCCAATTGGAAGATAAGACGGTTTTCCAATGTCTTACGATCGCGTTCGTGAGATGTGCACGATTTTATCGCCGTAACACGTATGTCGGCAACCCCACAGTGGTCGGAACTGTTGAAGTGTAGGGGTACCGGTTTCTTGGCACCACTGTCGATATTGGATAAATGTTGTCTAAATCTGTCCGCAAGACGAAGGCCCGTCTCTCCAAGATACCTCATGTCGCAACGTGTGCAGATGATCGCATAGATGACGTTGCGACTCGTACATGAGAAACCCTCCCGGATGTGGAAAGTAGTCTTAGGGAAAGTGAGACTTGTGGTTTGAAGGACATATGGACAAGTTTTACAACGAGATCGAAGACATGCAGTTGTGCCAGGAAGAGACTGATGGGATTGTGATAGAGTGCTATGAACCAGCACGTCCCTCAGGTTACGATCACGCCTGTATGCCACAAGTGGGGTTTCTGAGAAGACACCGCGAGTGACCGAGTCTGCCTGGAGGATGGATAGATGCCTCATGAGAATATTCTTGGCAGCAATATTATGAGGATGGTAGGTAAGTGAGAGAATAGGTCTACTATTGCGTGGTTTCGGCCTGGAAGAGAGAGCCTCGGCACGACTAATAGACTGGTAGCGGTGAAGAGCTGTAGACAGAACATTCTCCGGGTAGCCTCGAAGGCGGAAGAAATCCAACATTTCGTGGGCTTTTTGACGGAAGTCGTTATTATCATGACAAAGCCGTCGGAGACGTAGCAGTTGTGAGAAAGGAATGGAATCCTTGCAAGAGGGAGGATGGGAGGAGGTATAGAGCAGGAATGCATGTGAGTCAGTCGGTTTATAGTAAACCGTCGTGCATAGGCCAGCAGAACCTAAGGAAACTGTTATGTCTAGGAAATTAACAGCCGACGAGGAAATAGTGGAGGTGAGTCTGATGCTAGGATGAAAGTTAGAGAAAAAGGCAATGAAGTCCTGGAGATCAGACAATGGCATGTCTGAAACACCAAAACAGTCATCGATATACCTCCTATAGAGCTCCGGGAGCCTACCAGTGTATTGACTCCATACCTGGTGTTCAAGATAGCCCATGAAAAGACAGGCATAACTCGGACCCATCTTAGTGCCCATGGCAACCCCGCTGATCTGGTCAAAATAGTCCCCATTGAACTCAAATGAATTGAGGTTAAGGACTAACTCTGCCAGACGCAACAATGGTCCGGTGGCTATGGTGGGGCCGCGTCTTTTGTCTAAGAAAAATTCCAAGGCTTTAAGGCCGTCAGAGTGAGGAATAGATGTGTAGAGTGAAGTCACATCTAAAGTAAAGATGTGGTGCTGAGAAGGGGTGGTGAAGCTGATGGAATCGAAGATGGAGATAGCGTGGTTGGTGTCTTTGATATATGAGGGGAGGCTAGCAACCAACGGCTGAAATATGCTGTCAAGGAACTCTGAAATCCGTTCAGTAGGACAAGAGCAGGCCGAGACGATGGGTCTGCCTGGGTTCCCTAGCTTGTGTGTCTTGGGCAGCATGTACAAGGTGGGTTTGCCCAAGCAACTATCATGGATGATCAGCGACGTGGCAGAGCTAGGCAGGAGGCCTTGTCTGATGATGGCATTCGTCACACTCTTGACTTCGGTGTTGTTAATGACCGTCCCGTCTTCTGTCCGTGGTCTGTAAGAAGAGGCATCCCCAAGTTGTTTGTTGCCTTCCTGTATATACAAGCCCTTACTCCAAACCACTATCGCTCCTCCCTTGTCAGCAGGCTTGATAACAATATCATCACGCCGTTTCAGATGTGTAAGCACCTGTTGTTCCTCCGCTGTGAGGTTCGAGTGCCTTAGTGGCTTGAATTTCAATTGTTCTATGTCGAAGAGCGTCTTCTCGATGTAGAGATCTAAAGCCTTGGATGCTCCTGCAAGAGGGACCCACGTGGATCTGCGTTTAGAAAGGTGGGAGAAGTGATCGGTGGGATCCGAGGAGTTGTCCTTAGTAGGTTGATTACTGAAGTGATATTGCAACCTGAGAGTGCGATGGAAACGGTGGACGTCCTGCAGTAATGCATATCTGTCGCCAGAGGGACGCAGAGGTATGAAACGGAGGCCTTTACTAAGGACCGACTTCTCCGGTGCTGATAGGGGGAGATCAGGGAGTATGCACACAACTAAATTGTCGGAAACGATGGTGGGGTGAGCCGAGAGAGAAGAGGCGGAAGGAGTATGGATAGAGGCACGAAGTTTGGTTAACTTAGTTTTTTTAGCCGTGGAAAGATATTTATATAAGTGGTGATTAGTGCTATTTATGATACAGCGTATCACACAATACAAGAAATAATTATCTGAGGTAAGATGTTTAAGATGCCGATCGAGGGTGGAAATACAAGAGCTAATGTCAGACAAATGGCGCGCATGGTTATCCGCAATACAACGCATGCGAAGGGTAGCACATTTAAGCTCAATTTTAGATAAACGTCTACTACAGCTGTCATGAAGAGAACCCGCCGATGGGTTAAATCTAGAAGTGAACCCACGTGGGGTGAGATGAAGTCGTAGGCAGTTCTGCAGGAAGTTAAAATGACATGTAATATGCGGTGTCTGCGAAGAATACTTGGTATTAAGTGGCAAGACAAAATCACAAATACTGAAGTATTGGAAAGATCAGGTTGTGTGACGGTGTATTCCATGCTCAGTCTTCGTAGACTTAGATGGTTAGGACATGTTAGGAGGATGGATGATGGTAGAATACCAAAGGACATCTTTTTTGGTGAATTACAGATGGGAAGGAGATCTCAAGGTCGGCCTCTACTACGATACAAAGATGTATTTAAGCGGGACATGATTGATACAAGCATTGATAATGCACATTGGGTGCAAGTCACCGCTGAACGTGTTGCATGGAGGGCAACTATCAGAAATGGAATAAAGACAAAGGAGAACATGATTGCAGATAAAGCACACACAGAGCGTGAGAGACGTAAGATGGTGCATGATGGTGGAAATGACCTTGTTTTCACATGCACCCACTGTGGACAAACATTTGAAGCAAAAATTGGCCTTATCAGCCACACTCGCCACCGCCCTGGGTCGTAGTTATTAAGCCTTTTTGAAGCACAGTGTACCAAGATGGAAAGGTGCCAATGAAACTATTATTTACGACACATATCGGTTACGTTGACAAAATACCTAGGTCTACAATAACTTCACAACGATAACTACACAACCTAACCACAGATGTAGCGGCATATTTTGTGGCCGTGCTACGGAGCTAAGAACCACGTCTCAACTCGAAGGTGGCTAAGCCCAACTGATTGTCTGCTGGAGACGTTGCCCTCTGCTCAGCAACCCGCCTCGCTATTTTCATGCAAGGCATAATTTTCAATTTTTTTTTCATCTTCACGCTGGGCTGCATGAAGCTGTAGACTGTCTGTACATAGTGGCCCATGACCTGACCTTGGTCCACGGCAATTCTTCTCATTGATTGACTAATTGATTGATCTAGGAACCACACCACAAAATTCGGGGTATTCCCATAGGCGCTCCGTCCCCATCCTCTGCAGCCATCGAAGAGTTCCAACACCAATAGTACCAGTAGCAATCAGATTATATGTCCGTCTTGACTTTCCTCTGAGCGTCGAGCGTCGGCCAGAACCCCTTATCACTCCTCGCTTCCTCATTCTTGCCATACAATGATGATCCATTTGCTCCTCCGAGGTGTGCACGTGCTCCCACAAGGCCGCAACCACGTCTGCCTTATCATGCATCAATACTCCACCAAGTTTTTCAGAGCATGCCGCGGAGAAAAGATCCAGGCGATGCTTGCCACCCGTGACCTCCGAAGCGAAGCAAGCAACTCTGCACGAAGCATGCCTGTCCTCACCTTCCTCAGCATGCTTTCTGAGTTAGTTACAATCACGATGTGTGTGTGTCGTATTCTCGATCCAGCGACAAGCTGCAGTGACCGCCTCCACCTCCATTCTTAAGCTAGATCAGAGGTTCCCAAACCACGGCCCGCGGGCCACTTGTGGCCCGCCAGCTGTCAGAAACTGGCACGCGAGGCCTCGTTGTTTAATATAATATATTTTATTAATTTTAAAAAAAAATGCACTCGGAGCGCACCGTCAGCGTGCGATAATTTACTCTGCTCGTGGTTGTTATGCTCAGGTATCGAATGCGTCTGTTCATTTCGCAATGAAACGTTACGAAGTTCCCATATCCCAACCTTGTCGACCAGTCAGAGTGCGCAAGGCGCCATGTTGTTGTCTGTTACACTGTTTATCAGAGTCGGTGGTATTGTGTTGCAATTAGATTTTTTCAAATAAAAATTTACCGTTAAAGCCTATAAACATGAGTGTGGAAAATCTAAAATCAAACAATGGTAAAATGCAAAAATGTGAAGACGTTGCTTGTCGTGAATTGAATGAAGGTTGGACGAATAAATTCATGTTTAAGTACAGCCGTAATGGTAAACTATTTTGCTTAATCTGCGGATTTTGTTTTTCTGGTACCAAAAAAAAAAAAATTTAATCTCGAACAACACTTCATGACCACACATTCAGACATAAATGCACAACATCCAATCATTCGGAGTTAAGAAAAGATTTCATAGCTAAAAAAAAATAAAACAAGAAAAACGTTTTCTGACCATGCAGCAGGCATTTTTCACCAAGGCAAACGAACAGAGCAAGAGTGCTGTTGTTGCGTCGTAGGAAGTCGCTCTTCTGTTTGCTCGCAAAAAGAAGCCGTTTACCGATGCAGAAAAAATTAATTAAAATTGCTGCTAGAATGCTTGGCGATAAAAAGTGAGAAACAAAATTTGATCAGATTCCTTTGTCTAATAATATTATGGCCACTCCATTTGCAGAATTATCCATCGATGTTCATCGTTAAGTAGCAGCACACATCAAAAATTGTAAATGTTTTTCATTGGCAATGGAAGAATCTACTGACATTTCTGACACAGCTCAGGTCGCAGTTTTTTGTTCGAGCAATAAACGATAATTTTGAAGTCATTGAAGAACTTCTAGGACTTGAATCGATGCATTGCAACTACCAAAGGAACTGATCTGTTTGAAACTCTGAATGTGTGTGTAGAGAAAAACAACATAGAATGGACCAAATTTGAAAGTGTATGCACCGACTGTGCTCCGGCTTTGACGGGTAACATGTCTGGATGTCTAGCATTATTGGAACAGTTTCTTGGCCGCACTATATTAAAATATCATTGTATCAATCATCAAGAAGCTATGTGTGGAAAGACATTGAATCTGAAACATGTCATGGATGTTGTTCTGAGATGTGTGAACAAAATTGGAAGTAAGGCGCTGAACAGGCGTGAGTTCAGACACTTTCTATCAGACCTGAACGAGAAATACGGTGAGCTATTGTTACACTGTGATGTCAGATGGCTATATAAAGGGAAAGTTATGTCACGTTTCTTTGCATTTAAAAATAGTGTCTATCTGTTTCTGTCCGAAATAAATGAATTGCATACAGAACGGGAATGTCTGCTGAACGATGACTGGCTTAATAACTTGGCATGTTTGGTCGACATCACGTCTCAGGTAAACTTTTTAAATGCGAGGATCCAGGGAAAAAACAAACTATTCACAAATTTGTGCGATGACATGTCTTCATTTAAAATGAGATAACGACTGTTTATCGGACAGTTGACTGAAGGGACCTCAGAGGCATTTCAAACTCTGAAGACGCTTGTGGTAGAAAAGAAGTATGACGTGTTACAGTATAAAGTAAACGATGAGACTCTTCTGGAAATCTTTCAGTCGAGATTTCAAAAGTTCGCAATAGAGGAGAATAATGTTGCCCTCTTCATAAATCCTTTCGTATTTCCCGATGCCAAGCTCTGTCAATTACATCAATACCTTTAGCACGAAGTAATGTATTTGAAATGCAATTCTGCACTGAGATGTACATTTCTGTAGCTGCCTCCTTCATCTTCAGCTGATCATATGATTTCATTCTGGCGACTATTGCCTATCGAACAATTTGAACATTTACGTTCATTCGCCCAGAGGTATATTTGTCGTTTTGGTTCGACTTACAGATGCGAGCAGTCATTTTCCGCAATGACTGTTATAACAAACAAGCAACTTTCCAGACTCACCGACAGTATACCTAGCTGCGCTTATGACTTTGGGCACGACAGATGTGTGTCCCAGACATTGATAAACTGGCATCGGACCTTAAGTAACTGGTTATGAAGAACAATTACAATTGTAAATTAATTACACTAGTAGCGATTTTCGAACTGATTACACACTTATTGTTAAATGATCTTTTGATTTTTAAAAAAAAAATGACCGCAGTGTAGTATTGACATTGACTGCCTTTAAAGTTTTAGAATTTTGTTGACGAAAGTTAAGAAAGGTAAGAGTGATATTGCACGACTTTTATAATTTTATAACGTTGTGGCCCGCTATACTACCGAAAATAGTAGATATGGCCCTCTGCTTGAAAAGCTTGGGAGCCACTGAGCTAGATGGTGTGGTATCATATGCCAGGCTCTCCTGCTCCAACCGTCGGCCATTAGCTTTTGCTATTGAACGCCAGGCACGTCTCCTACCACTCGACACCGAACCATCTGTGTAGATAATCACATCACCTGAGCGAGCATTATCCTGAAGTTGACCGCAATATCCTGAAACAGGATGGAAACGCGGAAAAAAAAAAAAAAAAAAAAAAAAAAAAAAAAAAAAAGTTGCTGGATTTCCACTTCCATGGCCGCTGCTGGCCACTCCCTGCACTCCCGGCTCAAGATGCACACATAAGCCATCCATGATTTCCCTCTTATCAGTCGCTGACCCTTTACTGCGTCCAGCGCCTCATGCAAAGGGTGATCTGTGTCTGCAGCTACTCTTAGGTATGTCTTCGCATGCATCACCTCTCATATCAATTGATAATGATGTTATGTCCCCCAATGGTGATATTTCTCATATCTAATGTTATTAATGTCACGTCACAAAATGCTGATTCCTCTCGTATCTAATGCTATTGATGTTACGTTCTTCAATGATGAATCTCCTCACATCTAATTTTATTGATGTTACAACACCCAATGGTGATTCTTCTCATATGGTGTACAAAGGAGACGAAAATAGGAAGACAACAACGTACATGAATTCAAAACGTGATAGGTAGTTTACATATGACAGCGAGAGAAGCTTACAATGAAGAGACATTTAAATAGACTTTTATGGGAGAAAGGTTATAGACAGGACAAGCGAAACGGTTACGCCACCTGCCACGCGTTCCGAAGGATATGGGTTCAATTCCGGCATACGTGGTTTGGTTAAAGTG
Source organism: Cepaea nemoralis (assembly GCA_014155875.1). Taxonomy (NCBI): domain Eukaryota; kingdom Metazoa; phylum Mollusca; class Gastropoda; order Stylommatophora; family Helicidae; genus Cepaea; species Cepaea nemoralis. The sequence goes on from JACEFZ010013379.1 coordinate 49,675, forward strand.
CAATTTTCCCGGAGAGACCGATGGGCTTGTCGTTGGAGTTGCGTAGTTCGTACTTTGTGCGACGCGCTCTGCAACCCGTGTTATGGAATATTACTGAGCTATATGGGATAGAACCCGGTGTAATGAAGTCCATTTTCTTGCGTTTTAATAGATTCAGTTCCGAACAAAACGTAAGTTTGGACATAACAATAGATGGCGAAAAATGATAAGTAGGAAACATTTTATCACAGTTATAATTTAATGCCGAGACAGTGATAAGCATACCGAGAGGGGTAAGACACGGATGCGTTTTTTTCACCAAATTCTCGTATTATAAAGGTAAATCATGTTACATATTTGGCGACTGAGAGTCATTGCAACAAAACACCTCAAACGGCCGCTAGTCGTTGCTAGGATTAAATATAACTCCAGCGTTAGGCAAACATCAGCGACTGCCTTAATCCACTTGTGTATCAAAGACGAAAATAGATATCATCTGTTTCTTCGCGCCATCAAAAGTCTCTACTACCATATTTGCTATCATTATGAGGCACATGCACATGTGCCTGTCAAAAATATTCACAAGTAAGAGACGAATGGAAATTAAGCGATTAAATCCAATCCAATCCAATCCAATCGAACTTGTAAAAAAACAAAACTTTCCACCTTGTTTCAACCAGCCCGTGCGGCATCGGTTATAATAGCGGTGGTTCATGGTGCGTGGATTATTACTTTTTTCGTGTGCCAGTAAAAGCAGGCTTATGTTGTGCGCAGACACTGTCTGTGACGTTGAGTGGGGGGGGGGGGGGGGGGGGGGGGTCTGGTTGTCCGGCAAGTCCGTTTTTTTTTTTTGGGTGGGGGGTTGTCATCCTGTTCCTGTTGGTTATCTCACATGTGGGCCCAGCATACCAGTACTGATCCCTGTCCTAGTCTTTCTCGTTTCCGCCCGTGATGGTGTTCTTGCCACCAAAAGGGGTCGCTCATCTCGTCCACCTCCTTCCGGGTCCTCCAGGGAGGAGCCAAACCACACACATCTCGTCCAGATCACGCCGCAGCCCACCGTCCCTTTCAGGGCACCTTGGACATCCTCCACAATGGAAAAAAGTGGATGTCCAAAAAAAAAGGGAATTTAGGTACGTAAAACAAGGACAATAAAGGTACAAACTGACATTCATCGGGTGCAGGCATTCATGACGGTCTGCTGTTTTCCTACCTATTTTTCGCTGCTTTACTGATTCTCATCGTTTTTATATGTTTGTGTATGTGCATTTATTATCTGTATTTTCCTATTTTATTCGCGACATTATTCCTTTAGTTATCTGCCTGGGTTTATTATTTATTTGTTTGTATATTTAACTCGTTCGTGGTATTTATTTATCAGATCTGTTAGGAGGCATATTTATTTATGTGCTTTATTTGTTTTATTTGGTTGAGGTTATGTGTCTAGTTGTTTAGTTTGTTTGTCTAATTTGTTTGGTTTGGTAGTAACTATATTTGTATGTTCTTCCTTTATGGAGTGTTTGATATCTGTTTCTATTCGCATCCTGGTGTGTGACCCGTTGCATCTCTTCTCCGTTGCCTGAGCGTCTATCCTTGGTTCTTCGTCACCACTGTTAGTTATTTCAACGTATTGACGATTAAACGGATATTGTAATTCATATATTATCCGTATGTAGACTGCACTTCCATTATTATATTATCTACCTCATGAGATCACATACTGGAATTCTAAGATATCGCAATTGCTTAAATTTTGTTTAGTAGTTTTTGAACAGAGTGGTAATATTTTTAATTATATATTACGGTATACGTTCTTTGGTCTAATTATTTGCTGTATACATCCTTCATATTTACTCCAATAAAGTTATGTTCTTGTCTCCCTTGTTTCTTAAAAATGTCAGTTCAATTTATTTCCCTTGATACTAAGAATTCCTGTTATACATATTTCTACATTTTCACATACAAACAAGGGCCGTGCCGCGCTATGATACAGAGAGGCGGCCGCATCAGGCGGCGCCCTACGGGGGCGGTAGAAGCAGTGAAATCGAAATACAATTTGAACTATTCAACAATTAAAAATCTTTAACGGGCGGCATTTAGAAAAGAAAAAAAATCATTTAAGGGGCGGCATTTCGATGACTTGCTTCATAATGTGAAACTCTACCTCACGGCCCTTTATGAAACATTACAATGATTGAAACGAGTTGCAATATTCATAAAAGAAACAACGGCTGCAGCAGGGTGTAACAATCCATCCATCCATCATGTGCCATGCCGGTAAGCGTGGGCGGTCATGTTCTGCCATCTCACTCGATCACCAGAGTCGTGGATCAGCTCCGTGTTTCTGTCTCGACCATGCCACAAGGCCAAGCCATCCAGGTACTTGCTTCTAGGTCTTCCCCTTGGTCTGTTCCCCTCGATCTTACCAGTTGTCACCAAGTTCTCCAGATCTTTTCTTCTCATAACATGCTCAAAAAACTTGTGACTGTCTACGTCTAATGTCTCTAATCAGTTTACGATCTCCATCTGTTTCTTGAAGAACTTGTTCATTGGTCTTTCTGGCTGTACATGGTATTCTTTGTATTGTCCTCAGAAACCACATTTCTACAGCCATCAGATGTTTTTCAGCCTGAATGCTCATTGTCCAAGCTTCACATCCATATAAGAGTACAGGTTCTATGTAGCATCTCAACACTCTTTTTCTCCTTTCAATTGACATCTTTTTATTGGTCAGTATGTTTTTCATCTTGCTAAAGGCTACTTTTGCCATGGCGATTCTTGTTCTAATCTCTTCAAGGCATCTCCCATCAGATGTTATTACTGTTCCGAGATAATTGTACCTATTCACTTGTTGAAGAATATTCCCATTTACTTGTATATTACATTGTGGTATTTCGTTCTTCCTAGTGACGACCATAATCTGTGTCATTTTACAATTTAATTCTAACCCTAGTTGTTCACTGTGTGTAACAACCGCATCTACTAAATTTTGCAGGTCCTGTTCATTGTCTGCAATAAAGACTGTATCATCTGCATATCTAATATTATTGATGCATCGTCCCCCAATGTTGATTCCTTCCATATCTTCAATATTTCTGAAAATACTTTCACTGTACAGGGAAAACAGATCTGGAGACATTACACATCCCTGTCTCACACCTCTCTTAATAGGCTGATATTGGCTTACTTCATTATCAACTCTTATGGCAGCTTGTTGCTTCCAATATATGTTTTTTACAAGTCTAAGGTCTTTTCCATCAATCCGTAGATCCTCAAGCATCCTTATCATGTTGACATGTCTCACTTTATCAAAAGCCTTTGTGTAGTCAATAAAGCAAAGATGTAGATCATTGTTTACTTCTATAGAACGTTCGATTACGGTTCTCAGTATATACACAGCATTTACTGTACCCTTGCCTTCTACAAACCCACATTGTTCTTCTCCTATTTCAGGTTGTATTTTCCTCCTAACTCTTTGCATGATAATTCTTAGCAAAATCTTCGTGATGTGACTCATTATACTAATTGTTCGATGTTGATCATATTCCAAGGCTTCGTATGTCTTTGGGATTGCAATAAATACAGAATTACATAACTCCTGAGGTATATTTCCAGTATCATATATTGTATTAAGCAGACCGGTAACTTTATCTATTCCATATTCTTCTAAAGCATTAATCATTTCTGTTGTGACGCTGTCTGAACCGGAGGTCTTGCCAGATTTCATATGGTTAAGAGCATTCTGAACCTCCATCTTCAAAATTGCTGGTCCTTCATTATTATTTTGAACATCATACCGTTCGTCTCTGTTATCGATCATAAAGGTTTTTCACGTAATCTGACCATACATGTAAGATCTGATCTTTTTCTATTATGGCTCTTCCATCTTTTGTCTTTAGGCAGCTTGCTGATGTACGTGTTCTTTGATTAGTTTGCTCCTGAATTCTGTTGTGCATTAGTTTCGTATTTTTACTGTTGTGTTGTTCTTCAATTTCTCTGCAATTTTTCTCAATCCATGTTTCTTTTGCCTCATCACATAAGGTTCTGACTGTTTTTATTTCCTATTGTTACATAAGGTGTAACAATAGGAAATAAAAACAGGTAGGTGCATGTTGTTGGCACCTTGCAGTCTTGACAGACCAAAGTATGTGAGTTGGAATGTGGCCAATATTCCATTACAATGCCTGGGCAGAGCTTCAGAGAAACATGCGGTGCCCAAAAGACATGTCCTCTCTCTCGGCCTGACCTCGTGTTGTACAGAGGAATGGGTAACCAATACGTCTGGCACAAGGTAGGCTGCAGACGCTGGCGGCGCAGCGTCAATCCTTCGAGACCTCGCCACAACGAGCCGGTGGCGAGTTATGGCCAGACCCTGACACCCAAGGGGCCCGGCTTAGAGGCGTTCAGCCAAGTCCCACAGGTGAGACCCTCGTACGAGCCCGGACCATAAGGGCGCGCACATCTGTCGATCACAAGTGCCCGGACCTGTGTAAAGCGTGCACTATCGTCAGACTCTCCACCTGACTTTAAGCGGACCCCGCGACCAGCGGGAATAGGCCCGCCAGAGCTACCGCAGGAGATATTGCCTGTCTATTGCAAGCAAATCCCCCATCCTTCCACTGTGCGGATCTCGCGACCGGCGAGAATAGGCCCGCCGAATATTATGCTCGTCTGCTGCGAACAAATCTCTACCGAGAGACTGAATAAGTAAAGAAACGATAAAACATCTTGTGTAACACCTGCGAAAAGATTAGAAATACTAAACACTGAGACAGTGTACATATCTTACAACAAACTCCACAATGATGAACATACTTTTTTTTAAAAGGGGAGTAGTCTTGGGGGATAATAAAATATAATAAAATCAAAAATGCAGGTAAGCATATTACGACACATTGACAGTCACGAAAGTTGACACTGGGGTCCATTTGGACCCCATGGTAGCTCTATGACAGAGGTTCCCAAACCATGGTCCGAGGGCAACTTGTGGCCCACCAGTTATCCGAAAGTGGCACGCGAGGCCTCTTATTTAATATAATATATTTTAATAATTTCAAAAATGCATTCGGAGCGCCCCGTCAGCATGCGATACTTTACTTTGCTCGTGGTTGTTATGCTCAGATATTATCGAATGCGCCTGTTCAGTTCGCAACGAAACATTATGAAGTTCCCATATCCCAGCCTTATCGACCAATCAGAGTGCGCAAGGCGCCATGTTGTCGACTGTTACAACTGTTTAGCAGAGTCCGTAGTATTGTATTTTTCAAATAAAATGTTACCGATAAAGCCTATAAACATGAGTGTGGAAAATCTAAAATCAAAAAATTGTAAAAAGCGAAAATGTGAAGACCTTGCTTGTCGTAAATTCATCGAAGATAGGGGCACTGAAAAATATTGTCTATATGTTTCTGTCTGAAATAAATGAATTGCCTACAGAACGGGAATTTCTGCTGAACGATGACTGGCTTAATGACCTGGCATTTTTGGTGGACATCGCGTATCATTTAAACTCTTTAAATGCGAGAATTCAGGGAAAACACAAACTATTCACAAATTTGTGTGATGAGATTTCTTCATTTAAAATAAGACTATGACTGTTTATCGGATAGCTGACTGAAAGGACTTTAGAGGCGTGTCCAACTCTGAAGACGCTTGTGGTGGAAAACAAATGTGACTTGTTACAGTACAAAGTAAAAGTTGAAAGTCTTCTGGATATCTTTCAGTCGAGATTTCAAGAGTTCACAAAAGAGGTGGATAATGTTGCCTTTTCATAAATCCGTTCATACTTTCTGATGCCAAGCTCTGTCAATTACAGTAAAACCTTCAGCACGAAGTAATTGATTTGAAATTCAATTTTGAATGAGATGTAAATTTCTGGAGCTGCCTGCTTCACCTTCTGCTGATCATATGATTTCATTCTGGTGACTATTACCTGTCGAACAATTTGAACACATGCGTTCATTCGCCCAGAGATGCATTTGTCGTTTTGGTTCGACTTACAGATGTGAGCAGTCATTTTCCGCAATGACCGTTATAAAAACAAACAAACAAACAAACAAACAAGCCACGTTCCAGATTCACCGACAGTAACCTAGCTGCGCTTATAACTTTGGGCACGACAGATATGTGCCCAGACATTGATAAACTGGCATCTGAACTTAAGTAACTGGTTATGAAGAACAGTTACAATTGTAAATTAAGTACGAGGGTAAGTTAATAAGTACGTCACAAATGGCTGCAGAAAAATAACTAACTAAGATAACAACTTAAAACCAGTTTATTTGTATACATACATTGTCCCTTTATTTCTCAACATAATTGCCACCAACATTATGCACTTATCCCATCGTTTTATTAATCCTCCCAAATCGGCTGCATAGAACTGCGTGCTCTGTTTTCATTTACCTGCGATCCCACAGAACTGTGTGATTTACTTATTGAATAATCCTCGTAACTTATTCTACCCAGCTATGCTTTAAGGAAAATCGCTATTGGCTAAGTCGGGGCTGTGAGGTGGATGTTCCAGAACATTTCGCGAATGACGCCGAAGTTGAATGTGAAGTGAAAACGTGGTTTAGAAAATAGAGCACGCAGTTCTATGCATCCGGTTTTGGAGGACTGATAAAGCTATGGGATAAGTGCATCAATGTTGGTGGAAATTATGTTGAAAAATAAAGGGACAATGTATGGATAAAAATAAACTGGTTTCATGTTGTTATCACATTTAGTTATTTTTCTACAGCCATTTGTGAATTACTTATTAACTTACCGTCGTACATTAATAGCGATTTTCGAAACTGATGTAAAATTTATTGTTAAATGAACTTTTGATTTTAACTCCAATCCCCCCCCCCCCCCCCCCCACCCCACCCCGAAACAAAAATGACCGCAGTGTAGTACTGACAATGACTGGCCTTTAAAGTTTTAGAATTTTGTTGACGAAAGTTAAGAAAGGTAAGAATGATATTGCACGGCTTTTATAATTTTATGACGTTGTGGCCCGTTTAACTACCGAAAAAAGTAGATATTGCCCTCTGCTTGAAAAGCTTGGGAACTACTGTTCTAGGGTTAAAAGTTGTTAATATCGTAGCAGACATGATGTATTATATATCAAATTAAAGAGCGTTAAATAAGGAAACCTACTGTGTATAAGCCCATGGCAGACGCGGGAAGTCGCTAGAGACGATTAATCATCCAACGGCAATTAATCCGTTACACCTGAGATGGCAACCATGACCGTACACGCATATTGACGCCGGAAATGATGATGCCGACTGTGTCATCACCGCTCCGCCACGGAGACTACACGATCACCATTCTTGTGTCAGGTCTGTGGTCGTGGCCCGTTTATTCCATATTGCCTAGCCTTACAAATATCTATCTTTCTGCCTTCATTTGCTTTCTTTCCGTCAATTTACAGAACCTACACAATATGAAAATGTAATATTATAACACTAAATCAGACGGCCGGTATCCCTGGCATAGGCGTTAAAGTCTTTCTCCGTAATCCCGTATACTCTCGTGACTGGCGTGATGTGCGCGAGAATTGGTAGCGGTTCTCGCCGTGTCGGTAACTTACGGGGTATGTGAACCGGTCGCTCAGAAAGCAATGGCAAACTACTGAGCGTAATCTTGCCTAGTACATCAACAGCAGCTGTTGACTGCAACGTCCTGTAAGGGATACGCAACAACAACAAAAAATAAGACGAGAAAGGTCATCTTTGATTATCCAAAATAGGGATAGGCCTGGTCATGAAACTACAAGAGGACACAAATCAGGGCTAGATCACACGAGAACGATCTAGCAGTACGGACATCCACCGGGACTTCTTAGTTTTCCCACCATCACATCTCCATTGCTTCCAGTTTTCCACCTTACCTTCCTCCCCCTATTATTCGCATACCACTTCCACTCATTTACCTGGTATCTTCACTGAACCGATACCATCCCCTATCCTCGGTCCCCTTGATTCACAGACTACCACGGCTGTATATATAAGAGTATCAATGTGAAATTCATGTTAGTATCACAGCCTGAGATTCTGAGATAAGTAGCAAAAAAAATCTTTTTCTTTTTTTAATGATTTTCCTTTTCATTTCATTGTTTTCATTTTTTTTTTCATTTTTCTTATCTCGTTCTTATGCCTTAATGTAGTCACTGGAGGGTTTTCTCCGTGATTATACGTTGTGTTGTGTGTATGCATTTGTTTGCTAATGAAGGCTAGTCGAAGCAACGTCCTTTATGTTTCGTAATTCCGTTCTGTAAAACTGCATTACTTTGTGTTATGTTATTTTGTTTAGTAGTGAGTATGGGCTGGTCTCTGTGGCGAATAGGTTACCGACGAGGTTCGTGCACCCATATACCCGCGTTCTAAACACAGCTGCGCGCGATTTAGCGGCAGACCACTTAGCGTTGAATTTTGTCGTAGGTTTCGGTGCCGGTCGTTCAGATAACAATGACAAACTACTGAACGTAAACTTGCCAAGAGACCACAGCGGCAGAAATTCATGGTGTTGACTGCGATGTCCTGTAAATGATATGCAAACCAGAAAAAGTGAGTATGGAGCGTTTTACAAGCTGCATCACAATGATATATACATAAGATTACCTAGTAGTACACATGTTAGCTATACAATTATGGGGTAATAGTTGTTGACACGATGTTTTGTTGTTGTTATTGTTGTCGTTGATATTGTTAGTATTATTGTTGTCTTTTTTTAATGCTGTTATTGCTATTATTGTTTCATGAATGGTGTCTGTTATTGTTGTTATTAATTATTGCTAGTTGTTGTGACTTGTTATTATTATTACTATTTTTATGAATATTATTATAAATGCTGTTATTATTATTATTATTATTATTGTTGTTATTATATTGTTGATGCGATCATTGTTGTTATTGTTGCTGTTGATGTTGTTGATGTCAATATTATTATTTTATTATAGTCCTATTGATATTGTTGTTGTTATTATTTTTGTTTTTGGTTTGTTTGTATTTCTGTGTTATTGTTTACTGTTGTCACTGTTATCGTTGTTTTTGTGCTGTTGTTATTGTTATTGTTGATATTATTGTTATTGTTGGTGTTGTCGTCGTCGCATTTGTTATCATCGTTTTCATCATCATCATATATTACTAGTTTCACTTAGTTATTGTATAGCACAGACTGCAAGGTGCCCCAACCATTAATGCTATCCCTATCAGGTGTTGTTCAGACAGACTCACAAAGAGAACCAGCAACTCGCATCAGAAGATGTCAATTTACATTCTTTGGGTATGTCATGAGAGGTGAAAAACTAGGACATGTTGGTTCAAGGAGAAAGCTGGAGGGGAGGAAAGCCAGGGGGAGAAAAAGAGAGTAGATGCTGGACAGTTTGACATCATGGCAGGGATGAACGTCTGTAATGGAAATGGTACACTAGACAGAAGGCTGTGGACATACATGGTCATCAACGGCATACAGCTTGGGCTACAGGAAGAAGAAGACACATGCAAAAATAATAGTGAACAAACATGTCTATCCAACAAGAACTCAGAATTGTAAAATAACAAAAAAAATGCTTTTAAGATAAACAATAAATGATTTCAAAAACAACGTATTCTTTAGTGAATATAAACACAGAAGCCACAAACAATATGCTGCACGATTGATTGCCTGGCATATTTCGCTGCATCTCGTCAGGTGACGAGGCGAAATGGTGTCACATATTGTTTGTGGCTTCTGTGTTTAAAGAAAATGAAATGTTTTGGAGATGTGTAAAAACAAGGGCAGTTTGCGTGATCGTGGAGAATAAAACGCTTCCGCTTGAACTTCTAGTTCGTCATATTCGGGGTCGGGGAATCGTTCAGTGCACGGGCCAGTCGGGCTTCAACGTTGACTTCCCATTCAGAAAACAATGGCAAACTACTGAATGTAAACTTGTATACAAACGGAATACGGGGTTGGGGTTTATCGCAAAGTCCTGCAAAAACCATATAACATTTGTTTTTGTTTATTACATGAAGTTTTTGGAAAAGGTAACTATGGAGGAAAGTGAAACATCGTCATCATTATCATCATCATCATTATCATATGCCATGCCGATAAGCGTGGTGGTCATGTTTCGCAATCACACGCGATCACCCGAGTCGTGGATCAGATCTGAGTTCTTGTCTCGACAATGCCATTTGGTCAAGCCACCAATGTATTTATTCTCTGCCTTCCTCTTTTTCTTTTCCCCTCAGTCTTGCCAGTTGTCACCTTGTTCTCCCATTTATTTATTTGCATAACGTGTCCACAAAATTGTGACTGTCTACATCTAATGTCTCTAATCACTTTACGGTTTTTATTTATTTCTTGCAGGATTTGGTTATTGTTTTTTGTTTTTTTTTAGCAACTAAACAAATTTTTCCAAAGCTGTTGACATCTTGTATGGGTCAGTATGTTTTCCGTCTAGCAAAACGCTACTTTCGCCATGGTGATTCTTGTTCTAATCTCGCCAAGGTACCTCTAATCAGATGGTATGATAACTGTACCGATTCACTTGTTTAAGAAAATTCCCATATACCTGTATATTATATTGTGGTATATCCTTCTTCCTAGTTACGACCATAATCTGTCTTTATACAATTTAATTCTAACCCCAGTTGTTCACTATGTGCAACAACCGGATCTAATAAATGGTGCAGATACTGCTCTTTGTATGCAATGAACACTGCATCATCCGCATATCTAATGTTATTGCTGTAACGTCCGCCAAAGATGATTCCTCACATATTTAATATTTCATTGTTACGTCCCTCAATGATGATTCCCGTCATATCTAATGTTATTGATATTATGACCCCCAATGATGCTTCCTCTCAAGTGCAATGTTATTGATGTTTCGTCCTTTAATTTTGATTCCTCTTATATCTAATGTTATTGATATTACGTCCCTTAAAGATGATTTGTCTCATATATTTTAAAAAGGAGTCGGAAAAGACGAAGACCACAACCTAGATGGATTCAAGATGTGATAGGTAGTTTACAGATGACAGCAACAGAGGTTTACAACGGAAAGACATTAAATAGACTGTTATGGGTGTAAAGTTCTAGACAGGATAAGCGAAGTGGTTACGCCCCCTGCCACGCATTCCGAACGCTGTGGGTTTGATTCCGGCGTACGTCGTCTGGTTCACGAGCAGCTTTCTCGGAGAAACCTTTGGCTTGTTGCTAGAGTTGCGTAGTTCGTACTTTGTGCGACGCGTTCGGCAAGCCAACCTGCGAATAGTTACCGAGCTATATGGGATAAAACAGGGTGCAACGAAATCAATTCCCTTGACGTTTAGCAGATTCAGGTCCACACAAAAAGTAGGTGTGGATCTAACACAAAAAGACGGTGGAAAATGATAAGTACGGAGGCTTTGTCACAGTTATGACGTAATGTCGAGACGGTGATGAGCAGACCATGTAAGGGGTAAGACTCGGGTGTGCTTTGTCACCAAATTCTCGTATTAGAAAGAAGACTAAGGTAAAATATGTTACATGATCGGCGACTGGGTGTTATTGCAGTTGAACACCTCAAACTGCGGTTTGTCTTTGCTAGGATCAAATATAACTCCAGCGTTAAGGCAAACATCAGCGACTGTCGTTAATTCACTTGTGTATCAAAGACGAACATAGATATATGTTTCTTCGCGCTATTAAAAGTCTCTACAACCATATTTGCTATCATTATGCCTGTCAAAAATATTAATTCAATGAGAGTACAGCACACCAGTGCGCGTAATTGGATATTGCACTCGATATATTATCTCGTAGGTAGATTGTCCGTCATTTGTGATATTATCTATCATATGAGGTCACATACTGGACATCTAAGATATCGCAATTACTGAAATTTATTGTACTGGCTTTTGTTCAGAATGGCAATATATTTCCTTAGATATTATGCTATATGTTAAACTTACTATTTGCATTACACAGCCTTTATTTATACTATGATACTGGTCTGTATATTTTCCGTCTGGCAAAAGGCTACATTCGCCATGGCGCTTCTTGTTTTAATCTCGATAAAGCACCTCCCATCAGATAATATGACTGTTCCGGAATAGTTGTACCAATTCACTTGTTTAAGAATATTCCCATTTACCTATATGTTACATTGTGGTATTCCCTTCTTCCTAGTGACGACCATAATCTGTGTCTTCAAACAATTTATTTTTAACCTAGTTGTCACTATGTACAACAACAGCATCTACTAAATGTTGCAGATCCTGCTAATTGTCTGCAATCAACACTGTATCATCATCATCATCATCAAGTGCCGTGCCGGCATGGCGTAGGCGTTCATGGCTCTCCATAGATCTCGGTCTTTGATTTTCTGGATCAACTCTGCTGCTGATATTCCTCCATGCCACCGTCTCAATCCATCCAGCATCACTTCTCTTGGTCTACCTCTGCCTCTCTTCCCCTCGATCTTTCCAGTTGTTACGATGTTCTCCAATGCCTCTCTTCTCATCACATGACCGACGAAAGCTGTTTGTCTCTGTCTTATTGTTGTATATAATGTTCTAGTTTCATTAGCCTGTTTCAGGCAGTCGTCGTTAGTTACAATTCGCAACATTCGTCTCAGGAACCACATCTCTGTTGCTTCTAATTTCTTCTTAATTTGTTCATTTACATTCCAAGATTCACTGCCATACAGCAAAACTGGTTCTACATAGCATTTCAGCACTCTCTTTCTTACATTCAGTGACAGTGACTTATTGCATAAGATACTCTTAATTTTATGAAATGCGGCTTTTGCCTGCCCTATTCTGCTCCTAATCTATGTTGTACATCTTCCATCTGATGTTATAAATGCCCCTAGGTATCTAAAATTATCAACTTGGTTAAGGATTTTCCCTTCTATTTCTATGTCACATTTTGGTGTCACCATTTTCTTTGATATTACCATTGTTACTGTTTTCTTGATATTCAAGTTGAGTCCTTTCCTTGCACTCTCTGTTACTACAACGTCTAATAATTGTTGTAGGTCTATTGAATTATCCGCCACCAATACCTGTGTCATCTGCATAGCGTATATTATTTATATTATAACCTCCAACTAGTATTCCTGGCATGTCTTTGATGTCTCTCATTATTACTTCGCTATACAGGGAGAAAAGATCTGGTGACAAGACAAACCCTTGTCGTACTCCTAGCTTTATCTGTTCGTAACTACCCTCTTTATTTCCCATTTTAATTGCTGCTAGTTGGTTCCAGTAAATATTCTTTATTATTCTTAAATCTTTTCCATCAGTGTTGATATCTTCCAACATTTTAATCAGTTCATCATGTTTTACTTTATCAAATGCCTTAGTATAATCTATGAAGCACAAATATATGTCCCTCTGTTTCTCTACTGACCTTTCTATTAGTGTCCGCAATGTATAAATTGCATTGTTTGTGCCCTTTCCTTCCACAAATCCATACTGTTCTTCACTAATTTCCATTTTTATTTTCTTTTTGGTTCTTCTCATTATGATTCTGAGTAGAAGCTTAGTGATATGGTTTATAAGGTTAATTGTACGAAAATCTTCACAATCAATTGCTCCTGGTCTTTTTGGTATAGCTATAAATACAGATTTCAGCATATCACTGGGTAAATATCCACTGCTGTAAATATCATTCAACATTTTGGTTAATATATCTACTCCAAATTCTCCCAATACTTCTAATTCTTCTATTGTGATTTCATCTGGCCCAGCTGTTTTTCCTTTCTTCATACGTTTCATAGCGTCAGCGACTTCTTCTTTCAGAATAGGTGGACCTTCTAAGTTACTATCTTCTGTTAATTCTGCCGTTTCTCCTTCATATAATTCTCTTATATACTCATTCCACCTCTTCATTATAGCATCTTCCTCTAATATTATCTTTCCTGTTTTTGATTTCAAACACCCTGTATTTATTCTTATTTTTTTTCCTGTAAGCTCACTGATTTGTCTGTGCATATTTTTTGTATCTTTAATGGAATTTAATTCAATTTTTTTACATTGCTCGTTTAACCAACTTTCTTTAGCCTTCCCACATTTATCTTTTATTTCTTTATTTATCTTAGCGTATTCTTGTTTGTCATTTTTATACTGTTTTCTTTTGTCCACCAGGTTTAAGATATCTTTATTCATCCATTTTTTCTTAGCTATTTTGCCTTCTCTCTGGTAATACTTCTTTGCTAGTTTGATGAATGGAGTCCCTTAACATTTCCCATTGTTCATCTATACTCTGTCTTTTAGTTATTGCATTGTACCTATTTTTCACAGTCACTCTGTATTGTTCTTGCATTTCTTTATCTATTTTTAGAACCTCTTTATTAAGTCGCATGTTCTTAACCATTGTTTTCCCTCTTTTTAATCTTACTTTTATTTGTCCACATAGTGGTACATGATCACTATTACAGTCAGCACCAGGCATTTTCTTTACATTAATTAAAGCATTTCTAAATCTTTTATTAATTAGTATGTAGTCAATTTGGTTGCGTATTTTCTTATCAGGGCTTATCCATGTGTACAGTCGTCTTGTATGGTGTTTAAACCATGTGTTTCCAATTATCATATCATTGATATTTGCCCATTCTATTAGCTTTTCCCCTCTTTCACTTCTTGTACCTAAACCATAATTCCCCACTACATCCTCTATTTTTCCCTTTCCTACTTTTGCATTAAAATCGCCAAGTATTATCTTTATTTCTTGTGATCTAATTTGAGCCATCGCCATTTCTATTTCGTCGTAAAAGTGTTGTATTTCTTCATCACTACTGCTTGCTGTTGGTGCATATACTTGTATAATATTTATGTCTATTGGTTTGCCTTTGATTTTTACCATAATAACTCTATCTGAAATACACCAGTATCCATTAATTGACTTGGCTGTTTTTTCATCTAATATTATTCCTACCCCTTTCTTATGTGTCTCCCCTCCAGAATAAATTATTGTGTGATTGTCAGCTATAATTTTGCCCGATCCCTTCCATCTCATCTCACTAACGCCTAGTATATTCATGTTCATGCTATCCATCTCTCTTAGAACATTGGTCAACTTTCCTAGCTCATTTAATGTCCTAACATTCCATGTTCCTACTCTAAATTTATTTATTTTAGTTAAGATTTTGCCATCAGTAGCTGGATGACGGTCTGGTGTCACCTGTGGCTCATGACTGTCCCTACCGGACGAGGATGCCCTAAGACAGCCATTAACGTCCTTCACTAACTTTGATTTATGTTTTGCCATGAAGTCTTGGGAAGATAATGTGGTGGTTTCCCCTTGCCTTCCACATTCACATGGTGGTCTTTTTACCTCTGCTTTTGACAGCCATTTCCGACTGCAAGGACAAGTGAGTGCCCTGCTCTGCTCAGCTGCAGAGTTGTCCACTTATTCCGGTGGATACTCGGTCCCCAGAGCTGTGTTAGGCACACCGTAGTGTGTTTCCACCCTCTACCGCGTGGAGGTGCAGTTGGGATTTTCCCTTCATAAAGTTATGGTCTATGACCAAAACTCTCCAGTACTTTTAGAGGATAAAAGGTTTTAGAGGATATAAAACTGTATCATACTCATATCTAATGCTATTGATGTTACGTCCCCCAATGGTGATTCCTCGCATATCTAATGTGATTGATGTCACGACCGCCAATGGTGATTCCTCTCATATATTGATGTCACGTACCCCATTGGTGATTCCATTCATATCTAATGTGATTGATGTACCGTCCCCCATTAGTGATTCGTCTCACATCTAATGTGATTGATGTAAGTACACCAATGGTAATTGTACTCATATCTAATGTGAATGATGTTACGTCCCCGAATGATGATTCCTCTCGTATCTAATGTTATTGAAGTCACGTCTCCCAATTGGGAATCCTCTCATAACGAATGCTGTTAATGTCACGTTCCCCCAATGGAGATTCCTTTCATATCTAATCTTTGTGATGTCACGTCCCCCGATGGTAATTCCTCTCGTATCTAATGTTATTGATATCACGGCCCTCAATGATGACTCCTCTCATATCTAATGCTATTGAAGTTCCGTCCCTCAATGATAATTCTTCTCATATAGTATGGCTTGGGGGTGGAAAAGAGGGAGAAAACAACGTAGATGGATTCAAGATGTGATAGGTAGTTTACACATGGCAGCTACAAAGGCTTCCAATAGAGAGACATTCAAATAGATTGATATGGGAGTAAAGTTCTAGACAGGATAAGCGAACTGGTTACGCCACCCGCCTCGCGCTCCGAAGGTTGTGGGTTCGATTCCGGTGTACGTCGTTTGGTTTACGAGTGGTGTTTTCTCGGCGAAACCCTGGGTCTTGTCACTGGAGATGCGTAGTTTGTACTTTGTGCGACTCGTTCGGCAACCCTCCCTGTGGAAAAATACTGAGCCATATGGGATAAAACCCGGTGGAGTAAAGTCGATCCCCTTGACATTTAACAGATTCAGCTCCAAACAAAATGTAGGTTTGACCCTAACATTATTGGATAGCGGAAAATGATAAGTGGAAAGGTTTTGTCACAGTTATGACTTTATGCCGAGACAGTGATGAGGAGACCAAGTAAGGGGTAAGACTCGGGTGTGTTTTGCCACTGAATTCTCGAATTAGAAAGAAGACTAAGGTAAAATATGTGACATGTTCGACGACTGAGAGTTATTCCAGCTGGACACCTCAAACGGCGGCTTGTCTTTGCTAGGATAATATATGACTCCAGCGGTAAGGCAAACATCAGCGACTGCCGTAATCCACTTGTGTATAAATGACGAACATCGATATAATCTGATCCTTAGCGATATGACAAGTCTCTACAACCATATTTGCTATCATTATGAGGCACATGCACATGTGCCTGTCAAAAATATTAATTCATTGAACTACTACCTAGGATTGAGATCAAACGGATATTGCACTTGATTTATTACCCGGTTGGTAGACTGCCCTTCATTTGTTATATTAACTACTACATAAGGTCACATATTTAATATCTAAAGTAACGCAATTACTTAAATTTATTTTAGTAGCTGTAAATATGAATGACATAATTCTTTATTAAATATTAGTTTATGAGTTCTTCAAACTATAACTATGTACATAACATGGCCTTCATCATTACTCCAATAAATTATGTTTCTTGTCTCCCTTGTTCGTTAACAATTTCATTTCAATTTATTTCCCTTGATTCTATGAATATGTATTATACACATTTCTACATTTGTACCGATGAAACATTACAATGATTGAAACGAATTGAATAATCATAAGAGAAATACTGGCTGCAGCAGGATGTAACAATAGGAAATAAAAACAGTCAGGTATGCGTGACTCGTGCAAAAAATTTAGATATACTAAACACTGACACAGTGTACATACCTTACAACAAACTCCACAATGGTGAACATACATTTTAAAAGACGGGGTGGGGGAGGGGTGGGGAAGAGATAATAGAATATAACAAAATAAAACATAAAAATACGTACACTACGACACAACGACAGACGCGAAAGTTGACACTGGGGTATATTTGAACCTCATGGTAGTTCTAGGGTTAAAGGTTGTTAATATGGTAGCTGACATATTGTATTATATATATATATATATATATATATATATATATATATATATATATATATATATATATATATATATATATATATATATATATATATATATATATATATAGTTATCTCGGCACAGTCATAACATCTGATGGGAGATGCCTTGAAGAGATTAGACCAAGAATTGCAATTGCGAAGGTAGCCTTTTGCAAGATGACAAGCATACTGACCAATAAAAAGATATCAATTGAAACGAGAAAAAGAGTGTTGAGATGCTACATAGAACCTGTACTTTTATATGGATGTGAAGCGTGGACAATGAGCAGTCAGGCTGAAAAACATCTTATGGCTGTAGAGATGTGGTTTCTGAGGAGAATGCAAAGAATACCATGGACAGACAGAAAAACCAATGAACAAGATCCTTCAAGAAACAAATGAAGATCGTAAACTGATTAGAGTCATTAGACGTAGACAGTCAAAATTTTTGGGCATGTTATGAGAAGAAATGACTTGGAGAACTTGGTGACAACTGGCAAGATCGAAGGGAAGAGACCAAGGGAAAGACCAAGAAATAAATACCTGGATGGCTTGGCCACACGGCATGGTCGAGACAGGAACACGGAGCTGATCCACGACTCTGGTGATCGAGTGAGATGGCAGAACATGACCGCCCACGCTTACCGGCATGGCACATGATGGATGGATGGATATTGTATTATATATCAAATTAAAGGTCTTTACTTAAGCAAACCTACTATGTAAAAGTCCATGCCAGATAGGGAAGTCGTGTAAGATGATTAATCATCCCATGGCATATAATCAGTTAAACCTTTGGCGATCACGTGAGATGGCAACCATGACCGCCCACGCTTATTGACGCCGGTGATGATGATGCCGACTGTGTCATCACCGCTTCACCACGGAGACTACACGATCACTATTCTTGGGTCAGGTAGGTGTTGTTGAACCAGTTATTCCATATTGTCTAGCCATCCAAATATATATCTTTCTGCCTTCTCTTGCCTTCTTTCCGAATTGATTCTCAATTCACAGAACCTACACAATATAAAAATGTAATAATATAACACTAAATCGGACGAGAAATGTCATCTTGGATTGTCCAAAATAGGGAGAGGACTAATCATGACACTACTACAAGAAAAAATTCAGGGCAAGAACAAACGAGAACAGTCTAGCAGTGCGGACATCCACAGGGACTTCTTCTTAGTTTTCACATTCGGACCACCATCACACCTCCATTGCTTCCAGTTTCCTGCTTTACCTCACTCCCCTTTTTTCACTTATCACTTCCACTCATTTATCTGGGATCTTCACTGAACCGTTACCATCCCCTACCCCGGTCCCCATGACCCACATAATCTCACTACTGTCTGTATAAGAGTATCAAGGTGAAATTCATGATACTATCGCAGTCATTTTTTTCACATTTTTATTTTCATTCATTGTTTTAATTTTTTTTTCATTCTTCTCATCCCGTTCTAATGCCTTAAACTTGTCACTGGAGGGTCTTCTACGTGGTTATATTTGTGTTAAGTATATGTATTTGTTTGCTGATGAAGGTTAGTCGCCGCAACGTCCCTTATTTTGTGTAATTCTGTTCTGGAAAGCTGCATTAGGTTGTGTTATTTTATATTGTTTAGTAGAGAGTATGGAGCGTTTTACAAGCTGCATCACAATGATATATAGAAGACGTTTGTAGTACACATGTTAGCTACACAATGTGGAGCAATGGTTGTTAACACGATGTTTACTGTTGTTGTTATTGATGTTGTTGTTTTTGTTGCTATTGTAGTTGCTTTTGTTGTTGCTATTGTCAGTATGTTGTTGTTTTTGTTGTTGCTGTTATTGCTAGTATTATTATTATATGCATGGTGTTTTTATTGTTGTTATCAATATTTCTCTTGTTGTGACTGTTATTATTTTTAATACTAATATATACATGTTATTATTGTTGTTATTGTTTTTATTGTTATTTCGAATGCTGTTATTATTGTTGCTGTCGATGTTGCTGTTGTTATTGTTATTCTTGTTACAGTTTTTATTATATTAACTAGACGACCCCGCCCGCCTTCGCCCAGCCCCTGGCGTGGAGAATCTCATTTAATTCATATTCGGCCCCTGCTCCCCTTCCCGTTCCCAAAAAAGACGACCCGGCCCGGCTTCGCCCGGCTCCTGGCAGGGAGCGTATCATTTAATTCATATTCGGCCCCTGCTCCCGTTCCCGTTCATAAAAAAGATGACCCGGCCCGGCTTCGCCCAGTCCCTGGTGGGGAGCGTTTCATTTAATTCATATTAGTAGTCATATAAGCTCCCGTTCCCATTTCTGGAAATATGGCGAACAGATTGGAAGAGAACAATCTTCATCCCAATAACTAAATAGGGCAATCTGAAACTACTGAACGTAAACTTACCAAGATATCACAAAAACCCAATAAATGCTGGGATGACTGTATAGATGTCAAAGAGAAATAAAAAGGTGAGTTAGACAATTTTCACGTATTTAAAATAGATGCATCATTTTTATGAAAACTTTGAAAATGCCTTAAAGATTTTATCATTATATATTATAACGCATATGCCTGTAGATAACTGTAGATAAACATTTTATAAATATTTGCGTAAAATGCAACAATTATTTAAATTACATATTGCAAAGCTACTAAAAGTTATGTCCCTTGATGTAACTTTTCTTAAGTTAAGTCTCCCCGCTATATATAAATTGTAATGTAATTACAAAATTAACTTTTATTACGTAAATAACTGTTTGTGCACTAACAAACTATGCCAGTTGGCAGCACGGGAATGAGAAGAACACGTGCAGAAAATTTAATCTCAATCGGATGGGGCGTTCACGAACGCATAAATAACATACATACCGACAGACATACGTTGTATTTTATATATAGAGTTAATGTTATTGTTGTTTTTGGTGTTGTTGTTATTATTATTTTTGTTTTTTATGTTGTCGTAGTGGTCACATTCGTTATCATCGTCATCATTATCATCATCATCATCATCATCATCAGCATACTCATCATATATAACTAGTTTCTCACAGTTAATGTATAGCACAGACTGCAAGATGCCCCAACCATTGCCCTAGTCTAGGCGTTGTTCAGACAGACTCACAAAGAGAACTAGCAACTCGCATCAGAAGAGGACAGTTCACATTCTTTGGGCACGTCATGAGAAGTGAAAAACTAGGGCATGTTGTCACAACGGGAAAGCTGGAGGGGAGGTTAGCCAGGGGGAGAACAATAGAGTAGATGCTGGACAGTTTGACATCATGGCATGGAGGAACGTCTGTAAAGGAAATAGGCGCCGTTACACTAGACAGAAGGGTGTGGACTTACATGGTCACCAACGGCATAAGGCAAGGACTACAGGAAGAAGAGGGCACACACAAAATGTATATTACAATTTAATTAGATAGAACAGTGAACAAACAGGTCTATCCAACAAGAACTCAGAATTGTTAAAAAAATGTTATTAAGATAAACAAAAATGAGAATATTAAATTCAAAACAATGCACTCCCCCAGTGAATTTAAACACAGAAGCCAGAAGCAATATGTTGCACGATTGATTGCGTGGGATATTTCGCTGCATCTCGTCAAAAGACGAGACAAGATCCGGGGAAATATATTTTTTTTTAATTCGCATATCCTGTACAGGACATCGCTGTCAACAGCAGCATCTTTCAGCTGTCTGTTGATTTCTTGGCAAGATTACGCTCAGTAGTTTGCCATTGCTTTCTGAGCGGACGTCTCAGTTATCCCGCAAGTCACCAGCTGGGGACGAACCGCTCCCAGCTCTCGCCCGCAACGAGACTCTGCGCGATAAACGGGATTACGGAGAGAAATTGTTCTAACCCCTCGGCCAGAGAGACCGGCCGGGGAAATATGCCATGCAATAAATTAACTTCTATTTGCAGACGATCGGTGCCTATTTTTATAGCGACAAGGGCAGACATCAAAATCATATTAATTATCATCATATATTATCATATATATCATACTAGCAGACC
Source organism: Cepaea nemoralis (assembly GCA_014155875.1). Lineage (NCBI taxonomy): Eukaryota > Metazoa > Mollusca > Gastropoda > Stylommatophora > Helicidae > Cepaea > Cepaea nemoralis. The sequence goes on from JACEFZ010013379.1 coordinate 71,246, forward strand.
CGGCCCGGCTTCGCCCAGTCTCTGGTGGGGAGCATCTCATTTAATTCATATAAGTAGTCATATAAGCTCCCGTTCCCGTTCCCGACTGTCTGACTGTCTATCTGTCTGTCTATCTGTCTGTCTGTCTGTCTGTCTGTCTGTCTGTCTGTCTGCCTGTCTGACCCCGCCCGGCTTCGCCCAGCCTCTGATGGGGAGGACCTCATTTAATTCATATAAGTTCCCGTTCCCAACTATCTGTCTGTCTGTCTGTCTGTCTGTCTGTCTGTCTGTCTGTCTGTCCCTCCCTCTCTGTCTGTCTGTCTGTCTGCCTGTCTGTCTAATCATTTATTGGTTACGGTTAGAACAACCTTAGATAAACGAAGACCAACTTACAAAAAGCATTAGAAAGAGCACTTGAAAGATCTTTACATATTCCCCCAAAAATTAACGTGGGTAAATGGAGCGGCGGCAGCAGCAGCAGAAGAAGAAGAAAAAGGAGGAGTAGGAGGAGGGAGGAGGAAGAGGGTGGAGGAGGAAGAGGGTGGAGGAGGGAGGAGGAGGGAGGAGGAGGAGGGAGGAAGAGATAGGCGGAAAGAGGAGGAGGGAGGAGGAGGAGTAGGGAGGAATAGGAGGGAGGAGGAGGGATTAGAAGGAGGAGGGGGGAAAGAGGAGAAGGAGGAGGAAGGAGGAGTAGGAAGAGGGAGGAGGAGGAAGGAAGAGGAAGGAGGAGGAAGGAGGAGAGAGGAGGAGAGAGGAGGAGAAGGGAGGAGGAGGGAGAAGGAGGAGGAGGAAGAGGGAGGAGGGGAAGGAGGAAGAGGGAGAAGGAGGGAGAAGGAGGAGGAGGTAGAAGGAGGGAGGGGGAGAATGCAGGAGGAGGAGGGAAGGAGAAGGAGGGAGAGGGAGAAGGAGTTAGGAGTAGGAGGGAGGAGGAAAAGAGAGGAGGAGGGAGAAGATAGAGGGAGAAGGAGGAGGGAGGAAGAGGTAGAAGGAGGAGAAGGAGGGGGAGGAGGAGGAGGAATGATGAGGAGGGACGAGGAGATAGAGGGAGGAGGAGGGATGTGGAGGAAGGAAGAGGAGGGAGGAGGAGGGAGGAGGTAGAGGGAGGAGGAGGAAGGAGGAGGAGGAAGAAAGAGATAGGCGGAGAGAGGAGGAGGAGGGAGGAGGAGGAGTAGGGAGGAATAGGAGGGAGGAGAAGGGATTAGGAAGAGGAGGGGGGAAAGAGAAGAAGAAGGAGAAGGGAGAAGGATGGAGGAGGAGGAGGGAAGAGGAGGGAAGAGGAGGAGGAAGGATGAGGAGGAAGGAGGAGGAGAGAGGAGGAGAGAGGAGGAGGAGGTATTAGGAGGAGGGAGAAGGAGGATGGAGGAGGGAGGAGGAGGAAGAGGGGGAGGAGGAGGGAGAAGGAAGAAGGAGGTGGAAGAGGGAGAAGGAGGGAGGAGGAGGGAGGAGAAGGAGGTAGGAGGAGGAGAGAGGAGTTGGAGGGAGAAGGAGGAGGGAGGAAGAGGTAGAAGGAGGAGGGAGGAGAAGGAGGGGAAGGAGGAGGAGGAATGATGAGGAGGGAGGAGGAGGGAGGAGGAGGAAGAGGGAGGAGGAGGGATATTGAGGAAGGAGGAGGAGGGAGGAGGTAGAGGGAGGACGAGGAGGGAGGAGGAGTGAGGAGGGAGGAGGAGAGAGGTGGAGGAGGAGGTAGGAGGTGGACGAAGAGGGAGGAGGATGGAGGAGGAGGAAGAGGGAGGAGGAAGAGGGAGGAGGATGGAGGAGGAAGAGGAGGGAGAGGGAGGAGGGAGAGGGGAAGAGGAAGAAGGTAGGAGGAGGAGGGGAGAGGAGGAGGGATATGGAGGAAGGAGGAGGAGGAGGAGGGAGGAGGTGGAGGAAAAGGGAGAAGAATAGAGGAGGAGGAGGAGGAAGAGGGAGGAGGAGGGAGGAGGAGGAAGGAGGAGGAAGAGGGAGGAGGAGGATGGAAGAGGAAGAGGAGGGAGAGGGAGGATAGGGAGGGAAGAGGAAGAGGGTAGGAGGAGGAGGGGAGAGGAGTAGGAGGAGGGAGAAGGAGGGAGGAGGAGAAGGGAGGAGGATAGAGGAGGGGAAGGAGGGAGGAGGAGGGGAGAGGAGGAGGGGAGAGGAGGAGAAGGGAGGAGGTGGAGGAAAAGGAGGAAGGAGGGAGGCGGAGGGAGGAGGGAGTGGAAGGAGGGAGGAGGAGGGAGAATGAGGAGGGGAGGAAGGAAAGGGAGGTGGAAGAGGAGGAGGAGGGAGGAGGAGGAAGGAGGGATGAGGAGGGAGAATGAGGAGGGGAGGAAGGAAAGGAGGTGGAAGAGGAGGAGGAGGGAGGAGGAAGAGGAGGAGAAGGGAGGAGGAGGAGACTGGAGGGAGGAGGTAGAGGGAGGAGGAGGAGGGAAGATGAGAAGGGAGGAGGAGGGAGTAAGATGGAGGAGGAAGAGGGAGATATTGCAGCAGAGTTGATCCAGAAAACCAAATACCGAGATCTACGGAGAGCCATGAACGCCTACGCCAGCCGGCACGGCACTTGAGGATGATGATGATTGCCGTGTGACGATTCTGTGTAGTCACGTCATTTTCTTCGCTTTTTCAAGCGTTTTGGTTCGGGGATTCTTTCATCATCATCATCATCATATATTTACGTACGTATTTTGGGAGGGGGAGGAGGGAGGAGGAGGAAGAAGAAAATAAAATACGACAGTTGGCAGCGCTGGAATGAAATGAAGACGTGTAGAAAATTTCATCTCAATCGGATGGACCGTTCGCGAACGTATAAAGGACATACATATTTACATACATACATCCTAATTTATATATAAGATAAAATCATATTAATCATAATTAATATGAGTTCAATATGCAGAAGATACAATATGAGTAAAAATACAGCCAATACAGAATTAATGCATGTTGGCTGATCTCCATGTCCACTAAGTATACAGATAAGTATTACATCTCTGAAACAAGATAAAGAATTCAAATAACTTGGAATTATGATCACAGAAAATGGCAGAGTGGACAGATAAATCGAAATCAGATGTCAAAAAGCAAGTATCAACTATCACCCATACTAAAGCATCCAAATATACCCATGTCCCAAAACGACAGATAGTAAACAGAATATTCACACCAACACTATGCTACCAATCTCACACTTGGACATTATCCAAATCAACCTTTCGCAAAATCAACACCTGTGAGATGAGATGCCTAAGGAGAGCTGCCAACTTAACAATTCGAGACCGAATAAGAAATGTTGTTATCAGACAGACAGTTGGATCAACACCTTGTGCCACATTTATTGAAAGACGGAAGATCAAAAGGTTTGGCCATCTCGTTATATTGCAACACCATCAACTACTAGCAGTGGCCCTGCATCAAAGATCATCTGCGACGAGAGCAAGAGGACGCCAGAGAAGAAAACTGATTGACGACATCAAAGACATTGTACAGTTACACGGGATGATACTACCCAATGCCACCCATCGGGCGCTGAGCGCCAATTATTCCTCCCCGTGATGCCTCAATGCAAAAGTGGAAGATGCTGATAATGATGAATAAATCGCGTCACATATTGTTTGTGGGTTCTGTGTTTAAAGAAAATGAAATGTTTAGATGTATAAAATCATAGGCAGTCTGCGTGATCATGGGGCTTGAAACGCTTGCCCTTGAACTTCCAGTGCGCCGATTTCGGGTTGAAGGAATCTTTCAGTATACAATCCAGTCGGGCTTCAAAGTTGACTTCCTATTCAGAAAACAATGACACACTACTGAATGTAAACTTGTATTAAAAATCAACCTGGGGTTGGGGTTTATAGCAACGTTCTGCAAAACCCATTTAACATTTTTTTTTAAATCATAAAGGTCTAGAAAATAAAACTGGAGGAAAGTGTACCATCATTATATCATGTGCCATGCCGATAAGTGTGGCTGTCTATTTCGCCATCTCAAGCGATCACTAAGTCGTGGATCAACTCTGTGTTCATGCCTCGACCACACCACGTGGCCAATCCATCCAGGTATTTACTTCTCTGCCTTCCCTTATTCTCTTCTTCTCGATCATGCCAGTTGTCACCAAGATCTCTTACGATATTTCATCTCATAACGTGCCCAAACAATTGTGGCTATCTACGTCTGATTTCTCGAATCAGGTTACGGTTTTTATTTGTTTCTTGTAGGGCTTGGTCAGTGGTTTTTCTGCCTGTCCATGGTATTCTTTGCATTTTCCTCAAAAACTAAATGTCCACTGTCATTAGATGTGTTTCAGCTGTCTGCTAATCATTACACTCGTCACATCCATACAAAGGTACATGTTCTATGTAAAATTCTTTTTCTCGTTGCAATTGACATCTTTTTATTGGTCAGTATGTTTTCCGTCTGACAAAAGGCAACCTTCGCCTTGGCGATTCTTGTTCTAATCACGACAAGGCACTTCCTATCAGATGTTATGGCTGTTCCGAGATAGTTGTAACAAATCACTTGTTTAAGAATATGCCCTTTTACCTATTGTATTTCCTTCTTCCTAGTGACGACCATAATCTGTGTCTTCATACAATTTAATTCTAACCCTACTTGTTCACTATATGCACCAACCACATCTAATAAATGTTATTGATGTCACGTCCCTCAATGATGATTCCTCTCATATAGTGTGCCATGGGGGTGGAAAAGAGGAAGACCACAACGTAGATTGATTCATGATGTGATAGGTAGTTTACACGTGACAGCGACAGATTCTTACAATGGAGGGCCATTTAAATAGACTGTTGTGGGAGTAAAGTTCTAGACAGGACAAGCGAACTGGTTACACTACCTGCCTCGTGTTCCGAAGGTTGTAGGTTCGATTCTAGCGTACGTCGTTTGGTTCACGAGTGCAGTTTTCTCGAAGAAACCCTGGGGTTTGTCGCTGGAGCTGCGTTGTTCGTACTTTGTACGACGTTTTCGGCAAGCCGACCTGCGGAAAGATACTGAACCACATGGGATAAAACCCCGAGCAATGAAGTCGATTCTCTTGCTATTTAACAGATTTAGTTCCAAGCAAAAAGTAGGTATGGGCCTAACAAATATGGATGGCGGAAAATAATAAGAAGGTAAGTTTTTTCACAGTTATGACTTAATACCGAGATCGTGATGAGCAGACCAAGTAAGGGGTAAGACACGGGTGTGTTTTGTCACCAAATTCTCGTATTAGAAAGAAAACTAAGATAAAGTATGTTACATGTTCAGCGACTGAGAGTTATTGCAGCTGAATACCTCAAAAGGCGGCTTGTCTTTGCTAGGATAAAATATATCTCCAGCGTTTACGCACTGGAAAATAAATGTAGAACAAAGAAAGTAGGCCATGACAAAAGATTAAGAACAGCTTGGTGGAACAACGATGTTAAAGGTAGCGTATTCAGAAAGAAGGTAGCGTTAACCAAATGGATCACAACTAAATCTGAACAAGACTATGTTACTTATAGAATCCACCTATCATGTACCATGCCGATAAGCGTGGGCGGTTATGTTTAACTATTTCACTCGATCACCAGAGTCGTGTATCAAATCCGTGTTTCTGTCTCGACCATGTCACGTGACCAAGTCATGAAGGTATTTTCTTCTCGGCCTTCCCCTTCGTCTCTTCCTCTCAGTCATGCCAGTTGTCACCAATTCATTTCTTCTTATAACATGCCCATAATATTTTGACTGTCTACTTCTAATGTCTCTAATCAGTTTACACTTTTCATTTGTTTCTTGAAGGACTTGTTCATTGGATTTTCTGTCTGTCCATGGTATTGTTTGCATTTTCCCCAGAAACCACATTTCTACAGCCATCAGATGTTTTTTTTTCCAGCTTCTCTGCTCATTTTCCACGCTTCTCATCCATACACAGGTATAGGTTCTTTGTAGAACATCAACACTCTTTTTCTCGTTGCGAAAGTCATCTTTTTATAGGTCAGTATGTGTTCATCTTGCAAGGGGCTATCTTCGCCATGGTCATTCTTGTTCTAATCTCTTCAAGGCATCTCCCATCAGATGTTATGACTGTTCCGAGGTAATTGTGCTGATTCACTTGTTTATGAATATGCTCATTTACTTGTATATTACGTTGTGGTATTTCACTCGTCCAAGTGACGTCCATAATCTGTTTTCTTACAATTACATTATAACCCTAGTTGTTCACATTGTAAATGCTGCAGATGTTGCTCATTGTCTGCAATCAAGACTGTATCATCGGTATCATCATCATCATCATCACCATCATCATCATCATCATCATCATCATCATCATCATCAGCATCACCTTCCACTTCTGTCGTCAATCTTCGTGAGGAGGAATAATTTGAGCTCCAGCGCCCGATGGGCTGCACTGAATAGTGTCATTCCGTGTCCTTGATGTCGTTAATCCATTTTCTTCTCGGACGTCCTCTTGGTCTTGTCGCAGATGACCTTCGAAGTAAGACCAGTGTTGGTAGTTGATGGTGTTGCATACTAACGAGATGGTCAAACCACTTGATCTTCTGTCTTTCAATAAATGTGGCACAACGTGTAAATCCCACTATCTGTCTGATAAAAGCATTTATTACTCGGTCTCGGATTGTTAAGTTGGTAGCTCTCCTCGGGTATCTCATCTCGCAGGTGTTTATTTTGCGAAAGTCTGATTTGTATAAAGTCCAAGTTTGAGATTGGTAGCATAGTGTTGGTGTGAATATGCTGTTTATTATCTGTCGCTTTGCGAACATGACTATATTTTGATGTTTCAGTAAGGGTGATACTTGTTTTTCAGCTGCATATGTAATGTTACTGATGTATCGTCCCCCAATGAGGATAATCTGTCGAACTAAATAACATTTCCTTCTTCCCAGTGACGACCATAATCTGTGTCTTATTACAATTCAATTCTAACCCTAGTTGTTCACTGTGTGCAACAACCGCATCTACTAAATGTTGCAGGGCCTATTCATTGTCTGCAATCAAGACTGTATCATCTATATATCTAATGTTATTGATGCATCGTCCCCCAATGTTGATTCCTTCCATATCTTCTATATTTCTGAAAATATTTTCACTGTACAGGGAAACAGATATTGAGACATTACACATCCCTGTCTCACACCTCTCTTAATAGGCTGATATTGACCTGCTTCATTATCAATTTTTATGGCAGCTTGTTGTTTCAATATCTTTTTTTTTACAAGTCTAAGATCTTTCCCATCAATTTTTAGATTGTAAAGCATCTTTATCATGTTGACATGTCTTACTTTATCGAAAGCATTTGTATAGTCAATAAAGCAAAGATTTAGATCTTTCTTAACTTCTATGAAACGTTCAATTACTGTTCTAAGCATATACACAGTATTTACAGTACCCTTGCCTTCTACAAACCCACATTGTTCTTTTCCTATTTCGGGTTATATGTTCTTCGCATCATAATTCTTAGAATAATCTTCGTGATGTGACTGTTTATACTAATTGTTCGATACTGATCACAATTCAAGGCTAATGTCTTTTGGATTGGAATGTATACATACTTACATAATTCATGAGGTATATCTCCAGTATAAACGGAGGCCGACCACGTAAACGTTGGACGGAGGGAATAGCAGAGTCCATGGGAATATCGATACATGAAGCCCATAATCTGGCACTCTCACGATGTTTATATATCACCACGACAAGAGGAACATAATGAGATGAAATGAGATCTCCAGTATCATATAATGTGTTCAGCAGTCTGATTACTTATCTATTCCATATTCTTCTGAAGCATTAATCATTTATTTTGTGATATTATCTGAACTGTGGGTCTTGTTAGTTTTCATATTGTTAAGAGTATTCTGAATCTCCATCTTCACAATTGATGGGCCTTCATTATTATTGCGAATATCACACTGATCTTCTCTATTATCATCACACCGGTTTTTCACATAATCTGACCATTCATGTAAAATTTGATCTTATTCTATTAGGATGTCTCCATCCTTTGTTTTTAGTTAGTCTGTTGATGTACGTGATCTTTGATTAGTAAGCTTCTGAATTCCTTTGCACATTTATTCTGTATGTTTACTGTAGTGTTGTTTTTCAATTTCTATGCACTTTTTCACAAGCCATGATTTATTTGCACACTTACATAATGTTCTGACTTTTCTATGCATGTCTTCATATTTGGCAGGATTATGTTTGTTGTGTTTTATTGTTTCCATTAGTTGTAAAATTTCTTCAGTCATCAATTTATTTTACGACCCACTTTCTTTAATTTTGAAATTGTTGTTACTGCAGCCAACTGATTGAATTCTTCAAATTTTCCTTAGAAAATAGCACAACGAAATGCCGAACGAACAATTAGAGCATTTAAAGATGAATCCTGGAGAATATATGGTGAACAGATGGCGACCCTTAGCAAAGACTACCGAAGAGAATTTTATAAACGTGTCAATATTATGAGAAACAAAAATGCATGCTATAACCCAACCGCCATCATAAAGAGCAAAAGAGGTATACCATTATTTAATCCGCAATAAAGACTAGCAAGGTGGGCAGAATACTTTCAAGAACTACTTAACCCCACACATAATAACATAGAAAACCTCACTTTTGTGCCTAAAAGCTATTGACAACAAGAACCAAACTTCATCCCCGCAGAAGTCAAATCAGTTATACAGAAAAGTCCTAAGAACAAATCACCGGGTCCAGATGGAATAACCACAGAAGCTATTCAGGCCTGTGGGGAAACAGGAGTTAAATGACTGACAAGACTTTTTAATAAAGCATGGGAAGAACGAAAAGACCCAGACGATTGGCAACAGGAAATAATAGTACCAGTATGGAAATATAAAGGCAATATGAGAGAGTGCAAAAATACAGAGGTATATCACTCCTGAGCCATATAGGGAAAATGTACGCAAAACTATTGGAACAAAGGGCTAGACTCATGGTTGAACAACAGTTAAGCAAAGTACAATTCAGTTTCCGGAAAGGTAAAAGTTGCACTCATGCTCTATTCATACTTAGACAAATATGTGGGAAAACCATCCAATATAGTGAACATCAGAATATTGCGTCGTGGATCATATAATGGCTTTCCATAGAGTAGACAGATACAAATTATGGACCATACTTGAAGACTACGGGATACGAGGACCATTGCTAGAAACATCATAGCCATGTACCACTCGAGACATAGTGCAGTAAGAACACAAGAAGGTATATCAGATATGTTCACAGTCACTACAGGAGTGATACATGGATGTGTGCTCTCTCCTATGCTATTTAATATCTACACGGACAGAATATCCAAGATGAAAGTCTTGACAGAACAGATTCAGAAAATTTAGAACTTATTTACTTCGGATGAAACAACTGATCCACAGAAAATAAATGAGGGCTGACTGCAAAATCATATTAATAATCTGAGTTCAAAATGCAGAAGATGCAATATAAGTATACGACAAAAACCGAAGTAATGCAAATTAGCAGATCTCCTAGTCCACTAAGTATACAGATAAAAAGCACATCTCTGAAACAACTTAAAGACTTCATATATCTTGGAAGTATGATCACCGAAGATATCAGATTGGACAGAGAAATCGAAATCAGGCGTCAAATAGCGAGCTGCGCTACATATCAACTATCACGCAAACTGAAACATCCATGTCCGCAAAGCGACAGATAATAAACAGTATATTCACACCAACCCTATGCTACCAATCTCAAGCTTGGACATTATCCAAATCACACTTGCGCAAAATCAACAACTGTGAAATGAGATGCCTGAGGAGAAGCTGCCAACTTAAACATCCGAGACCGAGTAAGAAATTTTGTTATCACACAGACAGTGGGATCAACACCTTGTGCCGCATTTATTGAAAAACAGAAGATCAAATGGTTTGTCCATCCCGTTAGAATGCAACACCATCAAATATCATACCATCACTGGCCCTAAATCGACGATCATCTGCTCCGAGAGCAAGAGGACGCATGAGAAGAAAATGGACTGATAAGAAAATGGACTGATGACAACATAGACAGTGTACAATCACACGGAATGACACTATCCAACGCCACCTATCGGGCGCTGGAGCGCCCATTATTCCTCCCTACGACCCCTGACGGCAATAGTGGAAGATGATAATGATGCTGGTGAGAACATCGATATCATCATGTTTCTTCGCCTCATTAAATGTTTCTACGACCATTTTAGCTACCATTATGAGGCACATGAACTCTTTTTTTTTTTTTTTTTTGGAGAATGTATTCAAGACGTGTATTCAAGCTCGCTACATGATGAAGTGGAAACAGACACCTTGACTTCAAGTTTCCTTGTGGACTGGACACGCGTGAAATAAAATCTGCGTGTATAGACACCTAAAATTCATAATGTTTTTCCTTTCATGTTGAGGGGATAGCGCGAACGCAGTCCCCTTTACGAAAAAATTACGCACTCGAGTCACCCACATTTGGGGTGATCGCAGGCGTCAACCCAACCGAAGTGCAATGGAAGGGCCTCAACCTGGGAGCACCACCGTATTGATCATGGTAGCTCCCGTGCCAGGTAAGTATGATTCATAAATGTGAAAATGTGACTTAAACATCAGATGCATTAAGATTCGCTAAGTGTTTGTGCAATGACTGCACAGAGTTTATTATTCAACAAATTAAATCTGTCGCAAACATCAAATGACCATGCATGCTATGCTAAATGTTCAACAAAGATTATGAGCGGTCTATCCATATATTAAATTTTCTTTGTCAATAAGGACAAAGCAACGTTTCTGGTACTCTATTGCGAGTTATTTCTCTTGGGGAAAATAGTTTAGTTTAGTTTTAGTCGATGTAAAAACATCACGGCACACGGGTGTAACCCATAAGTGCCCCCTTCTCCGCCTAACTTAAACCTGAGTCTGGAGAAACTAAGTTCAGTGCAGGAACTTTTTTTTTTTTTTTTCTATTTTTTTTTGGCCTTTTACAGGCCGGACAAAAATTAATAATAATTTAAAGTGTAGAACTGTGCCTTAATGGTGTGGTGCAACTACTCGGCTATTTCACTTGATATATTATCCCGTAAGTAGTCTACCTTCGCTTTGTGATATTATCTACTACGTGAGGTCACATACAAGGAATCTAAGTTTTCGCATCTACTGAAATTTATTTTCATCGCTCTTGATTAATACCGTAATATTATTTATTAATTAAAATTTACGTTATACGTTCTTTAATGAAAATTTTTGCAAGACACAGCCATCCTTTATATCCCAATAATTTATTTTTCTTGTCGCCCTTGTTCTTCAAAAAATCATTTCAATTTATTTCCCCTATTTTTATCATACATATTTCTAAATATTTACACATGACATATTACATTGTTCAATTTTGATTTTATATCAAATTAAAGAGTGTTGCATAAGGACAACCACTGTTTATAAGCCCATGGCACATGCGAGAAGTCGCTTAAAACGATTAATCATTCAGTGGCAATTAATCCGTTAAACATGAGATGGCAACCATGTCCGCTCACGCTTATTTACAACGGAGAGGATGATGTCGACTGTGTTATCACAGCTCCGCCACGGAGTCTACATGATCACCATTCTTGGGTCTGGTCGGTCTTCTTGACCCGATTATTCCATATTTCCTAGCCATCCAAATATCTATCTTTCTGCCTTCTCTTGCTTTCTTTCCGTCATGATTCTCAATTCCCAAAACCTATTCAATATGACAACGTAATAGAATAACACTACATCAGACGAGAAATGTCATCTTGGATTATCCAAACCAGGGACAGGTCTGGTCATGAAACTACCACAAGACACAATTCAGGGCTAGAACAAACGAGAACGGCCTAGTAGTACGGACGTCCACCGGGACTCCTTAATTTTTTCTCTGGGAAAACCATTACATCTCCATTGCTTCCAGGTTCCCGCCTTACCTTCCTCCCACTTTGTTCACGTACCAGGTCCATTCATTTACCTGGGATCTTCACATAACTGTTACCATCCATTATCCCGGTCCCCATGATTCACATACTCCCACGGCTGTATATATATATATATATATATATACAAGAATATATATATAAGAATATCAAGGTGAAATTAATGTTAGTGTCACTGCCTGAGATTCTCAGATAAGTAGCAACCAAATCTTTTATTTTTTAAAGATTTTCCTTTTCTCTTCATTATTTTCATTTGTATTGCATATTTCTTATCTAGTTCTTATGCCTTAATGTAGTGACTGGAGGGTATTGTTCGTGATTATACGTTGTATTGTGTGTATACTTGTATATTTGTTTGCTGATGAAGGCTAGTCGAAGCAATGTCCTTTAGATTTGGTAATTCTGTTCTGTAAAACTGCATTACTCTGTGTTATGTTATATTGTTTAGTAGTGAGTATGGCCCGGACTCTGTGGCGAATGGTTTACCGACGAGGTTCGTACTCCCGTATACCAACGTTCTAAACACAGCTGCGCGCGATTTAGTAGCAGACCACTTAGGGTTGGTTTTGCGTTGGTATCGGTGCCGGTCGTTCAGAAAACAATGGCAAACTACTGAACGTAAACTTGCCAAGAGACCATGCATGGTGTTGTTATTGTTGTTACTAGTATTGCTGTTGTTGTAATGGGGCAGCGTGGTCTCGAGGTATGGTGTCCGTCTCGAGTGCTGCAGCTCCCGGGTTCAAGCCCCGGTGAGGACCAGGATTTTTTCACGTGGACTTCCAGTAATAAAATCTCTCCTGGTCTCTGGGTAGTGAGATCGGTCGCCAGTGTGTATTGTTGCGCACGTAAAACATCCAAATTTCAGTTGGAAATCTAAAAAAGAGTGGCCTAGTGGCGCTGTTCGGGAAAAAATATCGAGTTAATAATCTTCCCAAAGTATTTCAGGAACCTCACCGGTGCTACGGAGTTCGTGCACTGAGCTGAGTTTCTCCAGACTCCGGTTTGAGTTAGCAGGAGAACGGAGCACTTATGGGTTACAGCCGTGTGCCGTGATGTTGATCCATCGACTAAACTAAACTAAACTAAACTAACCAGCTGCTGTTGTGACTGTTATTATTAATAATATTATTGTTAATATTATTATATAATGCTATTATTGTTGTTATTGTTATTGTTGTTATTGTTATTGTTATTATTGTTGCGAATGTTGTTGTTATTGTTGCTGTTGATGTTGCTGCTGTTATTATTATTCTTGGTATTGTTTTTATTATATTCCAATTGTTATTTTGGTTGTTATTATTTGTGTTTTTGTTGTGTTATTATTTCTGTTGTTATTGTTACTGTTATTACTCTTGTTGTTATTGTTACTGTTATTACTCTTGTTGTTTTTGCGCCCGAGTTATTGTTGTTGTTATAATTATTGTTATTGTTGCTTTGTGCTGTTGTTATTGTTATTGTTGGTGTTGTCGTCGTCGCATTTGTTATCATCGTTGTCATCATCATCATCTATAACTAGTTTCACAGTTATTGTATAGCACAGACTGCAAGATGCCCCAACCATTGTGCTACTCTAGGTGTTGTTCAGACAGACTCACAAAGAGAACTAGCAACTCGCATCAGAAGAGGACAGTTCGCATTCTTTGGGCATGTCATGAGACGTAGAAAACTAGGGGCTTGTTGTCACAACGGGAAAGCTGGAGGGGAGGGGAATCCAGGGGGAGAACAAGAGAGTAAATACTGGACAGTTTGACATCACTAGACAGAAGGCTGTGGACAGACATGGTCATCAACGGCATTCAGCGTAGGCTACAGGAAGAAGAAGACACGTGCACAAATAATAGTGAACAAACATGTCTATTAAACAAGAACTCAGAATTGTAAAAAAAAAATGCTTTTAAGATTAATAAAAATGAGAAAATGAAATTCAAAACAATGTATTCCTTAGTGAATTTAAACACAGAAGCCACAAACAATATGTTGCACGATTGATTGCCTGGTATATTTCGCTGCATCTCGTCAGGTGACGAGGCGAGATGAGGGATATATGTCAGGCAATAAATCGTGTCACATATTGTTTGTGGCTTCTGTGTTTAAAGAAAATGAAATGTTTTGGACATGTTTAAAAACAAGGGCAGTCTGCTTGATCTTGGGGATTAAAACGCTTCCGCTTGAAATTGTAGGGCGTCATATTCGGGGTGGGGGAATCTTTCAGTGCACGGGCTGGTCGGGCTTCAACGTAAACCACCCGTTCAGAACACAATGGCAAACTACTGAATGTAAACTTGCATACAAACGTAAGATGGGGATGTGGTTTATCGCAACGTCCTGCAAAAGCCACATACAATTTTCTTTTAAAACATGAAGTGTTGGAAAAGGTAACTATGGAGGAAAGTGTAATATCATCATCATCATTATCATCATCATCATCATCATCATCATCATCATCATCATCATCATCATCATCATCATCATCATCATCATCATCATCATCATCATCATCATCATCATCATCATCATCATCATCATATGCCATGCCGAAATGCGTGGCGGTCATGTTTCGCCATCTCACACGATCACCAGAGTCGTGGATCAGCTCTGTGTTATTATCTCGCCTATGCCACTTGGTTAAGCCATCCAGGTATTTATTCTTCGCCTTCGTCTTATTCTTTTCCCCTCAGTCTTGCCAGTTGTCACCCAGTTCTCCCATTTAATTATCCTCATTACGTGTCCACAAAATTGTGACTGTCTACGTCTAATTTATCTAATCAATTTCCGTTTATTTATTTTTTCCTTGTAGGACTTGATCATTGTTGTTTCTGTATGTCCATGGTATTCCTTGCGTTTTCCTCAGAAACCAAATTACCACAGCCATTAGATGTTCTACGGCCTGTTTGCTAATTATCCATGCTTCACATCCATACATATTTTCTCGTTGCAAGTGACATCTTTTATGGGTCAGTATGGTTTCCGTCTAGCAAAATTCTATTTTCGGTATGGTGATTCTTGTTCTAATCTCGTCAAGGCACCTCCCATCAGATGTTATGACTGTTGCGAAATAATTGTACCGATTTACATGTTTAAAGAATATTCCCATATACCTGTATAATTTTTTTTTTTTTTTAAATTCGCATATCCTTTTACAGTACATCGCTGTCAACAGCAGCATCTTTCAGCTGTCTGTTGATGTCTTGGCAAGATTACGCTCAATAGTTTGCCATTGCTTTCTGAGCGGCCGGCTCAGTTATCCCGCAAGTCACCAGCGGGGGACGAACCGCTCCCAGTTCCCGCCCGCTACGAGACTCTGCGTTATAAACGGGATTACGGAGAAAGTGGTGTAACCCCTCGGCCAGAGAGACCGGCACCTGTATATTATATTGTGGTATATCTTTCTTCCTAGTGACGACCATAATCTGTCTTCTTATAATTTAATTCTAACCCTAGTTGTTCACTATGTGGACATAATAAAAATGGATAGCGGAAAATGGTAAGAAGGAAGTTTTTGTCGCATTTATGACTTAATGCCGAGACAGTGATGAGTAAATCAAGCGAAGTCTTTTGTCACCAAATTCTTATATTAGAAAGAAAACTAAGGTAAAATATGTTACATGTTCGGCGACTGAGAGTTACTGCAGTTGAACACCTCAAACGGTGGGTTGTCTTTGCTAGGATCAAATATAACTCCAGTGTTAAGACAAACATGAACGACGGCCGAAATCCACTTACGTATCAAAGACTAACATCGATATCTTCTGTTCTTTCTCTCCACTAACAGTCTCTACTACCACATGTGCCTGCCAAACATATTACTTCAGTGTGAAACGATCCTTGCGATTATTCGGTTATTGCACTAGATATATTAGCCCGTAGGTAGACTGCCTTTGATTTGTGATATTATCTACCACATGAGGTCACATACTGGACATCTAAGATAACGCAATAACTTTAATTTATTTTAGCATCTGTTGGTCATTGTGGCAATATATTTTCTTAGATATTATGATATAAGTTCTTCAAACTAACCATTTGCATTACACAGAATTCACTAATATGCCAATAAATTCATTTTTCTTGTCTCACTTTTTCCTTAAAGATATGTCAATTTATTCAGATTCCGATTCCGATTCCGATTTGTAGCCAAAAAAACAAAAAGAAACTGTCCACCTTCTTCAACCCGCGTCCATGGCGTCGGTTATAGTTGTGGTGGTTCATGGTGCGGGATAAGTTTGAAAAGTTTCTCTGCGCCAGTTTTTTCTGCTAGCTCATCGATGTTGAAGACTTTATGCCTGTGACGTCGGCTGGGGGATTCGTTGGTCGGCAAGTTTTTCTTTGAGTGTATCTCATTTTGCGGTTTCTTTGGTAAATGTTGACTTCTAGCTCGTCGTTTTTGATGTTGTAGTCCTTATAGGGACTCCTTGTGTGATGATTGGTTAGCTTTCCTCTTCCTCTGAGCTGGTGTCTTCTTCGAATAGTCAAGCGTGGAGTTTGTGCATTTTCTGTCCGACGAGATCCATTTCCGTTTGAAGTTTATCTTTCCAGATGGGGGTGTTTTCGAACTCCTGTAGTCGTAGTAAAACCAGCCTGTCCTCCTCCGTGCGGGCAGCTATATATATATATATATATATATATATATATATATATATATATATATATATATATATATATATATATATATATATATATATATATCGCCTTCTCTTCGTAGGTTTTATTCCTTTCCTTGGATTTGTCTGTGCTCCAGTTTTCTTCAGGAGTGTCGGAGTCCTACTCCGACCTTTCTTCCGACGGCTGGCGGGATTCTGGTTCCCCTTGGGGTGCTTAGGCATCGTTGCTGGACTGCTGATATGTGTAATTGTATACATTTGTGTTTTTGGTGACATTTGTGTTTTGGATGTCATGTGTGTTTTTGATGACTTTTGTTTTTGTTGACATGTGTGTTTGAGGTGACTTGTGTTTTTGGTGGCATGCGTTTTTTATGACATGTGGTGTTGATGACATGTGTGTTTGGTGACATGTGTTTTTAGTGACGTGTGTTTGGTGACATGTGTTTTTAGTGGCATGTGTTTTTAGCGACATGTGGTTTTAGTGGCATGTGTGTTTAGTGACTTGTGTTTTAGTGGCTTGTGTGTTTGGACACATGCGTTTTGGTGACATGTGTGTTTGGTGGCATGTGTTTTGTGGTGACATGTGTGTTTGGTGAAATGTGTTTTTGGGGACATACGTTGTGGTGGCATGTGTTTTTAGTTACATTTATGTTGTGGGAGACCGAAGGAACGCACGTTGCATTCATTACGGACTCATGGAGTATGCTTAGTAAGGTGGGGAAAGGAATGTTACGTGTTGAATGGCTCACCTCGCTTCAGAGGTCACAGATTGTGAGAATTGTATGGATTATCTGCCCTGATTATGCGGGATTGCGCGGGGTGGAAGAGGGGGGGGGGGGTGTGAACAGGCTGATAAGATGATATAAATGCATTCTCAGTGGTAGATTATCTATTGGCAAGGGAGAGGTGGTCGGGCGCCTGTGGGAAAGCGGTGAAACAGACTGAGAACCCGCATGTGGAGAACGATATTGCGGTGCATCGGCAGGGGTTCTGGACTAATTTCATAACTGAGAAGGAAGACCCGGAGAACTTTCAATAAAACAGCAGTGGGAACGATTAGCAGTATGACTCTTCTCTGGCTGTTGAAAGAGGGGATGGAGCACGTGAGGGAATGTCCTGAGTGCAGTGATGTCGGTTCTTAGCTCAACTCAACTCAACTTATGTTGTCACGGGCATATCTCATAAACCCAGCTAGCGTGATCTGGAATAGGATTGATGTTCAAACGCTGAAATGCGATACAGAAAGGAATACGTTGTCATTGAGAGACCTATCAATTAGGGAACCACTTGAGGTCAAAACGATAGCTCTTCAATGCATTCGCATGTATTGTTTGGCACTCACAGAAGTAGAATGTAGAAGGAGAGGCCAGATCAGCATGACCGAATGGATAAGGGCGCTTGTTCGTAAATATCCGATGTGCGAATACCGAAGAAGCGGGTTCAAACCTTACACCGGCAAGTTGGTCTAAAATGTTGACTTCTCGTCCTTGACTTGGTGACGTACATTTTATGTTCCTCAGAAGTCGGAGTGTTTCTGTTTCGTTTTTTTTTTCGCCGGAAGTCGAGGGATAAGATTAAAACAGAAAGTTAACCCACCCGCAAATATCAATCCAGTACAATAGAAGTAAGTAGCACATGAATGGATTGTGCTTGAGTTCAAAGCAAACAAACGTAAATAAAGAAGAGACTGGGGGACACACTAGACACAATAACGCTACAAAGACTGGGGGACACACTAGACACAATAACGCTACAAAGACTGGGGGACACACTAGACAAAATAACGCTACAAAGACTGGGGGACACACTAGACAAAATATCGCTACAAAGAAAGCTACAGCTGCCACCCGGCAACCCTGATAACAGCGCCTACATATTAGAGCCAGTTTAACTCGACTAAAGACAAACTAGACACCCCTACACAGATGTCTTCATTAGCCGGGTCTATTATCAACCTGAACCAACAACTATGGACTATACGGAAATAATTCGTAACTAATCATCTTTGGCACCTTGCCGTCTTGACAGACTGTGCTTCAAAAAGGCATAATAACTTTTACCCATGGCGGTAGCGAATGTGACTGTTAAGGCCAATTCGCGATGTAAATGTTCGTTCACAGTGGATGCATGTGAACACGTGGTCATTTCCACCATCATGCTCCATCTTACGTCTCACACGCTCGGTGTGTGACTTATCTGCAGTAATTTTCTCCTTTGTCTGTATTCCATTTCTGATGTTTGCCCTCCATGCAACACGTTCAGTGGCGACTTGCTCCCAATGCGCATTATCAATACCTGTATCAATCATGTCCCACTTACACACATCTTTGTATCGTAGTAGAGGCCGACCCTGAGATCTTTTACCCATCTGTAATTCACCAAAACAAGATGTCCTTTATTATTCTGCCATCATCCATCCTCCTAAGATGTCCTATCCATCTAAGTCTACGAAGACTGGGCATGGAATAAACCGTCACATAACATGATCTTTCCAATACTTCAGTATTTGTGATTTTGTCTTGCCACTTAACACCAAGAATTCTTCGCAGATACCGCATATGAAAGCTGTTTAAACGTTTCTCTTCGTAATTTAACTAATCATTGAAATAGCACTATTTATTTTCAAGGAATATTAAAGAATAACTTCAGTCAGACAATACAATTAATAAGTAAATGGGAATATTCTTAAATAAGTGAATCGGTGCAAATATATCAGAACAGTCATAAAATCTGATGGAAGATGCCTTGAAGAGATTAGACCAAATATCGCCATGCCGAAGGTAGCCTTTTGCCAGATAGAAAACAAACTGATCAATAATAAGATGTCGTTTGTAACGAGTGAAAGAGAGTTGAAGTGCTACATGGAACCTGTACTTTTGTATGGATGTGAAACGTGGACAATGAACAGTCAAGCTGAATAACATGGAATGGGTGTGAAAACGTTGTTTCTAAGGACAATTGAGATAATACCATGGGCAGACGGAAAAACCAATGAGCAAGTCCTACAAGAAACATATGAACACCACAAACTGATTAGAGATATTAGACATAGACTGCATACATTTTGGACACGTTAGGGGAGAAACAAATATGAGAACTTGGTGACAACTGGCAATATTGAGGAGAAAAGAACAAGAGGAAGGCAGAGAAGTAAATATATGAATGGCTTAGCCATGTGGTATGTTCGAGACAAGAACACAGAGCTGATCCACGACTCTGGTGATCGTGTGAGAAGGCGAAACATGACCGCCCAAGCTTATCGGAATGGCACATGCTGATGATGGCGAGTCAAAACTAACGGGCTGACGATTGTGTTGAATGGTTTCGACGGAACACTGTACACAGTTCTACCAACATGTAGGATGTATGTAATTTCAGTTAGTGTTAAATCTCTTCCCTCTCAGTTCCTCGGACTTGGGACCGTCACCTGGCAATTAAATATGCCGCGTGGTCTGATTAAATATGCCGCGTGGCCTGGTTTGATTATGTGATAATATATACTGCATTTAAATATAGTATAGTTTATTGTGAATGATGAGCAGAAACATTGCGCTAATATTTTAATTAAATAGTTACGTTATTTTACTCAGACATTTGTGTATTATTGTCATATGAAAATATTTAATGTACTTTTTAACTCTCTTAATTAATGCAAACTAAAGTTAATGTTACTCATTCTCTAACCACAGGGAGTCTCCGTGGCGAAATGGTCAAAACGTCTGTCTCGTGCCCCGAAGGTTGTGGGTTCGATTAAATGCTACGTCTTTAAATTCACGAGTGCAATTTTCTCGGAGACTTCTAGGGGTCGTCGCTGGAGCTACGATGTTGTGCTTTGTACGACGATTTCAGCAGGCCGCCCTGCTGTCAGAGACCAAGCCATATGGGATAAAACCAGGTGCAATGAAGTCGATCCTCTCGACTTTTAAGACTTTGTTTTATTCACTAATCACTGCTTATGTTACATATTCACTAACGTTGCTTTCATTTACTAACTTAACACATATTAATCTAAATTAACGTATTTCTAGACGTCAACTGAAACATATTAGAGAGTTAGACATGCAATTAATGTTAGTAGTAACTATAGTGATTAAAATATACTGAAAATAAACGCCGACTGTTGATTAGTTTAATAGAAACAATACACAACCAGATACAGAATATATACTTACAGGCTGTCAATGAGGCTGCTATAGACTCCATCTCTGTGTAATTCCTTCAGCAATGTCGCGGCTGATGCTCTCACTTCAGGGATCACTGTGTAGAGTAGCGCTCCAGGCATCGACGCACAGGTTGAGCAATAATAGACATCAGTAGAGCTATGTCCAGACATTCGTGGACCTTGTCGGATATTGGCAGCGTCTTGAGCTCCATGCACCAGAGTACCACACCCAGTGAGTACGGATCTATCTTATACGGATTCATGAGTCTGTGGCAGGATTTTTCTGGAGCTCTGAAGCCAAATGTGCCACCCGTGCCTATTGAAGAAATCATGGACATTCCTCGGGGAAAGCCAACCACCGACAGTCCAAAGTCTCCAAGAATCGGATCGTTGTTGGCGTCCATGAAAATATTATCAGGTTTGATGTCATTGTGTACAATTGCCTTTTTGTCATTGAGATATCGCACAGCACACGCCAACTGGACAAAATACTTGATGCTTACATCTTGGGTTATGGTTTGAAGTTTGGAGGTCAAGTTTCCATTAGGGCAGTAGACAGTAGAAATGGCCAGGTGTTCATCACATCGAGCTGATATAAGATGTCTAATGACATGAGGATGCGACAGACCATGCAATGCCTTGACCTCTGTGTTAAATAATCTTCTGTTCCGAATCCCTCCGTCTGGCATCAGCAATGAAAACACTTTCACGGCAATCTGTACTGATGGATTACTAGTCGTAGTGGCTAGAACAACTTCTCCAGTCATTCCTCGCCCCAGAACTGGTCCACGTGTGAGATTACCCTCGACAAAGAAATCAGAACACACGAGCACTTGCTGGAGGTCGTACTTTCCAGATGCTGCCATCTCCGAACACAAAGTATCGCAACCGAGTCCACAAGTCAGAAAAATATCCAAATAGTGAAACCAAAAGTCAGAAATATATCCAAATAGTGACATCACAAGTCAGAAAAATATCTAAATACTGAAATCACTAGCCAGAAAAATATCCAAATATTGAAATCACAAATGAGTTTCCGATGCACACACTGGAAAATCTTCTCATGAAATGAGGCAGAAGACCACATCCTTCTGGTATATATAGTGGGCACCCACGCATTGCTTTAGTAAGCGTTATGAATAGGTCATTTATTACACATTGTCGGCTGGAGCTTTAGGTTTTGTATATGTTTCTAAGAATTATCCCTTACCCGTTGTTTTTACAACAGTCGTGCAGGTAGCTTTAATCCGAAGTCCTCACTCGTATGTTGATACAAGCGGCACTCTTTCATGTACCGACTAGCGCGGGCTATTTCAAAGAATTATCCATCACCATCTGTTTGGGTAATGCTCGGTCAGTAGGTTTAATCTGCAGCCCTAGCCTATATTGATACAAGTGACACTCCTTCATGTAATGACTAGAGCGCGCTATGTCAAAGAATTAACCCCCACCAGCTGCTTGTACAAGATCTGGTCAGATAGGTTTAATGTGGAGTCCTGGCACACACACATAGATAAACACAGACAATGCGTTTAACGAACTGAGTAAAGCAGGTGTTTTCAGAGAATTATCCCTCATCAGATGGTTTACAACGGTCGGGGTTGTAGGTTTGATCTGAAGTTCTTATATATACATTAATAAAAGACACAAAATATGTAATGTACCTACTATAGCAGACCATTTCAAAGAATTATCTCTCTCCATCTGTGTGTGTCTTTTTTTAAATCTGAAGATAAGACACTGGCATTGATAAAAGCCACAAAACCTTTGGAACAATTGTGTTGACGATATCCCTCCATGCCACCATCTCAATCCATCCAGCATACTTTTTCTTGGTTTGCCTCTGCCTCTGTGCCCATCGATCTCTCCTTTTGTCACAATGTTCTTCATCCGCTATCTTCTGTTTATATGACAAAAAGAAAGCAGTTTATCTCTGTCTTATTGTTGTATATCATCATCAAGTACCGTGCCGACTGGCGTTCATGACTGACTCTCCACAGATCTCGGTCTTTGTTTATCTGGATCATCTCTGCCGTTGATGTACCTCCATGCCACCCTCGCAATCCATCCAGCATCATTTATCGTGGTCTGCCTCTGCCTCTCTTCCCTTCAATCTTTCCAGTTGTCACGTTGTTCTCCAGCTCCTCTCTTCTCATCACATGACCACAAAAAGCTGTTTGTCTGTTTCTTATTGTTGTATATAATGCTCTAGTTTCGCCAGCCTCTTTAAGGCATTCGTCGTTAGTTACTTTGGCAGTCCAAGGTATTCGCAACATTCTTCTCAGGAACCACATCTCTGCATGCTTCCAATCTCTTCCTAATTTGTTCATTTATATTCCAAGATTCACAGCCATACAGCAAAACAGGTTCTATATAGCTCTTTAGCACTCTTTTTCTTACATTCAATGATACCTACTTATTGCATAAGATATTCTTCATTTTATTTTATGCTACATTTGCTAGCCCTATTCTGATCTTAATCTCTATTGTGCATCTTCCATCTGATGTTATAAACGTCACTAGATATTTAAAACTATCAACTTGGTTAAGAATTTTCACATCTATCTCTATTTCAAAGTTGGGTGTCACTTGTTTCTTTGATATCACCATTGTTGTATATAGTGTTCTCTTTTCATCAGCCTCTTTCAGGAAATTGTTGCAGTCCAAGTCATTCGCAACATTTGTCCCAGGAACCATATATCCATTGAATCTAAGCTCTTCCTGATTTGTTCTATCACGACCCAAGATTCATTGCCATGCAGAGGAGCTGGGGTTATATAACATTTCAGCACTTTCTTTCTTACATTTAGTGATAGTTTCTTCTTGCATCAGATAGACGACACACTAGATGACATACCACTATTAGAGCACGTGTAATTTGACTAAAGACCAACTAGACACCCCTACAAAGATGTCTTCATTAGCCGGGTCTATCATCAGCCTGAACCAACAACTATTGAATATATGGACATAATTCGTATCTAACCATTGAAATAGCACTATTTCTTGTCTAGGAATATTGAACAATAATTCAAGTCGGACAATAAAATTAATAAGTAAATGGGAATATTCATAAACAAGTGAATCGGTACAACTATCTCAGAACAGTAATAACATCTGATGGTGTTGCCTTGCATAAATATTCCAACTATTGCTATGGCGAATGTAGCCTTTTGCAAGATGGAAAACAAGCTGATCAATAATAAGATGTTTGCAACGAGTAAAAGAGAGTTGAAGTGCTACATAGAACCTGTACTTTTGTATGGATGTGAAACGTGGACAATGAACAGACAAGCTGAAAACATCTAATGGATGTGGAAACGTGGTTTCTGAGGACAATTCAAAGAACACCATTAACAGACAGAAAAACAAATGAGCAAGTCCTACAAAAAACACACGAAAACCACAACTGATTAGAGAAATTAGACGTAGTCAGGCACACTTTTTGGACACGTTATGAGAAGGAAAAAAATGGAGAACTTGGTGACAACTGGTAATATTGAGGAGAAAAGAACAAGAGGAAGGCAGGGAAGTAAATACATGAATGGCTTAACCATGTTTTATTTTCGAGACAAGAACACAGAGCTGATCCACGACTCTGGTGATAGCGTGAGAAGGCGAAACATAACCGCCCGAAGCTTATCATCATGGCACATGCTGATGATGGTGAGTCAGACTAAAGGGCTGACGATTGTGTTGAATGGTTTCGACGGAACAATGTGCAAGTTCTATCAATATGTAGGATGAATGTAATTTCAGTTAGTGTTACATCTTTTCCCTCTCAGTTTCAACGGACTTGGGACCGTCATCTGGCAATTAAATATGCCGCGTGGTCTGATTAAGAAGATTGTGACCTAGCCATTTCAGACATGTATGTCACGAGTTATGTTAGTAAATGAATTACACATTAGGGATTATGTCACATAAACATAAGTAACATAAAGAGTGGTTAGTGAATGAGAAACATTAACATTAGTTAGTGTATAAGTAAAATAAAGAGTGGTTAGTGAATGAGAAACATTAACATTAGTTAGTGTATAAGTAAAATAAAGAGTGGTTTGTGAATGAGAAACATTAACATTAGTTAGTGAATAAGTAACATAAAGAGTGGTTAGTGAGTGAGTAATATTAACATTAGTTAGTGAATAAGTAATATCAAGTCAGTTATTGCGTTAACTAGAAGCTTCTATTAGTTTCAAAGTTATTGTTCGCCTGTAGTTTTAACAAATCCCGATTACTGATGATAACGAGTGGTTATGTATAACGTGTGGTTATGTATTTGACTATATCGTGCTAGTCCCATGTTTGTGTCGAACAATCAACACTCAGCGCATAGTTGATAAAGGATTATGGCGCCTTTACTTCCCAGACGATTTCTGGGCACCCATTTAGAATGGTTCAACTTGTGAGCCCCGTTTATGTATTTAATAGCAGTCTCTATAAGAATTCGAACACATGCCTAGTGGGGCGGCAAGTAAGTGTGCTCTACAGGCTATAGTATTGCTGTCAGGGTTGGTTCTCTCATTGTTGGAACTGAGTCTGCGCCGTGAGGTATTTAGTCGACTTTTGTCTCATCAAACTTATCTACTTGTCCCTGTGATATTATGTATATGGACATCTGATTTTCTTGTCGCTGTGATATTATATACATGGACATTTGATGTACTTGTCTCTGTGATATTATGTACATAGAGATTTGACATTCTTGTCGCTGTGATATGATATACACGGGCATTTGATTTTCTTGTCTCTGTGTTATTATATACATGGACATTTGATGTACTTGTCTCTGTCATATTATGTACATGGAAACATTATTTCTTGGTACTGTGATATTATATGCATGGACATTTGATTTTCTTGTCTCTGTGATAATACACAATAACTAGTGATTCTCTTGTTTCTGTGATATCATATACATGGACATTTGATGTACTTGTCACTTTGATATTATGTACTTGGAGATTTGATGTACTTGTCACTGTAATATTATATACATGGACATTTGATTTTCTTGTTTCTGTGATATGATATACATGAACATTTGATTTTCTTGTCTCTGTGATATGATATACATGAAAATTTGATTTTCTTTTCTCTGTGATAATACCCAAGAACTAGTGACTCTCTTGATTATGTGATAATATATACTGCATTTAAATCTATATATATAAAACAAAGTGTATGTATGTAAATATGTATGTAAATATGTATGTCCTTTATTTTTTCGCTAACGGCCCATCCGATTGAGATGAAATTTTCTACACGCCTTCCTTTCATTCCAGAGCTGCCAACTGTCATAGTTTTTTTTTCTTCTTCCTCCTCCTCCCCCCTCCCCCTCCCAAAATACGTACGTAAATATATGATGATGATGATGAAAGAATCCACGAACCAAAACGCTAGGGAAAGGGGAGAAAATGACGTGACTACACAGAATCGTCACACGGCAATCATCATCATCAAGTGCCGTGCCGGCTGGCGTAGGCGTTCATGGATCTCCGTAGATCTCAGTCTTTGGTTTTTTGGATCAACTCTGCTGCTGATATTCCTCCATGATACGGCAATATCAATAACAATTCATCTTTCTATGTGTAAGGAAGTTATCTACAGTCGTGTAGAAGGGAAGAACTAGACGAGTATGAATTCGGAATGGCGAACTCTCTCCTCCTCTCTTCTCCTCCCTCCTCCTCCCTCTACCTCCTCCCTCCACCCTCCTCCTCTTCCTCCTCCCTCTCATCCCTCTCCCTCCTCCTTCTCCCTATTCCTCTCCCCTCCTCCATCCTCCTCCCTCCTACTCCCTCCGCCTCCTCCCCATCCTCCCTCATCTTCCTCATCCTCCCTCTCCCTCCTCATCCCTCCTCCTCCTCCTGCCTCCCTCCTCCTCCTCCTGCCTCCTTCTCCCTCATCATCCTCCCTCCTCCTTCTCCCTTCTTCTCCCTCTTCCCTCCTCCTACCTCCTCCCTCCTCCTCCCTCTACCTCCTCCTCCCTCCACCCTCCTCCTCCCTTCTCCTCCCTTTCCTTCCTCCTCCTCCTCCCTCTACCTCCTCCTCCCCCTACCTCTTTCCTCCTCCCTCCTCCTCCTCTTCCACCTCCCTTTCCTTCCTCCCCTCCTCATTCTCCCTCCTTCCTCTCCCTCCTCCCTGCTCCTCCTTCCTCCTTCTCCCTCTGCCTCCTCCATTCCCCTCCCCCTCCCTCCTAATCCTCCTTCTCCTCCTCCCTCCTTCTCCCTTCTTCTCCTCCTCTCCCCTCCTCCTCCTACCCTCTTCCTCTTCCCCTCCTCCCTCTCGCTCCTCCATCCTTCTCCTCCCTCTCCCTCCTCCTCCATCTTCCTCCTCCTTCCTCCCTCTTCCTCCTTCTCCCTCCTCCATCCTCCTCCTCCCTCTTCCTCCTCCTTCTTCCTCCTCCTTCCTTCTCCTCCCTCCTCCTCCCTCTTCCTCCTCCTCCTACCTCCTCCCTCCTCCTCTCTCCTCCTCCCTCCTCCTCCACCCTCTACCTCCTCCCTCCTCCTCTCCACTCTTCCTCCTACCCTCTTCCTCTTCCCCTCCTCACTATCCCTCCTCCTCCCTTCACATTCCTCCTCCTCCCTCTTCCTCCTCCTCCCTCCTCCTCCTCATCCCTCCTTCTCCCTCCTCCTCCTTCTCCCTCCCTCTTCCTCCCTCCTCCCCCTCCTCCTCCTCCCTCTCCTCCTCCTCACTCCTCGTCCTCCCTCCTCCGCCTCCCTCTACCTCCTTCCTCCTCCTCCCTTCACATTCCTCCTCCTCCCTCCTCCTCCCTCCTCCTCCTCCCTCCTTTTCCTCCCTCCACTTCCTCCCTCTACCTCCTCCTCCTCCCTCTTCCTCCTCCTCACTCCTCCTCTTCATCCCTCCTTCTCCTCCTTCCTCCCTCCTCCTTCTCCCTCCTCTTTCCTCCTCCTCCCTCTCCTCCTCCTCACTCCTCCTCCTCCTCCTCCCTCTACATCCTCCCTCCTCCTTCCTTCACATTCCTCCTCCTCTCTCTTCCTCCTCCTCCTTCCTCCTCATCCCTCCTCCTCCTCTCTCCTCCTCCCTCCTCCTCCCTCCTCCTCATCACTCCTCCTCCTTCCTCCTCCTTCTTCCTCCCTCCTCCTCCTTCCTCCTCCTCCCTCTCCACCTCCTCCCTCCTCCTCCCTTCTCCTCCCTCTACCTCCTCCTCCTCCCTCCTCCTCCCTCTACCTCCTCCCTCCTCCTCCCTTCAAAATCCTCCTCCTCCCTCTTCCTCCTCCTCCCTCCTCCTCCTCTCTCCGCCTCCCTCCTACTCCTCCCTCTACCTCCTCCCTCCTCCTCCCTTCACATCCCTCCTTCTCCCTCCTCCTCCTCCCCTCCTCCTCCCCTCCTTCTCCTCCTTCTCCCTCCTCCTTCTCCCTCTTCCTCCTCCCTCTTCCTTCTCCCTCCGCCTCCTCCCTCCTCCTACTCTCTCCTCCTCCTCCCTCCTCCTCCCTCTCCCTCCTCCTCCCTGTCCTCCTCCTGCTCCCTTCTCCTCCTGCGTTCTTCTCCTCCCTCCTTCTCCCTCCTCCTCCCACCTCCTCCTCCCTCTTCCTCCCTCCTCCTCCTACTCCCTCCTCCTCCCTCCTATTCCTTCCTACTCCTCCTGTCTCCTCCCTCCTCTTCCCTCCTCCACCTCCCTCTTCCTCCTCCCTCCTCCATTTACCCAAGACAGACAGACAGTCAGACAGATAGTCGGGAACGGGATCTTATATGACTACTTATATAATTTAAATGAGATGCTCTCCACCATGGGCTGGGCCGGGTCAGACAGATAGACAGACAGATAGATAGATAGATAGACAGACAGACAGACAGACAGACAGACAGACAGACAGACAGACAGACAGACAGTCGGGAACGGGAACTTATATGACTACTTATATGAATTAAATGAGATGCTCCCCACCAGGAGTTGGACGATACCGGGCCGGGTCAGACAGACAGACAGATAGATAGTCGGAACGGGAACTTATATGACTACTTATATGAATTAAATGAGATGCTCCCCATCAGGGTCTGGGCGAAGACGGGCCGGGTCAGACAGACAGACAGAGACAGACAGACAGACAGACAGACAGACAGACAGACAGACAGACAGATAGTCGGTAACGGGAACGAGAACTTATATGACTACTTATATGAATTAAATGAGATGCTCCCCACCAGGGTCTGGGCGAAGCCGGGGCGGGTCAGCTAGTCTATATATATATATATATATATATAAAACAAAGTGTATGTATGTAAATATGTATGTCCTTTATTTTTTAGCTAACGGCCCATCCGATTGAGATGAAATTTTCTACACGTCTTCCTTTCATCCCAGAGCTGCCAACTGTGATATTTTTTTAGTGTGAAATCGCCTGCTTACTCAGTATTATTTCATTTTTTTCATTCTTCATTAAAATTTATATAGAGCTAAGGGACTTAACTCTAGAAAAAGTTATTTCAAGGGGCATAACTTTTAATAACATTGTTGTATAACTTATAGTCATATTGTTGTATCGTTTTCAAAGATTTATAAACTCTTTGTCTATAGTTATATACCGGCATATGAGTTATAATAAATAATGATACAATCTTTAAGGCAATTTCAAAGTTTACATAAAAATAATGCATAATGCATAACATTGTAACTCATCTTTCTATGCTTAAGAAATTATCTTAAAGATGCTGAACAATATCATCACATCTTTAATGTTTTCCGCTATCATATCGGCACGATTCGCTTGACAGCACTTCTCAGCGCTATCAAGCCAAGACGCCTTACACATTTCAAGCAGCCTGATACGTGGGAAAATGGCACGTCGTAATAGCTTAAAGAAACAAGCAGCTTCCAAGATGCATAGTGAGAAAACCGACCAGACTATCAAGAAGACGAACCTGCCTTTGGAGAGTCTGCATGCAAGCTGTAATAAAGTATCTGAACCTACAGTCAATGAAACTACCAATAAGAAGAGCGACGACTACCCACAGACGAACACAAAAACTTGTGAGAGGAAGGAGGACCAAGACACCAGAATCAGAAACACTGATTCAAACACAGTCAGATGGGTGGTCAAGCGGCTAAAAATGGAGCTTACTGATGAACAAATACAGAAGCATCTGCAGGAAGAAAATCTTCACGTCAACATTTTGAAGGCAGAGCGGATTCTTACCTACTCAGAATTAAATGAGATGCTCCACACCAGTGACTGGGCGAACCCGGGCCGGGTCAGGCAGACAGACAGACAGACAGACAGACAGATAGATAGATAGATAGATAGATAGATAGATAGATAGATAGATAGATAGATAGATAGATAGATAGATAGATAGATAGATAGATAGATAGATAGATAGATAGATAGATAGATAGATAGATAGACAAACAGACAGGGAGGGAGGGAGGGAGGGAGGGATAGACGGAGGGAGAGACAGAGGGATGGGTCTATTAGACAGACAGACAGAGATAGATAGATAGACAAACAGACAGACAGACAGACACAGACAGACAGACAGACAGACAGACAGACAGACAGACAGACAGACAGACAGACAGTCGGTAACGGGAACGAGAACTTATATGACTACTTATATGAATTAAATGAGATGCTCCCCACCAGGGACTGGGCGAAGCCGGGCCGGGTCAGCTAGTATAGTATAGTTTATTGTGAATGATGAGCAGAAACATTGCGCTAATATTTTAATTAAATAGTTACGTTATTTTACTCAGACATTTGTGTATTATTGTCATATGAAAATATTTAATGTACTTTTTTAACTCTCTTAATTAATGCAAACTAAAGTTAATGTTACTCATTCTCTAACCACAGGGACTCTCCGTGGCGAAATGGTTAAAACGTCTGTCTCGTGCCCCGAAGGTTGTGGGTTCGATTAAATGCTACGCCTTTAAATTCACGAGTGCAATTTTTTCGGAGACTTCTAGGGGTCGTCGCTGGAGCTACGATGTTGTGCTTTGTGCGACGGTTTCAGCAGGCCGCCCTGCTGTCCAAGAGACCAAGCCCTATTTGATAAAACCAGGTGCAATGAAGTCGATCCTCTCGACTTTTAAGACTTTGTTTTATTCACTAATCACTGCTTATGTTACATATTCACTAACGTTTCTTTCATTTACTAACGTAACACATATTAATCTAAATTAACGTATTTCTAGACGTCACCTGAAACATATTAGAGAGTTAGACATGCAATTAATGTTAGTAGTAACTATAGTGATTAAAATATACTGAAAATAAACGCCAACTGTTGATTAGTTTAATAGTTAATGAAACAATACACAACCAGATACAGAATATATACTTACAGGCTGTCAATAAGGCTGCTATAGACTCCATCTCTGTGTAATTCCTTCAGCAATGTCGCGGCTGATGCTCTCACTTCAGGATCACTGTGTAGAGTACGCTCCAGGCATCGACGAACGGGTTGAGCAATAATAGACATCAGTAGAGCTATGTCCAGACATTCATGGACCTTGTCGGATATTGGCAGCGTCTTGAGCTCCATGCACCAGAGTACCACACCCAGTGAGTACGGATCTATCTTATACGGATTCATGAGTCTGTGGCTGGCTTATTCTGGAGCTCTGAAGCCAAATGTGCCACCCGTGCCTATTGAAGAAATCATGGACATTCCTCGGGGAAAGCCAACCACCGACAGTCCAAAGTCTCCAAGAATCGGATCGTTGTTGTCATCCAAGAAAATATTATCAGGTTTGATGTCATTGTGTACAATTGCCTTTTTGTCATTGAGATATCGAAACAGCACACGCCAACTGGACAAAAATACTTGATGCTTACATCTTGGGTTATGGTTTGGAAGTTTGGAGGTCAAGTTTCCATTAGGGCAAGTAGACAGTAGAAATGGCCAGATGTTCATCACATCGAGCTGATATAAGATGTCTAATGACATGAGGATGCGACAGACCATGCAATGCCTTGACCTCTGTGTTAAACAATCTTCTGTTCCGAATCCCTCCGTCTGGCATCAGCAATGAAAACACTTTCACGGCAATCTGTACTGATGGATTACTAGTCGAAGTGGCTAGAACAACTTCTCCAGTCATTCCTCGCCCCAGAACTGGTCCACGTGTGAGATTGCCCTCGACAAAGAAATCAGAACACACGAGCACTTGCTGGAGGTCGTACTTTCCAAATGCTGCCATTTCCGAAAACAGAAAAATATGTAAATACTGAAATCATTAGCCAGAAAAATATCCAAATATTGAAATCACAAATGAGTTTCCGATGCACACACTGGAAAATCTTCTCATGAAATGAGGCAGAAGACCACATCCTTCTGGTATATATAGAGGGCACCCACGCATTGCCTTTGTGAGCGTGATGAATAGGTCTGTGATTAAACATTGTCGGCTGGAGCTTTAGGTTTTGTGTATGACACGTTTTCTAAGAATTATCCCTTACCCGTTGTTTTTACAACAGTCGTGCAGGTAGCTTTAATCCGAAGTCCTCACTCGTATGTTGATACAAGCGGCACTCTTTCATGTACCACTAGCGCGGGCTATTTCAAAGAATTATCCATCACCATCTGTTTGGAGAATGCTCGGTCAGTAGGTTTAATCTGCAGCCCTAGCCTATATTGATACAAGTGACACTCCTTCATGTAATGACTAGAGCGGGCTATTTCAAAGAATTATCCATCACCATCTGTTTGGAGAATGCTCGACAGTAGGTTTCATCTGCAGCCCTAGCCTATATTGATACAAGTGACACTCCTTCATGTAATGACTAGAGCGGGATATGTCAAAGAATTAACCCCCACCAGCTGCTTGTCCAAGGTCTGGTCAGATTTGTTTAATGTGGAGTCCTAGCACACACACATAGATAAACAAAGACAATGCGTTTAACGAACTGTGTAGAGCAGGTGTTTTCAGGGAATTATCCCTCATCAGATGGTTTTACAACGGTCGGGGTTGTAGGTTTGATCTGAAGTCCTCAAATATACATTAATAAAAGACACACAATCTGTAATGTACCTACTATAGCAGACCATTTCAAAGAATTATCTCTCTCCATCTGTGTGTTTTTTTTTTAATCTGAAGATAAGACACTGGCATTGATAAAAGCCACAAAACCTTTGGAACAATTGTGTTTTACG
>JACEFZ010013380.1:0-160000 GCA_014155875.1 Cepaea nemoralis
TGATAAAGCATGTTATATTATTTTAAAAATGTGTTTTTCTTTGAATGAGTTGATATCTTTAGTTAATATGAGGGGAAACATAAATTTGTGTAAAAAACTATTTGGGGGGTATGATGTCCTGTTTTGATTTTATTTCGCTGAACTCGTAATTTAAATAAGTTATTTTGTGTATTAGGTTACCTTGTTAGTACCGAATTAGGTTACCTTGTTACAAATTTAATTAAGTAAGTTTAGTTTTCAAATAGTTATGGTGTTGGCTAGAATAGAGAAAATACATGGGGCTTTATTTAAGACCCTTCGTTCAGAACAGAGTTAATAAAACTACTAAGGGGCTAATAGAGAGACACATACATTCTCTTTGTGAATATTATGTGGCTGTGATAATCGGCATGAAAAGGTTCTTATGGATATGAAGTATTAGAAACATAGGTCGGGGATGGCTGTGAGAAAGTAAAATAGGAGCTGCATTATATGAAGATATAAGGTTGGGTATATGACTGTGAAGGGCAGCATATAAGCTGGGGTATATATATAGGTGGACAAGGAAGCAGATCATGGGATGTGAGGGGGCAAGATATAGGAGCTGTGAAAAATCAGCGTTAATTAAATTAAAAATGTTCATGGAATATGAACGTTGGTTCGTGGTCAAAGATGAGATAACGGAAATATAAATTGTGGATGGCAATATAAATGTTGAATATATAAATGTTGAGAAAACTTATATCAACTTGATTTATAGGGAACAAAGATGTATTTCATAAGATGTATTTAAAAAAAAAAAATTGTTTACAAAATTTTTTTTGTTGGCAAGAGAGGTAAATGTGATTGTGTTGACTATCCATTCCTTTATGTAAATGTGATTGTGTTGACTATTCGTTCTTTATACTTTTCACTGGGTGCGCACCCCTTCTTTACTTTTTCTAACTACATTGTTTTCTGTGTTGTGAAAGAGTGAGGAATTCATAATGTCAAGTGTATGATAAC
The DNA here is from genome assembly GCA_014155875.1 of Cepaea nemoralis. NCBI lineage: Eukaryota > Metazoa > Mollusca > Gastropoda > Stylommatophora > Helicidae > Cepaea > Cepaea nemoralis. The sequence goes on from JACEFZ010013380.1 coordinate 985, forward strand.
GATTATACGAGCTGTTCTTATGATATATATTTTGTACAGGAACTGTGAAGAGCCAAAAACGAACAAGAAATGTATAGTGGTTTACTATATGGCAGGGGAAAGAGTTACGAATAGATTGTTTTACTTAAAATAAAGTTGGTTTGGGGAAGGTTAGAGGAGTTGTGGGAGGTAAGGAAAGAGGGGGAATAGAGTAAGGGGATTGGGAGTAAAGACTTTTTAAGAGAAAAAGTCTTTCGAAAACATAGGAAGGTGTAGCAGTATGTGTATATTGGGTGGGCAAAACTACAGCACGCTTGAGCATCAGGATGGAATGGGAAGAAGGATGCTCAAGTCGTGACGTAGTTTGTTGTTAGGAACCAGTCAACATCTGGGCCTGGAAGAGAGAAGACGCCATGTTGTATGAAGGTTGTAGAAGATGTCATCAAGATGAAATAAATCTCTATTTATACTCAAACATAGAACTCGTTAGTCCTATTTATCTGTGCGCTGTTACAGAAGCCATTGAAGGCTACCCATACAGCTGTTGCAGGTATACATGAGCAATCGAACAGTCAACAATTGCATCCATTAGTCTCTACTTCTTCTTCTCCTTTTATGAGTGATAAACAATACATATATTTTTATTTATTAACTGTCTTAGTTGTTTTGTTTTTCGTTGTTTTATCTATTTGTGTTGTCCTGTCCCTGACAAAGATTCTTAGAATCGAAACGTCCTTTGTTGTCCTATTGTACTTATTTGTTATTCTATTATTTCATTTTATATATTTATTGATTACTTCTGAATTTAGGATAAGTCACACTTTTGTTTTTCACCTGTGTACATGGATTTTCTTAACTTGTAAGGTATGTGAATGTGCATTGTGTCTGTGTTTAGTATGTCTCTTGTTTTCGCAGGAGCAAAATATACCTAATTGTTTCCAGTTCATATTGTTATATCCTGTTGCAGCCACGGCTTTCTCTTTTGGCCTCTAAGGGTTCGCCAACTGACATTATTTCTTTTGTCTGGAAGCAATGATCCGTGACAGAACTGTCCGAAGTAAAGACAAACAGCATACATGTAGATTCCCACGGCCCCTCTCGGTCTACAGAAACAAATCAAATCAAATCAACTTTATTTTAAAAGGGTCACAAACTGGGCACGCAGGCCCGTCTTACATTCGGCCCTTCCAATCACTCACCTTTCTTTCATCAATGGTGCATTATACATTTACATTAGGAAGAAAAAACAACATTGTCAAATGAATTTTGTAAACATAAACAATGCAAATTATCATGTTATGAGGCACATCTCCCACCCACCCACACATCACCCCACACACACCCACCTGTCACTTGTTTTCCCGGGAGGAAGTTGGAATCAACAAGCACATCTTCAAACTTATTATCTGTTGGGATTATTGACTGACTTCTGTCTACACTCCTCCCTTCTGTCTTCCCTTCCATATATCTATTTCTTTCACTCTCTCTCTGTTATTCCCTCAACACATACTCCGACAACAGTTCCTTTCAACGATAAATAAAAGATTTATTAATAAAAACTATGTCTGGTGTATGTATGGATAGTGTCTATGTAGTTGGTATGTTCTTCTAGTGTGGATGCCAGATAAGATGTTGATAGATAGTCTCCGTGTCTTCTCTCGTCTCTTCTCTCGGCTAAAGTACAGGACAGTACATAGATACAACGGAACGGTCTCACCCTGAATGCTCCGTCTGCTTGAGTCTGTAGATATATCCGTTTTTTGTAAGGAAAAATGTTCACCACTGTATCACTGTACTTAAACCGATCACTATATGCTGTCAGCTTAGACTGAATGTTCTTTGCTTTTTTATAGCGTTCCTAATTCCATCCTGGAAAACACATCGATTTTCTAGTATTTTCTATTTTGTCCTGTAAAAGTTCTACACTGGATAGTTCTTAATTGGTATAGACACTTGGTATGCGCCTTGCAACTCTTCGAGACTGAGTCATTTGAGTCTTTCTATTATGTTACAGGGTCTCTATTTTCCGTTCTCTGTCATCCTTACTTTTTACGATGACACTTCTTTTCTCTACTTTCTTATACACAAGTGTCGTGCTTTCTTATTTGAAAGTGCTTTCTTTGGGGTTATCAACACTGATTAATCTTTACCACAGCCATCTGTGTTATATCTTCGTTGATATGTCCCGCACTGGTATTGGAACCTGTGTAATAAAGATTTAATAATGAGAGCTGTGTCTGCTTCATATTCTTTCTTATGTGAGTGTCTTTTCCTCCAGCGAAATGAAAAGGCTTCCGAAAAAACCCACTCTGACATAAGATAGAAGCTTACCTAACGTCTATACTATTCCTACTAGTATTTACTTGTACACGCTAAGCATCCTCTATTCCCCTATGCTAGAAGATTACTTCACTGTGATTTTACCTTATAATTATCCTTGTCTGAATTGGGAGTACTAATGCACAATAGATACACAAACGTTCCTCCGAACGCAGCACCACCCTTTTCATACTCCCTTGTCTCATGGAAATCAAGAATCACACTAAACTTCCACAAAGAAGTGGCCACTCTTTATAGGTCATTTTTGCCGCATAGTCCTTGACCTATCTGGACACCTCAAGTCAATACCTCATTATCCCCGTTAGTGGAAATTTACTGATCTGAAACTTTTCCGTTATTTCTAAAACCCTCATTGTTTTGTTCCTTCACTCTGAGTCATCTAGACCGCAATATGCTGTGGAAATTTTCCTCAGTAACCAATCTCCCCACCTCCTTATCAGCCCCAACTCTGGCGGCTCTTTTAACTCTGTTCCCGGTAGTTCACCATCCGCGTAATCAGCGCTGACTCCCTCTCTACACCCACCTGACACTATCTGGTTTTTCAATCCTGTCTTTATCACCTGACCGCGATACTGTCCCATAGTGCTGTCTGCCTTTGTCGCAAACCTATTTGTCCTCCAGTTTACCTGTGCTGTCTGCGGGCACTTCCGTGTCTTGACCTATAAACACATGCGCCTGGTCACTCAACCCGACATTTCGTAATGTTTGTGACCAGTGACTTAACCTCGTCATCCTACACTCTCGTTGACCTGTGCCGCTGTTATTTCTACGTTAACACTTCAATCCGTTAACATTGGGGGTCATTGACTCCGGTCACACCGTGGTTGGTTATCCTTACTGTTTTGTTTGTTAACCCTTCTCCTACCTGGTTAGTCGTTTTATAAGGTCGTCTATCTGGGAATCAATAAACTATCATCATTCTGTGACACCACCCACGCACACACCCAGGGACACATAATACCCCACCAACGGACCCATCCCCCTCCTACAATCCTCCACCCACACACACTGCCCTCACCCGTTCCCCCAACCCACACACACTCACCACCCACACAAATATCCCCCTCCAACCCACACATCCCGCTCCCACCCGCATATACATCCTAACCCAAACACCCATCCCTCACTCACACATCCTCTACCCACCCACCCACAAACCCAACCACCCATCCCCCAACCACACCTCCATCGACCACACATTCCCCACCCACCCACACATTCCCCACCAACCCACACGTCACGCACCCACTCACATATCCCCAACCCATACACACATCCCCACTAACAGACATCTCGCTACCCACAAACACACATCTCACTACCCACCTATAGATATATAGATGACGGCTAACTGTAGATCAGTCTCAATTATTCATGTTTGGTGTATGTTTACAGCATTCAATTTACAATGTACGTCTCTTGATTCAATGTAAATGTAACATTCATTATATATAATTATTGATGTGTGAGGGATGATTGGAAGGGCCGAGTGGTAAATGGGCCTGCTTGCCCAATTTTTCACTTTTTGAAAATAAAGTCCTCTTGTTCGATCAATCATCTGCCGTCCATAATAATATAATATTAGCTATTAGCGGTCAGCGTTGCTGAAAGGTTTAATTGCTTTAATGCAATTAAAGTCTTCCTCTTCTAACCACGGCGTAATGGGTTCGTTCCACACGCCAGTCTCTTAACTTCTCGTTCGGAAAGCAATGGCAAACTACTGAACGTAAACTTGCGTGGCAAATCGCAAACAGCCAGTGGGAGCTGAGGTTGAATACAACGTCCTGCAAATGACATGCAACCATTTTAGAGCCGCGGTGACGTAATAGCTGGACGCTTGCATACCGACCAGGTGATCACTATTTCCATTCGCATTGAGGGCGGGTTCGAATTTGAAAAAAAATACCCCCCACTACCAGCTCGACCATGCTTAAAATGGAAACCTAGTACCATAATCTGCATCGGGAAGTAAAGAAGATTTATATGATAACAGCCAGCAAATCCAACGGGAGGGTATTCATTGATAAAACAACAGAGACCCTGTCTCTGACCTTCTGGGTACACTAAATCACTTTCTCTGTGAACCAAACAAGACTTAGTGTGCATCATAAATCCTTTTCTCTGTTAATCAAACAAGACCTAGTGTGTACACTAAATCACTTTCTCTGTGAATCAAACAAGACCTAGTGTGTACACTAAATTACTTTCTCTGTGAATCAAACAAAACCTAGTGTGTACACTAAATCACTTTCTCTGTGAACCAAACAAGACCTAGTGTGTACACTAAACCACTTTCTCTGTGAACCAAACAAGACCTAGTGTGTACACTAAATCACTTTCTCTGTGAATCAAACAAGACCTAGTGTGTACACTAAATCACTTTCTCTGTGAATCAAACAAGACCTAGTGTGTACACTAAATCACTTTCTCTGTGAATCAAACAAGACCTAGTGTGTACACTAAATCACTTTCTCTGTGAATCAAACAAGACCTAGTGTGTACACACTAAATCACTTTCTCTGTGAATCAAACAAGACCTAGTGTGTACACTAAATCACTTTCTCTGTGAATCAAACAAGACCTAGTGTGTACACTAAATCACTTTTTCTGTGAATCAAACAAGACCTAGTGTGTACACTAAATAACTTTCTCTGTGAATCAAACAAGACCTATTGTGTACACTAAATCATTTTCTCTGTGAACCAAACAAGACTTAGTGTGTACACTAAATACTTTCTCTGTGAACCAAACCAGACATAGCTTGTACACTAAATCACTTTCTCTTTGAACCTAACCAGCCCTAGTAGTACACTAAATCACTTTCACTGTGAACCGTAGAAGACCTTCTGTGTACATTAAACCACTTTCTCTTTGAACCAAACCAGACCTAGTAGTAAACTAAACCACTTTCGCTGTGAACCGTAGAAGACCTTCTGTGTACACTAAATCACTTTCACTGTGAACCGTAGAAGACCTTCTGTGTACACTAAATCACTTTCACTGTGAACCGTAGAAGACCTTCTGTGTACACTAAATAACTTTCACTGTGAACCGTAGAAAACCACTTTCTCCGTGAGCAAAAGAAGACCTTCTGCTGTACCTACCTCACCTCCTCCATCTTGTGGATCTGCGCCGAACTCCTTTGCTGTAAAGTAATCTCAGACAGACAGACAACAAGTCGCATCTGCATGACTCTGTTCTTTCTATGAGCCTCTCGTTCGTTCTCACTTCCCGAGAACTCAGCCAGCTGCTTGAAGTTGCCCAGACTGCAGCTTTGGACAGTGACCATCCTTTGAAGGTCAGCTTCCATCTCATTCCCTGTAGAATATCACGAGAAGCATTAAGTTGCAAATAAGCGATTATACTTGTGACAGCAAGAATTTGCGATGCTTAGTTTTGAACCTCCTGAACAAGTGTGGTACATCTTATGTCTGTTGCTTTACGTTCAGGTTGCCTGATCCTGAAAAAATGTGCGGAAGAAGACATAGATAATCATGGTCTGGAGAAAATAGTGCTGCAAGGAGTGACCAGAGGTTATAGCCGGCACACAAAACTTCTAGGAAATGCCAAGCGAACACATAATTAGACTGCTGCTTATACCCTAAGTTTTGGGACTCTTCGCTGATTGTGGAAGATGAAGAATGAGCAGGGAGTGTACTTGCTGCTATGATGCCCGTTCTTGACTTAACTCATTACGCATCCCTACCATTAACCATCGGAGGTCATAACATCAACAGCATAAGATATGCAGATGATTCAGAGTTGTTATCAGACAATGAACACATATTCACATTTAGCAGAAGTTGTTATTATACATAACTGCATAACATCAGAGATAAGATGCATTGTTAAAATTAGAACAATTATCGCCGTGGCAAAAATACCCTTTGGCAAAAACAAATAACAACCCGATCTTCCGTAGTAAAACCTCTCATGACGAGGTGGAATAATACACACGTTCAAGAAGTCATGTGCTAAAGATTGGGGAAACAGATAGCAGATATTCAAATACAAATACACAAAGCCCAGGAGGAATTATCATAGCACTAGGAAATTGTACGTCAAAAGAAATTAAACCTAAAATCAAATAATAAATATTTAACACTGGCGTCAAATAAGTGTTGCCGTATTGATCACAAAAACGGAGAAAAGCTGAAACAATCACTGTATCATCATCACCATCATCATCATCAAGTGCCTTGCCGACTGGCGCGGGCGATCATGCGTCTCACCAAATTGCGATCTCCAACGGCATGGATCAATTCATGTATTTACTCTCTTCAGTGCTATGACACAAAACTGTCAAGAATCTTCTCTCTCTGAATTCCTCTACCCCTCTTTCCACAAATCGTTCTGGTTGTCACAACATGTTCCAGTTTTTGCTTTCTCATAACAATCACTTATAAGCTACAAATATTAATTTATGTTTGGCAAGAGAGATAACGGAACACCGGGCTCTCATTCGGGAGACCCGGGTTCAAATCCTCAGTAAGGTGCGGTGTTTTTTTTTCTGTCCGGGGTAAAAAGAAAACTCTACCCTGCACAGTTCGCGGCGAATGCACTAGCCATGCAGCCTTAATTCCTCAAGCTTAAGATCCCCTGTCCTACACCGCAAGGTACTATATTGGCAGTAAATGACAGTTTTTTGAATTAAGCAGTGCCTGAACAAAACAGTGGGTTAAAATGCTTTGACATAATCGCTATATGGAAGTTCTGGAGAGAACTAACCTAATAGCACTGAATAAAGAGATGAGAAATAGGGTGACGCTGGACAGAACACACTGGACGGAACACAGACACTAGATAGGGGACACACACTAGATAGGGGACATACTGGACGGGACACACACTGGACGGGACATAGACACTAGATAGGGGACAAACACTAGATAGGGGACATACTGGACGGGACACACACTGGACGGAACACAGACGCTAGATAGGGGACACACACTGGACGGGACACACACTGGACGGAACACACTGGACGGAACACACTGGACGGAACACACTGGACGGGACACACATTAGACGGGACACACACTGGACGGAACACACTGGACGGAACACACTGGACGGGACACACACTAGACGGGACACACACTGGACAGAACACACACTGGACGGACACACACTAGACGGGACACACACTGGACGGGACACACACTGGACGGGACACACACTGGACGGGACACACACTGGACGGACACACACTGGACGGAACACACTGGACGGAACACACTGGACGGAACACACTGGACGGAACACACTGGACGGGACACACACTGGACGGAACACACTGGACGGAACACACACTGGACGGAACACACACTGGACGGGACACACACTGGACGGAACACACACTGGACGGAACACACACTGGACGGAACACACTGGACGGAACACACACTGGACGGGACACACACTGGACGGGACACACACTGGACGGGACACACACTGGACGGACACACTGGACGGAACACACTAGACGGGACACACACTGGACGGGACACACACTGGACGGAACACACACTGGACGGAACACACACTGGACGGAACACACTGGACGGAACACACTGGACGGAACACACACAGGACGGAACACACTGGACGGAACACACACTGGACGGGACACACACTGGACGGGACACACACTGGACGGGACACACACTGGACGGGACACACACTGGACGGGACACACACTGGACGGAACACACACTGGACGGGACACATACTGGACGGAACACACACTGGACGGGACACACTGGACGGAACACACACTGGACGGGACACACACTGGACGGAACACAGACCGGACGGAACACACACTGGACGGAACACACTGGACGGAACACACACTGGACGGAACACACACTGGACGGAACACACACTGGACGGAACACAGACTGGACGGGGACACAGACTTGACGGGACACACACTGGACGGGACACACACTGGACGGAACACACACTGGACGGAACACACACTGGAGGGAACACACACTGGACGGGACACACACTGGGCGGAACACACACTGGACAGAGCACACTGGACGGAACACACTGGACGGAACACACACTGGACGGGACACATATGGACGGGACACACACTGGACGGAACACACACTGGACGGGACACACACTAGACGGAACACACACTGGACGGGACACACACTGGACGGGACACACACTGGACGCGACACACACTGGACGGGACACACACTGGACGGAACACACACTGGACGGGACACATACTGGACGGAACACACACTGGACGGGACACACTGGACGGAACACACACTGGACGGGACACACACTGGACGGAACACAGACCGGACGGAACACACACTGGACGGAACACACTGGACGGAACACACACTGGACGGAACACACACTGGACGGAACACACACTGGACGGAACACAGACTGGACGGGACACATACTTGACGGGACACACACTGGACGGGACACACACTGGACGGAACACACACTGGACGGAACACACACTGGACGGAACACACTGGACGGAACACACACTGGACGGGACACACACTGGGCGGAACACACACTGGACAGAACACACTGGACGGAACACACTGGACGGAACACACACTGGACGGGACACATATGGACGGGACACACACTGGACGGAACACACACTGGACGGGACACACACTGGACGGAACACACTGGACGGAACACACTGGACGGAACACACACTGGACGGGACACACACTGGACGGAACACACACTGGACGGGACACACACTGGACTGGACACACACTGGACGGAACACACTTGGACGGAACACACACTGGACGGGACACACACTAGACGGGACACACACTGGACGGACACACTGGACGGAACACACTAGACGGGACACACACTGGACGGACACACACTGGACGGAACACACACTGGACGGAACACACACTGGACGGAACACACTGGACGGAACACACTGACGGAACACACACAGGACGGAACACACTGGACGGAACACACACTGGACGGGACACACACTGGACGGGACACACACTGGACGGGACACACACTGGACGGGACACACACTGGACGGGACACACACTGGACGGGACCCACCTGGCGGAAACACACACTGGACGGGACACATACGGACGGAAACACACTGGACGGGACACACTGGACGGAAAACACACTGGACGGGGCACACACTGGACGGAACACAGACCGGACGGAACACACACTGGACGGAACACAGACTGGACGGGACACAGACTTGACGGGACACACACTGGACGGGACACACACTGGACGGAACACATTGGACTGAACACACTGGACGGAACACACTAGACGAGACACACTAGACGGGACACACACTGGACAGGACACACACTGGACGGAACACACTGGACGGGACACACACTAGACGGGACACACACTAGACGGGACACACACTGGACGGGACACACACTGGACGGGACACACACTAGACGGGACACACACTGGACGGGACACACTGGACGGGACACACACTAGACGGGACACACACTGGACGGGACACACACTGGACGGGACACACACTGGACGGGACACTCACTGGACGGGACAAACAATGCACGGGACACACACTGGACGGGACACACACTGGACGGAACACAGACGCTAGATAGGGGACACACACTGTACGGGACACACACTGGACGGAAAACACTGGACGGAACACACTGGACGGGACACACACTGGACGGGACACACACTGGACGGGAAACACACTGGACGGGACAAACAATGCACGGGACACACACTGGACGGGACACACACTGGAAGGGACACAGACACTAGATTAGGGACACACAGTAGACGGGACACAGACACTAGATAGGTGACACACTGGACGGGACACACACTGGACGGGACACACACTGGAAGGGACACAGACACTAGATAGGGGATTAATTGGGGAATCCTTTGTGGCCACTGGGACAGTCCTTAAATAAACCACATAGTATTGTCTGGCGCTCACAGAAGGAGAAGAAAGTAGAGACTAGAGGACGCACTAGAAAATATACAATCTGAAACCTATAGTTACCGACCAGGATCGAACCTGTCACCTCCAAATGGCGAGAGCGCCTCGCTGCAGGAACAAGTGTACTTCGGCCAAATAGACACTCCAAAAGAAAAGTGTTTTCATTAGCCAGGTCTATCACACAGATGGACTTACAACTATGGAATACGGCAGAATTCGTATCAATGAAGACACCTTTCTTCACAGGGCTGACTGTGGAACTAATACTGAAAACCTCCGTGGCATCTAAACACTGTAAACCACGAACAAATCAGTTGTCGAGGAAACCTCAAGGCCATTGCAATGCCATGAGAAATACATGTCGTATTGATTAGCACTCATAGAAGTAATGGGAATAAGTCAACCTCAAACATTACACTTGACAGCATGTAACAAAAGAAAGCCACAGGCACAATGGGTTTTATACCCGCCCCTCCAAATGACGACACCGTACTGGAATTCAGATCTCCATGCGCCGAGGCTAATGAATTCGTTCAGCCTACATTATGAGGCTTCTACCACACAGCCCTATATACAATGTCCAGAGTTTGGTCAGTTGGATTAAATCGGGTCCCTCGTCCAGATTTTTTTTTTTTGGGGGGGGGGGGGGGGGGGGGTTAAAGTACAAGTACATCTGAAGTCGGAGTGGATTCGCCTGATGGTGGAAGATACTGGTAATAGGGAAAGCTAACCCACACGCGAAATCATTCCATCACACTTACTAGTAGTAGCAACTGGTGGTAGTAGTAGTAGTAGTAGCAGCAGCAGCAGCAGTAGTAGTATTAGTAGTAGCAACAGCAGCAGCAGCAGCAGTAGTAGTATTAGTAGTAGCAACAGCAGCAGCAGCAGCAGCAGTAGTAGTATTAGTAGTAGCAACAGCAGCAGCAGCAGCAGTAGTAGTATTAGTAGTAGTAACAGCAGCAGCAGCAGCAGCAGTAGTAGTATTAGTAGTAGCAACAGCAGCAGCAGCAGTAGTATTAGTAGTAGCAACAGCAGCAGCAGCAGCAGCAGTAGTAGTATTAGTAGTAGCAACAGCAGCAGCAGTAGTATTAGTAGTAGCAACAGCAGCAACAGCAGCAGCAGTAGTAGTAGTATTAGTAGTAGCAACAGCAGCAGCAGTAGTATTAGTAGTAGCAACAGCAGCAACAGCAGCAGCAGTAGTAGTAGTATTAGTAGTAGCAACAGCAGCAGCAGCAGCAGCAGCAGTAGTAGTAGTAGTAGTAGTATTAGTAGTAGTAGTAGTAGTAGTAGTAGTAGTAGTAGTAGTAGTAGTAGTAGTAGTAGTAGTATTAGTAGTAGTAGTAGTAGTAGTAGTAGTAGTAGTAGTAGTAGTAGTAGTAGTAGTAGTAGTAGTAGTAGTAGTAGTAGTAGTAGTAGTAGTAGTAGTAGTAGTAGTAATAGTAGTAGTAGTAGCTTGAGTTAAAAGCCAGCGACCGATAAAGTAGTTGGTCAAATAATTTGCTAGAATTTTCCAAATTTATGAATACAGCAAACTTGGACATTATCCAAATCATATGTATGCAAAATCAACACCTGCGAGATGAGATGCTTGAGAAGGGCTGCCTACTTTACTATTCGAAACCAAGTAATAAATCATGTTATCAGACAGGTATTGAGATCATTGTGCCACATATATTGAAAGACTGAAGATCAAATGGTTCGGCCATATCGTTAGAATGCTATACCATCAACTACCAGCAGTGGCCCTACATCAAAAAAGATCTGATATGAGAGCAAGAGGGCGCCCGAGATGACACTCGATTGACATAAAAGACATTGTACAGCCACATGAATGACACGATCCAGTGCCTACCATCGGGAGCTGGAACGTCAATTATTTCTCCCCACAACGCTTAACGACGAAAAGTGGAAGATGATGATGATTATTATTATTACAGATATACTGTCTTCAAATACTTACATCAAAAACGAGAAGCAACACAAGAACTGTCCAACACAACTGAATAATAATATCTGCTGCAGAAGTACAACTGGCAATTATAGACGCATACAAACGTACCGTTCTCCCAGGTGACGTCGAAGGTCACTCAATGTAGTCAATCAAGTCACGGGCAACTTACATGGCAATTTAATGGTTAGGAATTTATGTGCGCTGAATTATGTGCGGTATGTATGTGCGTTGTGTGCGTGTGTATGTTATCTTGTTGTATTAAGTTACCCTGTCACGTGTTTGTGGAGTAGGTCTGGAAACGACGAGGACTGACATTGTCACCGCCAGCACACGGGCACCTGTTTTAGCTTAATTAATTAGAGACTAATGAATGGTTTGTATTTCATTCAGTGTGGAGGTGAACCAGTTTCTTCAGAACGGTGACGATGTGATGTTAAGATGATCACGTACCATGCGGATAAGCTTTGATGGTCATGTTTGGCCATCTGACACGACCACGAGGGTTGTGGGTCAGCTCTGTGTTGAACCGAGTAAGCCAGGTGGCCAGAGCATCCAGACCGTAACTTTCTGTCTTCAGCCAAGAAAGACAGCTTTGCTGAAAGTAGAATGGATGTTTATCGTTATATGATCCTATCCTTCTCTCTTGTGTCTTTTCTAGTGCATATTTTAGTACTGAGCGAACGCGACTGCGCGAACATCGGCAGCCGTTCTCGCCGCGTCCATTACTTACGGGACATGTGAGCCGGCCGCTCAGAAAGCAATGGCAAACTACTGAGCGTAATCTTGCGAAGAACTCAACTACAGCGGTAAATTGCTGGTGTTGACAGCGATGTTCTGTTATAGGATATGCGAAAACAAAGGGAAAGGATACGTTTTCTGCCCATAGGTGTATTGCGATTTGGTGACAGCCGCATATTGTTAAACCGAACGGCTCTCATCAATGGTGATACAGTCAACGCAACGTGGCTGTCTTTACTTGGCAGAAATATTCCTGGCTCCCCGCAACCACGAGGATCCGATCACATGACTGCCTGGTGAGCAGGTTTGAGTGCTTGCTACCATGGCTTCTAGAATATTCTATAATGTATCATTGTTGCCAATCATTCAGAGGAAGCTTGCAGCCACGTGGCTAGACGCTGGCCTGCCCGCCCGCTGGTCACGCGACCCATCCTCCACGGGGCGCATTTGAATGTATCACCTGGACCGGGGCTTCCAGGTCGACCCAGCCTAAACTGGGTCCAGGAAATGTCCTGGGAAGTAAAGGCGACCCGCGTGACACTGACCCCATTAGCCACCCAGTGCCGGTCGGTCTATACAAATATGGGTCTAACAGAGTGGTTCTCAACCGGTGGGGAAACCCCCCCCCCCTGAGTGGGGGCTGGTGGTGGGTGGGTGGGAATTTTAGGGTTTCCAGGAGAGGGGTATTAAGATTATTTCAAGGTCGCATTAATACAAGAACCAGTTACTTGATATTGTTTTTCCCTCTATATTTTACGGTTATGTACTTCTCGCCCTAATGAAATTCGCTTTATAACGTAAGTAGACCCGCAAATCACGTTTTATGTAGATGTCTAGACTTGTTCTAGTATGTGTTATTTTTTTATATATACTGTGTAAGAGTGAGGGTGGGGGAAATTACGGAAGAAATTCGAAAAGGGGGGGGGGGAATGACGTTCTGGACATATTGTAAAGGTGAGGGCATGGGTCAAAAAAGGTTGAGAACCACTGGTCTAACACCATATGTCCGATGCATCCCAAGGTATGTAACTGGGTGCTGGACTTCACTGACCAGTGAGTGCCATGCTTCCGTTCAACAGCCAGCAATGTATAATAACAGAAATTAATGCAGCAGTTCATATTGTACAACAGTCAACAATAGAGAGCTGTTGCATTGTTTCCTCAGAACACGCTGGGGTGGTGGAAAACGAGCAGGCGGTCAGATTGGCTGGGTCTGTACCACTTGGTGGGATGTTGGTGCATGACAAGGCAGACGTTGTCGGGACCCTTTGGGATCATGTATGTAGTACAAAAGAACAGAAATCTGGTCACGGCTTGGAGAGAACTGCACTGCAGGGAGTGACCAGAGGTCTGACCTAAACTCAGGACTCCGAAGGTAAGCCGAACAGAAACATAACCAGACTGCTACTTGTACTATTGTATGGGAAAGTCCCGAGTGCTGTGATATCGGTTCTTGGGCCAACTCAACTCACATTACCAGTGATTTACAATTACTTGCCAGCGGATGACGTGTGTGGCGTTTGGCTTGTACACAGTAACTTTATGTGTTGCATTAGATTTATTCAAGGCTTAAATATTCATTTGTGGGTATGTTTCTGATTTGTGAAAATTTAACACGAGAAGCTGGGATTATTACATCTTGTCAATGTACAACCTCGTGTTGCATGTACTTTTACAGAACGTTGGATTCAGCCCCAGCATTGACTGGTCATGAGGAAGTCCTAAAAGAAACAAATGAAACCGTAAACTTGTTAGATACATTTGACGTAGACAGTCAAGAATTGTTGGGCATGTTATGAGAAGAAATGAACTAGAGAAGTTGGTGATAACTGGCAAGATTGAAAGGAAAAGAACAATGGGAAGGCAGAGATGTGAATATTTGGATGGTTTGGCCAGATGGTATGGTCGAGACAAAGACACAGAGCTGATTCACGACTCTCGTGATCCCATAAGATGGCCAAACATGACCGCCCACGCTTATCGGCATGTGACATGATGATGGCGACGATTTATTCACTGTTTGTGATTTAGATACAAATTGTTCGCTTCGTAGTTTGCCATTGCTTTCTGAATGGCAGAATGTACAATTAAGGCGAAAGACAGTTGAGGATCCATTGCAACCAACCTTCCTTGTTGGAGACGACACCTGACTGATTGATGGATTATGTAAGTCTCTGGCTGTTGCCATTCCACTAAATATACCACCTTTGACCCCATTTTCACGGGGTACTGCGTGGCCTCGTCTTATCAGATCAGCAATTAGAAATGATAACAACGAGGAGACCGCTGTCTACACTTGTTGTCCTGGCATAAATGGATCGACAAATTGTGGTTAATTATCAAAACACAAACAGTGCCCGCGTGGCGTTCGTGTGGTTAATTGGATCAATGGCTCCAGGGTTTAGCTGGTTCACAGTTCTTGTGGATAATTGGATCAATGGCTCCAGGGTTTCGCTGGTTCACAGTTCTTGTGGATAATTGGATCAATGGCTCCAGGGTTTAGCTGGTTCACAGTTCTTGTGGATAATTGGATCAATGGCTCCAGGGTTTAGCTGGTTCACAGTTCTTGTGGATAATTGGATCAATGGCTCCAGGGTTTAGCTGGTTCACAGTTCTTGTGGATAATTGGATCAATGGCTCCGGAGTTTGGCTGGTTCACAGTTCTTGTGGATAATTAGATCCATGGCTCCGGAGTTTGGTTGGTTCACAGTTCTTGTGGATAATTAGATCCTTGACTCCAGGGTTTGACTGGTTCACAGTTCTTGTGGATAATTGGATCCATGGCTCCAGGGTTGAGCCGGTTCACAGTTCTTGTGGATAATTGGATCAATGGCTCCAGGGGTTAGCTGGTTCACAGTTCTTGTGGATAATTGGATCAATGGCTCCGGAGTTTGGCTGGTTCACAGTTCTTGTGGATAATTAGATCCATGGCTCCGGGGTTTGGTTGGTTCACAGTTCTTGTGGATAATTGGATCCATGGCTCCAGGGTTGAGCCGGTTCACAGAGCCGACCTATAATAACCATTGGCTCCTGGATTTACCTGGTTCACAGACCTGGTCTATAATAACACAGTTGTGAGATTTGGGAGTCTTCTTTGCGAAATGGCCATGTCACCTGCTTCGCACTCCGCAGGTTATGGGTTCGATTACGGCCTACGTCTTTCGGTTATCGATTGCAAATATCTTGGAGATTCCTGGGGGTCGTCGCTGGAGCTATGGAGTTCGTGCTTTGTGGGACGCTTTGGCATCCCGCCCTGGGGAAAGAGACCACGCCATATGGGTAAAACCCGGTGCAATGAAGTCAATTCTCTTGCCTTTTAAACTTGTTCTGTTAATTGTCGGTTCATGAGTATGATAGTTGTGGCTTGCGATGACGCAGTTGTAGGGTCATGTAATATTTTGCATTATTATCAGTTCATGACTATGATAGTTGTGGCTTGCGATGACGTATTTGTAGTTTCATGTAAGATGTTTTTTACGTTTGTTTGCGTTAGTTCGGGTTGAACTCAAGCGTAGTCCATACACGTGCTACGAGGTCCAGCTGACTGGACTGATTTGTGTGTGTGTGTTTGCTATTACCAGTGTCCCCCGCCATCAGGCCTAGACCACTACAACTTCTGAGGTACTTGTAAGTTACGTCCCCAAGTTACGGACGAAAAGTCAACATTTTAGTCCAATTGTTCTCGCAGCGAGCGGCTGCCGTCATTTACAGGTGACAGGTGCTAATGCCGGTCAGTGACTACAGCTTGCAATGTTTATATTGTCTAGCGTGACATCTAGTCTCAAATTCTTTCTTCTGCTTCTATGAGTGTTTATTTATGAACTACGTGGCCAGTGTTAATTGGTCTATAAAAATAGACCTAGCTCCATGCCAGCTACGCCACAAGTGTCTTCCGCCTGTTTTTATGTTAATACGGTAAGTTATAAACTCGGCTTTCCTTTCGCGTTCAGATGTTATATTAACTAATGTGACCTCTAAATCTCTATTTCTTTCCCTACTTCTATGAAGGGCCGGATTAAGCCATCTTGGTGCCCTAGGCACAAACCCACATGGGTTCCCCCTACTGCCCCGGGCCCCCGATCCTCCACTGACTGATGGTATGTTCAATATTATGCAAAAAACTAACAAAGAAAACAGTTGTGAAATGTAAACACATATGTTTGTACTACTATCACTCATATAAAACCTACAATAAGGTATTTCTGTATTAAAATTAATAGTTAATTAATTTTGTAATAATAGTAGACAAAAATACTGTAACTTTTTTGATAGATAAGAAAGTCAGAGAGAGCACACATTTACATTTTAAAGTTCTTTTTTCTAGATTTACGTCTGGCAAAGTTTTTGAGTACATCATCAAAGTTAATTTTGCGCAACAAGTCTGCCTCAATCATCAGCAAAGATAAGGAATCAAGCCTTTCTTGTTTCATTGTCGATCTACTTGGATTTTTTGTACGTTTCAACTGAGAAAAAGAGCGCTCAGTTGAACAGTTCGTAACCATTAATGTTAAAAATATGCGCAAGGCGATTTCTACATTTGGAAAAGCACACTCGATGTTGTCTCTAACTATTACTTTGTAGAGTTCTGCATGACTGAACGTGTTGTTGTCAGATTTTGATGCACGAAACTTGTGGCGAATATATGAGGAACTGTTGTAGTTCAGTATATAAATTATTGTTCAGATCTTCAGGATAAGCATTTATTAGTCCTTCACAACACTGAGATGTTTGTGGTACATCGACCAAACAAGAAAATCGAACTGCTAGATCATTATATACCTGTCCTCGTCCTACTCATCTCTGTCTCAAGTTTGTCAACAATGGTGTAGAAAGCAGATATACGAAATTTGTCTCTCTGTGGTGCCCCCCAAATGCTTGGTGCCCTAGGCACGTGCCTTGTTTGCCTAATGGTTAATCCATCCCTGCTTCTATGAGTGTTGACGAATACTGTATATTACTTTCTTATGTTGTGTCAATGACCTCAAACTTGTGCCCAAAATTGATATGTCCGAGTGTCCAGCAGGACACATTGGTCAGTTTTCACATGAGTAGGGGTTCATGTTCCCACCGATGACCTTCTGGGGTCTACTGTCTAGTGAATTCCAAGGATTGTTTTTAGAAAAGGGGAGGCAGTGTGGAAGAGAAATAGTCACATAATCTTCAAATATCGTATTTAAGATGATGTAAAGATCTATGAGTTGAAGTGCCTACAGACAAATATTTAATGATATTGCCTTGATTGGGAGCCTGTCAGCCTGGTGCTCAGGAGTTCCAGTCTGCATGGAGGCGTGTGGTAAACAATTACCTGAATTTCCAGGTCGGCTCAGCCTAAAATGCGAACCAGGAAGTGTCTTGGGAAGGAGAAGCGACCGGCAATATACTGACCACGTCACGCACCGGCTGCCGTTAGGTCAATGAACATATGGGTGTGGCACCATGTACCCAGGCTGGTGAAAGGGTCGTGTACGTGTGGACTCTCGCCTGTATCGGTGTTTCAAGTAGGCGCTACGATAGACTGGCGTGGGAGATGACAACCGAGGGAATGCCAGGCACCAAAGATCACACGCTCGAGGGAACGACTCCTCCCAGGAAAATGTTGTCACAGAGTGAGTAGTTATGTCCCGCCCACACACGTGCGATGTCATGCCGTGAAATGAGAACTGTCTGAGCGCTTCACAGAAGAACTTCTGGGATCTGTTGTCAGTTGTGTGAGAACCAGGTGTTAAACATCGTGCTGTCTGATTTCTCTGCCGTCTTTCAAGTCACGTGTGTACTCTGTTCTACTAGACACGTGTGTACAGGTGAGAAAATGTTGTCTGTGGAATGGGAACCTTTTCTAGTCCATACACCTACGTGATTCTGCTCTTGAACGGGCAGGTGGGAGTGCATTCTATGTTTACACATTCTGTGCATGTTATCAAATACTATTACCTGGTCTTAAGAGGACAGGTGAGCATATCATTTATAGGTTTCCAAATAGTTTTTATTTACGTAACCGGACAGGTAAGAATATAATTTACAGATCTACAAAATGTTTATATTTACGTAAGGGGACAGGCGAGAATATAATTTACAGGTTTCAAAAAAGATTAAAAAGTCGCTTAAAAGTCGACAGGGTCGACTTCATTGCACCGGGTTTTATCCCATATGACTCGGTCTCTTTCCGCAGCGCGGAAAGCGTCGAGCAAAGCACGAACTCCGTAGCTCTAGCGACGACCCACAGTAGTCTCCGATAAATTTAAATCGTGAACCGAAAGACGAGGCCCGGAATCGAACCCACAACCTTCGGAGCCCGAGTTAAACGGCTTGACCACTTCGCCACGAAGACTCCCTCAAAAAAGATTATAGTTACCTGAACGGACAAGTGAGCATATAATGTACAGGTGTTGAAAAAATTTTATATTTACGTAACCGGACATGAGCCGGCTTCGTGGCTTAGAGGTTAGTGACTTTTCTCCGTAATCTCGTATACTCTCGTAGGTAACGTGATGACGGTGAGAACCAGCAGTGGTTCGAATCGCAACGGTAACTTACGGGGTATGTGAGCCGGCCGCTCAGAAAGCAATGGCAAACTACTGAGCGTAATCTTGCCAAGAAATCAACTTACAGCTGAAAGATGCTGGTGTTGACAGCGATGTCCTGTAAAGGATATGCAAAAAAAAAAAAAAAAACCGGACATGTCAGCATATAATTTACTGGTGTCCAAAAGGTTTATATTTATGTAACCGGGCAGGTGGGAATATAATTTACAGGTTTCCGAAAGGTTTATATTTATGTAACCCGACAGGTGGGAATATAATTTACGTAACCGGACAGTTGTGCTGTATGGCTCTGAAACCTGGAGTACAACGAAAGGAGACGAAGCCTTGTTACAAACCTTTGAGAACAAAATTTTAAGACGCATCTTTGGACCCATTAGGGATACACAAAGTGGAGAGTGGAAAAGAAGAAGTAACAAAGACATTTATGATCTGTTTAAGTCCCCGCTAATCACTGGTATCATGAAGGCCAATAGACTACAATGGCTGGGGCATATAGAAAGAATGGAAGATAATAGGGAAACAAAACTCGCTTACACTCAGGAAATAAATCACCGTAGACCCCGAGGTAGACCAAGAAGGCGGTGGAGAGATAATATATATATACAGACCTACAAGCATTTGGAATCAACGACTGGCAAGAGAGGGTCCACCAGAGAGACGAATGGAGACGGATTGTATCTGCAGCAAAGAACCTCAATGGCTCGGAACGCTGAAGAAGAAGAAGAAGAAAAACCGGACAAGTAAGGATATAATTTACTGGTCTAAACCACGTTTATATTTACGTAAGTGGACAGGCGAGAATATAATTTACAGGTTTCCAAAAGGTTAATATCTACGTAACAGGACAGGTGGGAATACAATTTACAGGTTTTAAAAAAAAGTGTGTATTTACGTATGTGTATTTGTAAATCAAAAGCAAACAAAACAAAATAAAAGCAAATACTGAATTATTGGACAGATCAGGTTGTATGGCGGTTTGTTCCATGCTAAGTCTTAGTAGACTTAGATGGATAGGACACATTAGGAGGATGGATGATGGTAGAATAAAAAAGGACATCTTTTTTTGGTGAATTACAGATGGGCAAGAGATCTCGGGCTCGGCCTCTACAACGATACAAGGATTATGTAAGCGGGACATGATTGATACAGGCATAGATATTGCTGATATTGCACATTGGAAGCAAGTCGCCGCCGAACGTGTTGCATGGAGGGTAAATATCAGAAATGGGATAAAGAGTAAGACAAAGGAGAAAATGATTGCTGATAGGCCACACACTGAGCGTGTGAGACGTAAGATGGTGCATGGTGGTGGAAATGACCATGTGTTCACATGCATCCACTGTGGACGAACTTTTACAGCGCGAATTGGTCGGATCAGTAAAATTCGCCACCGCCATGGGTTGTAGTTATTGTACCTGTTTGAAGCACACTGTAACACACCACCGTGTTGTCAAGACGGAAAGGTGCCAAGGCATATTTACGTAACCGGAGAGGTAACATATAATTTATAGGTTTCCAACAATTTTATATTTACGTAACCGGACACGAAGTCGGACATATGTTCGGACAGGTAGTCGGAAAGGTAACCGGACAGGTAGCCGAACAAATAGCTGGACAGGTAGCTGGACAGGTAGTCGGACAGGTAATCAGACAGGTAGCCGGACAAGTAGTCGAACAAATAGCGGGACAGGTAGCCGGGCAGATAGCCGGACAGGTAGCTAGACAAGTAGCCGGACAGGCAGCCGGACAGGTAGCCGGACAGGTAGCTGGACAGGTGGTTGGACAGGCAATCGGAGAGGTTGTCGGACAGGTAGTCGGACAGGTAGCGGGACAGGTAGTCGAAAAGGTAGTCGAACAAATAGCCGGGCAGGTAGCCAGACAGTTAGCCGAACAGGTAGTTGGACAGGTAGTCGGACAGGTAGTCGGAAAGGCAGTCGGACAGGTAGTCGGACATGCAGTCGGACAGGTATCAGACAGGTAGCCTGACAGGTAGTCGAACAGGTAGCCGGACAGTTAGTCGAACAGGTAGTCGGAAAAATAGCCGGACAGGTAGCCGGGCAGATGGCCGGACAGGTAGCTAGACAAGTATTCGGACATACAGCCGGACTGGGAGCCGGACAGGTAGCTGGACAGGTAGTCGGACAGGCAGTCGGAGAGGTTGTCGGACAGGTAGTGGGACAAGTAGTCGGACAGATAGTCGGACAGGTAGCGGTACAAGTTGTCGGACAGGTAGTCGGACAGGTAGTCGGAAAGGTAGTCGGACAGGTAGCCGGACAGGTAATCAGACAGGTAGCCGGACAGCTAGTCGAACAAATAGCCGGACACTTAGTCGAACAGGTAGACGAACAAATAACCGGACAGGTACTCGAACAAGTAGCCGTATGTGTAGTTGAACAAATAGCCGGACAGGTAGTTGAACAAATAGCCGGACAGGTAGTTGAACAAATAGCCGGACAGGTAGTCAAAAGAATAGCCTTACAGGTAGTTGAACAAATAGCCGGACAGGTAGTTGAACAAATAGCCGGACAGGTAGTCAAAAGGATAGCCTTACAGGTAGTTGAACAAATAGCCGGACAGGTAGTTGAACAAATAGCCTTACATGTAGTTGGACAAATAGCCGGACAGGTAGTTGAAAAAAATAGCCGGACAGGTAGTCGAACAAATAGCCGGACAGGTAGTTGAACAAATAGCCGGACAGGTAGTCAAAATAATAGCCTTACAGGTAGTTGAACAAATAGCCGGACAGGTAGTTGAACAAATAGCCGGACAGGTAGTCGAACAAATAGCCTTACAGGTAGTTGAACAAATAGCCGGACAGGTAGTCAAAAGAATAGCCTTACAGGTAGTTGAACAAATAGCCGGACAGGTAGTTAAACAAATAGCCTTACATGTAGTTGGACAAATAGCCGAACAGGTAGTCGAACAAATAGCCGGACAGGTAGTCGAACAAATAGCCGGACAGGTAGTTGAAAAAAATAGCTGGACAGGTAGTCGAACAAATAGCCGGACAGGTAGCCGGACAGGTAGCTGGACTCTTAGTCGGAAAGGTAGCCGGACCGGATAGGTAGCCGAAAACGTTGTCGAACAAATAGCCGAACAGGTAGTCGAACATGTAGTCGAATAGGTAACCGAACAGTTAGCCGGACAGGTAGTCGAACAAATAGTCGGGCAGGTAGTCGAACAAATAGTCAGGCAGGTAGTCGAACAAATAGCCAAACAGGTAGTCTAACAAATAGCCGGACAGGTAGTCGGACAAGTAGCCGTAAGGCAGTCGGACAGGTAGCTGGACCGTTACTCGGACACGTACCCGGACAGGTAGCCGGAAAGGTAGCCGAACAGGTAGTCGAACAAATAGCCGAAAGGTAGTTGAACAAATAGCCGGACAGGTAGCCGGACAGGTAGCCGGACAGGTAGCCGGACAGGTAGCTAGACAGGTGGCGGAACAGGTAGTCGAACAAATAGCCGGACAGGTAGCTGGACAGGTTGTCGAACAAATAGCCGGACAGGTAGCCGGACAGATAGCTGTACAGGCAGTCGGACAGGTAGTTTGACATTTACTCGGACAGGTAGCCGGACAGGCAGCTGGACAGGTAGTTGGACAGGCAGCCGGACAGGTAGCTGGACAGGTAGTCGGTCAGGCAGCCGGACAGGTAATCGGACATGTAGTCGGACAAAAATCCGGACAGGTAGTCATACATGTAGTCGAATAGGTAGCCGGATAGGTAGCCGGATAGGTAGTCGAACAGGTAGTCGAATAGGTAGCCGGACAGGTAGTTGGACAGGTAACAGGCCAGGTAGCCAGACAAGTAGCCGGTGTATTAGCAAAGTTGATAACGAACTGCGCTGATAATGACATGAGCACTGTCAGGTGCGGGTTCGACTCTTGGGCTATTCACTTGTGAAGGTGAGGGAAAGACTGACCACCTGTTGCTCCTAACATGTGTGGAGACCCATGGCAGAAAGTTACTCAGTGACAACTACAATTAAAGAAACAGATTAGAATATATTATGGAGCTTTAACAGTGGTGTTTCCAAGGCACCAGGGCCAGGTCTATACTGGCCAAGACCTACTAACAAGTCCTAGTCGTGCGTCCTGGGCAACAGGTCCCTTCGGGGTCCTGGCTAACGTAGTAGGATCGCTGATTCTTCCGAAGTCGGAGTGTCTGCCTGCACGGCGAGGAACCACCAGTCTGCACACCAATAAGCCAGACATGGGACAACGGATACTCACGCAAACCTCAGGTCCTGTATGACATCACACTGATGTTGGACAACAGGATGTCTTCATCCGACATACAGGAACTTCACGCTGGAGTTCACAGCCAGCGAACGCAAGCAAGCAAGCACTTAACGGGACAGCTGAGACCAGTCTACTGGAAGTCTAATAATTGATTGTAATGCAGGGAGGAGCGGCTGGCCGAATGGCTAGAACGCCGGACTCCCATTCAGGAGACCCGGGTTCGATACCTCGGTAAGGTGTGGGATTTTTTCTGTCGGGGGCAAAAAGAAAATTCTAACCTGCACAGATGGCAGCGACTGCACTAGCCAGGCGGCCTTAAGTTCTCAGGCTCAAAGACCCCTCTGTCTATACCGCAAGGTACTATATTGGCAGTAAATGACAGTTTTTTTTAATGCAGGGAACAGGTGAGAAAACAGCCTACATGTAGTCAAATAATTGCATGTACCTAAACGGACATGTTAGGATACGTTATTCATGTCATATTCTGTCATATGTATTTATAGGGACATATAAAAAGTAATGTATTACATTACACATATTATCTACCACACTTACATATACATAAGTATACATGTGAGGGTATGGTCTATATATTATCTATTTTTTTGGGGCTTGTCTTATTTACAGGACATCGTTGTCAACACCAGCATTTTACTGCTGTTGTTTTTCTACTACACTCACGTATACATATTAAGAATACAGGTGAGGGTATAGTCTACAAATTACCTACTACACTTACATAACTTAAGAGTACAGGTGAGGGTATGATCTACATTTTCTTTTCAACTTCTTCCCTTTGCCGAGGATGATACGCCCCACCAGGTTAGGCACCATAGACAGAGGCTAGTGTGTCCATTTTCGGCATGCATTTATGTCAGTTTAACTTCCTCTAGACAAGTTTCCACACCCGGTAACTGGCTCTAGTTCCTCATGGCTAGGTTTTCTGTGCTAAACAATTCTGTGATAACAATGTTGCCAAGGCAAATTATATATGATTGGCACCTGGCCTTCTTGACAGACGATAGTTTGTAAAATGGAGTTATACCTCTCCATAGCACAAAGCCTGGGCTGAATTTAGAGACCATTTGTTGCCCATGTACCTGATCCCTCTGTTGGCGTGCCTAGTTTACTCTAGAGGAAAGGTAACACCAATACGTCTGGAACAAGACAAGCTGCAGAAGCTGCTGGATCAGCTAGGCATTCTCTAACTATCCGTCTGTCGGAGCTTATATATATATATATATATATATATATATATATATATATATATATATATATATATATATATATATATATATATATATATATCATCATATCATCATCAAGTGCCGTGCCAGGCTGGCGTAGGCGTTCATGGCTCTCCACAGATCTCGGTCTTTGGTGTTCTGGATCAACTCTGCTGATGATATTCCTCCATGCCACCGTCTCAATCCGTCCAGCATCATTTCTCTTGGTCTGCCTCTGCCTCTCTTCCCCTCGATCTTTCCAGTTGTCACGATGTTCTCCAATGCCTCTCTTCTCATCACATGACCAAAGAAAGCTGTTTGTCTCTTTCTTATTGTTGTATATAGTGTTCTAGTTTCATTAGCCTCTTTCAGGCAATCGTTGTTAGTTACTCTGGCAGTCCAAGGAATTCGCAACATTCGTCTTAAAAACCACATCTCTGTTGCTTCTAAGTTCTTCCTAATTTGTTCATTTACATTCCAAGATTCGCTGCCATACAGCAAAACTGGTTCTATATAGCATTTTAGCACTCTCTTTCTTACATTCATTGATAGCGACTTATTGCATAAGATACTCTTCATTTTCTGAAATGCGGCTTTTGCCTGCCCTATTCTGCTCTTAATCTCTGTTGTACATCTTCCATCTGATGTTATAAGTGCCCCTAGGTATTTAAAATTATCCACTTGGTTGAGAATTTCCCCTTCTATTTCTATGTCACATTTTGGTGTCCCCATTTTCTTTGATATCACCATTGTTACTGTTTTCTTGATATTCAAGGAGAGTCCTTTCTGTGCACTCTCTGATACTACAATGTCCAATAATTGTTGTAGGTCTGTTGCATTATCCGCCACCAATACTGTGTCATCTGCATAGCGTATATTGTTTATATTATATCCTCCGATTAGTATTCCTGGCTTCTCTTTGATCTCTCTCATTATTACTTCGCTATATAGGGAGAAGAGATCGGGTGACAAGACACACCCCTGTCGTACTCCTAGCTTTATCTGTTCGTAACTACCCTCTTTATTTCCCATTTTAATTGCTGCTACTTGGTTCCAGTATATATTCTTTATTATTCTTAAATCTTTCCCATCAATGTTGATATCTTCCAACATTTTAATCAGCTCATCATGTTTTACTTTATCAAATGCCTTAGTATAATCTATGAAGCATAAATATATGTCTCTCTGTTTCTCTATTGACCTTTCTATTAGTGTTCGTAATATATATATTGCATTGTTTGTACCCTTTCCTTCCATAAAACCAGTACTGTTCTTCACTAATTTCCATTTTTATTTTCTTTCTTGTTCTTCTCATTATAATTCTGAGTAGAAGCTTAGTGACATGGTTTATGAGGTTAATTGTACGAAAATCTTCACATTCAATTGCTCCTGGTCTCTTTGGTATTGCTATAAATACAGATTTTACCATATCGCTCGGTAAATATCCACTGTTGTAAATATCATTTAGCATTTTGGTTAATATATCTACCCAAATTCTCCCAATACTTCTAATTCTTCTACTGTGATTTCATCTGGCCCAGCTGTTTTTCCTTTCTTCATATGTTTCATAGCGTCAGCGACTTCTTCTTTTAGAATAGGTGGGCCTTCTAAGTTACTTTCTTCTGTTAATTCTTCCCTTTCTCCATTATATAATTCTCTTATATACTCATTCCACCTCTTCATTATAGCACCTTCCTCCAATAATATCTTTCCTGTTTTTGATTTCAAACACCCTGTATTTATTCTTATTTTTCTTCCTGTGAGCTCACTGATTTGTCTGTGCATACTTTTTTGATCTTTAATGGAATTTAATTCAATTTTTTTGCATTGCTCGTTTAACCAACTTTCTTTTGCCTTCACACATTTATCTCTTATTTCTTTATTTATCTTAGCATACTCTTGTTTGTCATTTTTATTCTGTTTCCTTTTGTCCATCAGCATTAAGATTTCTTCATTCATCCATTTTTTCTTAGCTTTTTGGCTTCTCTCCGGTAATATTTCTTTGCTAGTTTGATGAATGGAGTCCCTTAACATTTCCCATTGATTCATTTATACTCTGTATTTTAGCTATTGCATTGTACCTATTTTTCACAGTCACTCTGTATTGTTCTTGAATTTCTTTATCTACTTTCAGAACCTCTTTATTAAGTCTCAGGTTCTTAACCATTTTTTCCCCTCTCTTTAATCTTACTTTTATTTGTCCACATAGTGGTACATGATCACTATTACCGTCAGCACCAGGCATTGTCTTTACATTAATTAATGCATTTCTAAATCTTTTATTAATAAGTATGTAGTCAATTTGGTTGCGTATTTTCATATCAGGGCTTTTCCATGTGTATAGTCGTCTTTTATGGTGTTTAAACCATGTGTTTCCAATTATCATATCATTAATATTTGCCCATTCTATTAGTTTCTCTCCTCGTTCATTTCTTGTACCTAAACCGTAATTCCCCACTATATCCTCTATTTTTCCCTTTCCTACTTTTGCATTAAAATCTCCCAGTATTATTTTTATTTCTTGTGATCCAATTTGAGCTATTGCCATTTCTATTTCATCGTAAAAGTGTTGTATTTCTTCTTCACTACTGCTTGTTGTTGGTGAATATATATATATATATATATATATATATATATATATATATATATATATATATATATATATATATATATATATATATATATATATATATATATTCTTTGTATTGTATCATTTACAGAGTTCACTGCAGAATAAAAGTGTAAATCATCACCTGAATGTTTGCCAGCGACACCTGCACATCATAGGATGGCAAATGTCATCCTACACACATAATCAAACAACAATAATCCTGTGGTTGGATCTTTCCACATCCACTTGGTCAAGTGACGATAGCCACACAACCATGGGGAAAGCACAAATGTCCAACAGTGAGCGCCAAGCAAGATCTAGGAACCTCCAAGAGCAACAACAACTGAGAAAACAGCTGGAGGATCTATCGCTGAAGGAAATAAGCAACAAAAACACAGGAAGAGTGGAAACACAAAAATGGCGCCAGTTTCTTAAAGATTGTGTTAAGAACACCGGAAGCTGCTCGTTGGTCGTGAGACATATACTCAAAGGTAACCATGACAACACGCAAACTTCAGAACGAGACTGTAATGATTCGAGCAGACAGAGAAGTAAATCTGAATCACAGCTTTACATAAACTACCAGAAACCACTTATCAATTACTTCAAAAATGAATCGAATAATAGGACTTGCTGTGAACTAGCAGATGCCGGGAAAGTAAATACAAACAGTGATCAACATAGAACATCGCTTGGGTTGTCAAAGTCTTATAAAGGGATGGCAAGAGAGGAGATTATCACATCTCATCGGTGGAACAAGAAGACAGATCCAGAAAGACCAACAACTTCATGGGCACAATCAGCATCACTGCTGGAATCAAGACGATCGTTCCGTCCAAGAACATCAGTGACACCATCATCTGATACTGAGCTGGTGGAGTATGCAGCGCTGGATTTGAACAACTCTGAGATGAAACCCAAACTGCTAACTTCAAGTCTTGCCAGCTACACAGAACAAGCGCCCGGATCAACAAGATTGATGTGTATGAGGGAGCTTCAACAGGATCAGCTAGGCAATGGCATCAGAGCTGGGTGTGCCCAGGAGCAAGTGAGGTCTGTTGAAATGAGGCCCAGTCGCCCAAACATTACAAATAATATACAGAATATACAAACACACAATGTTTGCTATCGTTACGAAAATGATGGAGAAGAGCTGCAAGAAAATTGGAAACATCCCCGCATAGATACAATACACGAAGACGTACAGAGGACGAGATCGTGGACCAGTAAAAGGATTCCCCATGTGAATCTGTTCTGTACTGGTGAAACTAAACACTCAGACGAATGTTTCAAGTCTTCATTGATCACTCCAGCTTGTAATTCTCAGGAAGGGAGGACACCAGACACAAACAGACATGAAATGAACACCAAAGGGGAGATAATAGGTTTTAATCATAGTTATCAATCAAGTTCAGGAGTTACCGCCCTGTGGACATTAAATTCCTATTATAGCGACACTGGCAAAGACGTAAGTTCTGGAACTAGGGGGAATGTCAAACAAGGACGTCACAGAACCAACGAACACACTGCATCACATCATAAACCACAGATAATTGACATGAAGAAGCAATATTCGACCATCGATTCAGCTATAAGTCAACATAAAACAAGGATTCAATTTCCGAAAGAATTAAAGACGAAGAGTGAAACACATTTACGATCAATGAACATTGACATCATGTCACATGGTGAAGACAGAAGATATAGGAATGCTGACACTCTTCTCCAAATATCAGATTCAGTGACGACTCCCCCAAGAGCCAGAAACGAAGCGAACACGGTAGTTATTGATTTGCTTCAAGATCAAGCTACAGGTAACAAACAACGTAAGAGCAAAATAGGAAAAGATACTGAAATAGACCTGGATCAATTCCAAGTGACAGTTCCAGGGAAGGACAGACTAGATGGTTATGACAGTAACGACTTGATCCCCACGACGGTTCCATTTCTGTGCCAGGATCCTCACATACCTGATAGGATTAGCACCGACCAGCTTAGCCAGCCTGGCAATCGGCTTACCAACGACCAGAATAATCAATACTCTACTGATGGCGGGAACATACAATCAAGCCCACACCAACGCAAAGCGCATTCCAGCATCGATTACCAAACAAGAAAACACAGCTCAGATTCCGTCATTCCAAATTTAAGAGAGTTGTCAAGCAAGTTAGGAACACGGTATCAAGGTATTAAATGCAACAACAAAATGTCATTCTTAAGGAATGATACGTTTGGACAGAAGGACAAGAATTTGCTGGTAAAGTCCTCATGCAGACGTCCAATTATTAATACAACATTGCCAGAAAACATGCAAGAGAAGCATGTTGCGTATATAACCGATTACAGACCGGGTGATACTTCGGTGGGTTTCTCTACCTCAGTGACGAGGGTCTTCACACTCCAGGATGCTGATTTTAAGGACAGCGCCAAGTGCCCGAATGCCAGGCCCACGAAACATGAGACTGAAAGGCTATGGATTGACAGAGGAAATACGCACAAACGAATGTCGAAGATCCCAAGTGTCCAAACTTGTCCTACACCTGCAGAGCCGGGTAGAGAGAGTCCCGACGCAGGTTGCATCAATGATGACTTTAGTAATACCCCTTCAAATCCAGAAGATGGTTTAGACAATGTCACATATTGTGAACATTCGGGTGAAAGGTTGTCTAGGGTAGAGCAACGTCAAACAGTAACAAACAGATTATCAGAATATCACCAGTCTGCTCAGTCAGGCAGTGTTGTATCAGAAATCAACCATTCTAGAGAATCATCCTGTGTTTTATTACAAGAAACATCAAACCAACCATCGAATATCCAACGATCAAGACAGTCAGCCAACCTGGGTATGGATAAGAAGCATTACAAGGAACCAGTCAAAGGTGTATCAAATATGAAACAGTCTAGGGGACCAGCCAATAGTGTATCAGATAACAAACATTGTAAGGAACCACCCAACGGTGAATTATATTACAGACATTCTGAAGGATCAACTAATGTGATATCAAATATTAAACTGTCCAGAAAACCACTCCGCGCATCATCAAATATGGAACTCTCTAGAAGACAAGACAATATAAACATGAGAAAATCACACGAGCAGTCATCCACCCGCCACACAACGACAGTAACAGCCAATGGATTGTCAGTCCTTAAATATTCCGAAGAATCAGCGAATAAATTGTCGAGTATGAACCAATTCCGTGAGTGGAACATCAACAATCTGAGAGAGTTAAATTCAGGTTTGTCTCATAACACCAAACATGTCGAGAGCGAGAATAAACAGTGTACAGAAAACGGTGTCTTCAATCATGAGGAAAGTAATACTTCTGTGAATGAAACCAACCATGTTAAAGATAGCTATGTCGATAACACTGATGGTGTAAGCCGCCACCATGTTGTGGAGGTCTCTACTGTTTGTGACCCTAACCCTAACACAATGGCGGGGTTGGTTAAACAAAGTGTTTCTCTTGCCTGTTCTGTGAACGACGCGTTATTTGAAGATTTAGCCAGCGTGTCCACTGTGAGCGATCGCAAATTGGCATCTGTAACAACCACTTCACGTGATGCCAGTACACGGGTGGCTTCACCCGATCCGTCATCACTTTCTCGTGTCAAAGACTATACCATAAGCAGCTGCCGTGGGACAAAGATGGAATACGGGACCCGTGGAACAACCCAACGACTCACACACCTACACACATATTGGCAAACTGCTGGAGGTAGGGTCATGGCGGGCAACCTGCCGCGGAGGTCCACAATAACCGCTGACGTCATGATGTCCAAGCGGGCCAGGCAGCGAGCGATCTGTCAGATGATGGAGGACAATCTGAAGCGACCAATCAACGACCAGAAACTCTTGGCGGATGAAGCACTACGCATGCGCGTGAAGGAATTTTTGCGGTCATTCTAGCCCACTGCGCAACACATAAATACACAACAGTCTCGTGTTATATATTTCAGCCATATCTGTGGACTGTAAAAATGGTACAGTTGTATTTCTTATTTTCTTCCTGTGTAAAAATAATTAGTAAATTAATTAGCCTTAATTGCATGCTAAGGCAGGTGTGTATAGTGCAGACAAAAGGGTAGATCCTCACGGCTTGAAGAGAATAGCGCTGCAGGAAGAAGGATCTGGCCGACACTCGAAACTCAGAGGAAAGCCCAGACTGACATATAGTCAGACTGCTGATGGTAACATTAGTATTTGTACTCTTCACTGGCTGTTGAAGATGAGGACGGAGCACGCATGAGCATGTACCTAGTGCTGTGATGTTGGCTCTGGACTCAACCGCCCGCCTCCAGGCGCTGTGGGTATACAGTGCTAGACGCATATTTGTATAGACCAACCTGCACTGGGTGGCTGATTCGGTCAGTGTCACACCTGCCGCCTTGACTTCCCAAGACATTTCTAGGTACCCATGTTAGACTGGCTCGACCCGGGATCCCGTGTCAATTAAATTACAAATTGGAATCCGTCCCTGTAGGGGTGGAACCCAGGACCAGTGGGTCGTCAGGCGAGCGTCTAGTCACCAGCCTTCCTACCTTCTTTAACTAGTTTCTGATTAGTGTTGGAACAATTAAACAGGCACAGTGCAAAATGTGGCTTAGATATTAACATCCAAAAAACAACAACTATGATAATTAGCAGTGAAAAGGAAAGGTCATCAATGAACATCACAGTAAAGGGGCAGATACTAGAACAAGTGACAAGTTTCTCTTATCTTGGACATATAATAACAGACGGTGGCAGAAGTGAAATGGAAATCAAAAAGAGAATAGGAATGGTCAACAATGCTTTCAACGGCATGAAATCAGTATTAACATCTAGAGAATTAATAACGCATTAAAAATGAGAATTGTCAAATGCTACGTATATTCAACGCTACTGTATGGCGCGGAATCCTGGACATTGAACAAGCAACTAGAAAGTCGCATAGAAGCCCTGGAGATGTGGATATCCAGACGAATAGGTCGTATTTCATGGAAACAATAACAATCAAATGCAGAGGTTCTAGAACAGTGGTTCTCAGCCTTTTTTTGGCCCGTGCCCCCCTTCACGATATTTTCAGAACGTCACCCCCCCCCCCCTCTTCCTATCAAAAATTTGGCCCGTACCCCCCCCCCCCCTTTTACCGTATTTTCATAACGTCATTCCCCCCTTTCATATTTCCTATCTAAAAATCCCCCACCCCTACACAGTATACGTAAAAATGGAAGGTAAATGTAATAGCACATACTAAAAGTCTAGAAAAAAAAATTTATTGCGTATCCCTTACGGGACGTTGCAGTCAACCCCAGCATTTTCAGCTGCTGTTGATGTACTAGGCAAGTGTTACGTTCAGTAGTTTGCCATTGCTTTCTGAACGACCGGCCCCTATACCTTTTTCGAAAAAAAAACAGCACCGCCGTGTTTCAGACATCCACATAAAACATGATTTGTGGGTCTACTGACTTTATAAAATGAATTTTAGAAGGATGAGAGGTACTTAACTGTAAAGTATGAAGGGAAAAATAATATCAAGTAATCGGTTCTTGTATTAACGCGATCTTCAAATGGTCTTCATTCCCCCTCTGGAAACCCTGCCTGGGGGGCGGAATTCCCCACCGGTTGAGAACCACTGTTCTAGAAAAACTGGGAATGAAGAGAGAGTTGAAATAAAGAAGAGGCAAGTGAAATATTTCGGCCACGTTAAAAGACATGATACTCTTATGAAAACCATACTGGAAGGCAAGGTTGAGGGCAAGCGAACAAGTGGGAAGATAACATCAAGAGATGGACGAACATCAGCCTGACAGAATGTACAGTCAAGGCGAGAGGCAGGCAGTGTTGGAGATCCATTGCAGCTAACCTTCATTGCGGAGACGGCTTCTGATTGATTGATTGATTGATTGATTGATTGATTGATTGATTGATTGATTGATTAGTGTTGTCCTCATGTTCTCGCGTCCTCACCTATATATGTACACCTGGCAGGGAAGTCCTATGTACAGGTCATTCATTGTCAGATCCCTATAATACATTATCTAATTTCGGTTCCTAACCCTCTTGAATCAATTAAAATTGAATATATCAATGATGTATATATCAAATAAATATGAAATATATACATATAAAATAGTTGTATTAATGATGTATATATCAAATAAATATGAAATATATACATATAAAATAGTTGTATTAATGATGTATATATCAAATAAATATGAAATATATACATATAAAATAGTTGTATTAATGATGTATATATCAAATAAATATAAAATATATACATATAAAATAGTTGTATTAATGATGTATATATCAAATAAATATAAAATATATACATATAAAATAGTTGTATTAATTATGTATATATCAAATAAATATGAAATATATACATATAAAATAGTTGTATTAATGATGTATATATCAAATAAATATAAAATATATACATATAAAATAGTTGTATTAATGATGTATATATCAAATAAATATGAAATATACATATAAAATAGTTGTATTAATTATGTATATATCAAATAAATATGAAATATATACATATAAAATAGTTGTATTAATGATGTATATATCAAATAAATATAAATATATACATATAAAATAGTTGTATTAATGATGTATATATCAAATAAATATAAAATATATACATATAAAATAGTTGTATTAATGATGTATATATCAAATAAATATAAAATATATACATATAAAATAGTTGTATTAATTATGTATATATCAAATAAATATAAAATATATACATATAAAATAGTTGTATTAATGATGTATATATCAAATAAATATAAAATATATACATATAAAATAGTTGTATTAATTATGTATATATCAAATAAATATGAAATATATACATATAAAATAGTTGTATTAATGATGTATATATCAAATAAATATAAAATATATACATATAAAATAGTTGTATTAATTATGTTTATAAAACAATTCTATTCTATTAATCTGCGCATTTACATAAATTCTAGTTGTCAAAACTCAATATTTATATAATCTCTAATTTGCTTCTAGTATTGGCCGCTAAGACACTGGCACTTCTGACAATGAAATTCCTAACTATAACATATTCATGTTTATAAATATGTATAGATATTGATATAAATCAATTTTCATGACCTTGTATCTGTGTACATTTGTTTTTGAGCGTGCTGGCGAAGTCTTTGATCGTAACTTGTCACTTGTGATGGAATTATAGTATGGCTTACTGATTTTGCTTCTCGTCTCATATTGATTCATTAAAGAAAGCAATTAAAGAAACGAATCTTCACGGAGGCAAACGAAGACAGGGAAACCAAAGGAAACCCTTGAGTTAGAACATGAATGAATTGATGAACATCGCGCATCGGACATGCCTTGGTGAAAACCAGCAAATGCCCAGGGCAGTGAGGGTATCGGCTGCTGACTACATCTAGCAGCATCTGCTTGATGTTTTCTACAAACCACACATCCTCATAACCCAGGAATAACCCACTGGCCATTCTTACCACCAGCCAGACGCAATTTGAAGGACTGGATGAATTAGTTATTTAGTTAGTTAGTTAGTCGTGGTTCTGTCGTATATTCTGAAGGGACTGGGTTCACTGCTGTGCCTCACCCATATTCTAATTTTAGAAGTTGGGCCCCATCCTCTTCCAATATGTAAATAAACCAAGAATACGACCCTTGATCATTTACAGACTCATTTTTGGTAGTTTTGTCTAGGAGTAAGTGGTCCTCTTTTTGGGAAAAACAATGAACAAATAGATCTGACTATGCCCCTTTCACCTGAAATATAATAGCTCTCGAACCCCCATTCAATCTGTGAAAATGTCTAAAAAGATTTCCTCAGGGTGAACCAGGTGCAAGGAAACATGGGTCATGAACAGTTTAAAAGATCCAGAGTCTCCTCTTTACTATTGTGTTATAGAATTCATTTTTGAGCTAGTTTGTCAGATAATTAATTATTTCACAAACAATGAAACACATTGATGACTTCTCCACACAAATAAGACAGAGATGTCAACAGACAGGATGGACTGTAATGAAATTAGGAACTTCAATAACAGTGTATAAATTTATTGACTGGCCTGATTTTCTTTTGGCCTATTGATTGATCATTACACATTTTGGTACATTAGTTCATGGTGATAGTTACACATGTGGCAATGCAAATCATGGTCAATAATCAGTCAGTATCAATAAAGCATAATAATCCAAATGATCACAATGTCTTATAGAAAAGCATCTTTATGTGAGACTAAAGTTTTCTAATTATTTTTAGTACTCTATAAAAAAGGTATGTGTGTGTTGTCATCAGTCCTCTGGGTGGTTTTGGGTTTAAACATATGAAAGATCACCTATGAGTGGTTGGAGTGAGTGGAGCCTGGGTCCATCGACTGCTGGATCCCATTCAGTACTTGCCAAAGCTATTCTGAAGGCTTCTCATTCTCTGGTCAGGGCCTGAGGTCTCTACCATCTCATGTTTGGGACATCTTCTTTCATCTGCCTCCCTCTTCTGGTCTGGTTTCCACCGTGGACATCACTGTTTAAACTTTACAGAGGTATGTACAATCCTACCAAAGTAATTTTTGCAGCATGTCATAAGTATGAGAACAACATAACAGAAAGAATAAGATCAGAAGAAGTGGTGTTGTGTTAATTTGTGTGGGGTCAGACATCATTTCACTGCATGCACCTGCCATCAGTTGGTACCTGCTGTATGCATTCTCTCAGTGTACTTTTGGTTCAGTGAGAAGTGTGCAATCAGACATATATAAAAGTGAGGATGTGTTGTTCCCTGTAGCATTGAAGTCAAGCAAATAATGCAAGATTCAAGACAAGGACAAGAGGCATTTTTACAAATGACATACATTACATCTTCATCATCTCTTTCAGTGTTGCATGGTGTGTTTAAATGTTTATCTGTACCTCCCAAATCAACCATTTATCTTCTTATTCCCATTATCAATCGTGTTTGTGTTCCTGTTGTGGTTGTGGTGTTGGGTGGAGTGCTGTGTTGAGTATTGTGTTGAGTTAATTTCTGTTGTGTGGGGTTTTCATAGTTTGTACCATTTCCCCCTCCATCATCAGTAGTTAATATGAGTTTAACTCATCAAGTGTGTTATTGTTATGCATGTCTGTCATACAGAATTTCTGATGTGTATTTGTTACCAAAGTAATCTATACAAGATCATGACAACAATCCATTAGTAAAAAGGTTATTACGTAAAGTACCTTTCCTAATTCCCTCCTTCTCTTCATCTTAATTTTTATTCTACCACTACTATCACCAGTGCACATCATGTTCATTCTGTTGGTGATCACTAGTTGACAATAGACCGAGGTTTTATTCACCTTGTGGTCTCGACAGATCAACCAGGCCGTCTATCACAATGGCGTCTTGTGAAGCGTATCCTGTTTCTAGGCAATGCGTTTAGTGAGTGCTTTGACTAATTAAAATCTGTCACACAAATACAATCAATTACTATCAACTACTATTATTTTAATACGTAAAGAGGTAAGAAAAGATATAATCCATCTCTCAGCTCCTTAGATTGCAAATAGACAGAAATATGTACGTTTTCAAATGAGGCAGTAGTTAATGTGCTCAAACTGACCTGTCTGCAGAAAGCAATTCAAAGTGGTTTTTGAAGCAATGCATTAACGTGCGTTTGAATTTTCACCTCAAACATTTTCCTGTGATAGATTGATGTAGTATGCACATAGTAAAGTCAATAGTTGTAGTGAAGAATATCAGAGTTTGCAGTTTTGAGAAAGTTTGAGATGTCGGTTTCGCCGGGGAAAAAGGCTCAGTGTAGCTAGAAGTGGCAGTCGTCAATTTTTACACTTCAGAGATTTATTTTATCACTAATACACTTAATTTTAACGCACAACACTGGATACCTCAGCTGCACATGTCTGGGTATCACACTGATATGAGGATTGTCAAGCTTACCTGAGGTCTTGAATCAAACTGCAGTCTTTGCACTCAGAAAGGACAGGTCTCACAAACTATCTGACCGGTCGTCAGAGCTGAAGAAGTAGGAGTGCGCGGGTTTTGAGAATAGAGACGCTCACTTGGGCCAAAATTAAATCACGTGACCCCTTCCTACCACTAGTTTTGTTAGTTGCAGACGCTGTAATATCTATTAATAGATGACATCCGTCTATCTAATGTGTCAACTGGTGTTAGATTCTTAATAGTGCGTTCAAGTGCGTGACTTCTCTGGTTCGTGGTGCGAAATTGTTGACGCCTGTATAATGATGGTTGGTGAATATGTCACAGGTTCCAACTTCACAGCAACAGGTCGTCGCCATATTGCTCCGTTCCTGTGCCAGTGAATATCACACAAAATGCTCCTCACTGCCCAATGTGAACAATGGAACAGACAGGATTATCGGCAAGCCAACAGCCCACAGCCACACAGGTACACTGTGCATAATGCCACCGCCAGAATGCCAACACAAAAGTCCTCCATGAAAAGTACAGTTCATCGTCGATGGAAACAGCAGTCACCAGAAAGACTTCATTAACCCGGGTCTTATCCCATATGGCTCGGTCTCTTTCCGCAGGACGACCCGCGTAAAAGGCGACTAAGGAGGATATGGTTCCGTCGCTCTGCGACACTGTGAGCTGTGAGTTTCGCGTGGAATGCTTTTACATCTGTCCGAGGTTGTTTTTAGCGTGAACTGCATGTTCGGAACAATGGCGGCCGGCTGTTGCTGGATTGACTGGTTTGCCTTTTCGGCTCACGAGTGCATTTTTCAGGAGACTCCTGAGAGTCGCCGCTGGAGATACGGACTGGAGGAATACAACAGGAAAGTGCGCATTATATTTGGTTCCACTAAAGGCAGGCCGTGAGTAGGCAAGAAATGTGTCCTTACTTTCTCTTCCACGGAGCGTAGTTCATGAACCAATACATGAGATTTCAAAGGCCACCGACTCTAAGTTAATTAGTTATACTACAGACATTTGCCTTATCGTGCACTAAAAACATTTTTTATTTAATTGCATGTCCTTGACAGGATGAAGCAGTCAACCCCAGCAGTTTAGCTGTTCGTGATTTCTGGTCAAATTTTACGTTTAGCAGTTTGCCATTGCTTTCTGAACGACCGGCACGAACACCGTTTTCAAAAAAAAAAAAAAAAACCCAGCACGCTGTGTTGTGAACCCCGGTATACGGGATTACGAATCGCGTCATTAACCCCTTCGCGTGCACTAATGCCCCACCAGTTTGTGCAGACCGAGCCAATCTGTCACCCTGCTCGTTTCCCACAATACCAGCATGTCCTGGGGGAACACATGTAACGCATGCTCTCTATATTTGATTGTTGAATGACAGCAACCCACTCTGCCTGAAGCATGCCTGTCTGCATCTTTCTCATCATACTTTATGTGTCCGTTACAGTCACGACATGTGTGTGTGCTGTTTGTCCTCCAGTCAGCGGACCGCCGATGTGATTGCATCCACCTCCATTCTTAGGCTAGATGCTGTGGTAGCGTAAGCCAGGCTCTTCTGCAAATATATACATATAGAAGATCCATAGAGTGTAGATTGATTGATTGATTTAGGAACCGACATCATAGCATTCGGGACATTCCCATAAGAGCCCCGTCCCCATCCTCAGCAGCCAGCGAAGAGTTCCAACACTAATAGTCCCAGTAGCAGTCTAATTATGTGTCCGTCTCGCCTTTCCTCTGAGCGTCGGCCAGATCCCCTCGTCACTCCTCGCTGCCTCATTCTTGCCAGACCATGGTGATCCATTTGCTCCTCCGAGGTGTACACGTGCTCCCACAAGGCCGCAACCACGTCTGCCTTGACATGCATCAATACTCCACCAAGTTTTGCCGAGCCAGCCAATCTGTCCGCCTGTATTGAGTATAGAATAAGTATAAGTAGGGCGCATGCATATCTCAAAAGAACTGCAAAACAAAACGAAAAAAAAGACAAACAAACAGCATTCAGAAGCCAAAAGAAAAGAGACATGTAGTCAGTTAGATTGAAGTAAACCAGTAAATATTTAATGAATTCATCAACAAACACTGGCAGCTTTCGAATAATTCCCAAAACGCAAACCTTATTTCCTCTACCACTGGACATTTATACACTTGATATGATATATAACTCTGCAGTATGCACCTGACGAGATGCAGCGACATATGCCGGGCAATAAATCGTGCAACATATTGTTTGTGACACCGTGTCTGTGTTTATTCTCTCTCACTTTATCGCAGGAGTCACGCATGCCTGTGTTCATGTTTCTACA
Source organism: Cepaea nemoralis (assembly GCA_014155875.1). Classification (NCBI taxonomy): domain Eukaryota; kingdom Metazoa; phylum Mollusca; class Gastropoda; order Stylommatophora; family Helicidae; genus Cepaea; species Cepaea nemoralis. Next base: position 40,894 of record JACEFZ010013380.1, read on the forward strand.
ATTGGCTCTCGAGGACTACCTGAACTCTGTTACAACGGACAATGAGTTGAAACTCTTTGTCTTCAAGAGAATCCCTGCTAACCCTCAATCAACTAACTACCGGCTAATCTGCAACAAGCACTTCCCCCAAGGAGAGACAGCGTCACGAAAACCGCCATGGTATAATCCCCAAGGGACTCAGAAAGCATCACTAAAACCGCCATGGTATAACACCCATAAGTTAGTCGCTGTTTCAACTTCACGGCAAAGGGTCGCCCCATTATACTATTCCTGCACCAGTGAATATCACACAAAAGCTCCTCACTGCCCCATGTGAAAAGTGGAACAGAGACTCATAATGCAGCACTACAACCGCAATGGTATAACCCACCAAGAGACTCAGAAAGAATCACAAAACCCACCATGGTATAACCCTCAAAGAGGCTCAGCAAGAATCACAAAAACCGCCTTGGTAAAACCCCTAGAAGGGACAAATAAACCATCATTATATCTTTCACCAGCCGCGGTACAGTGTTGTCTAGACTCGCACCGGCCGAGTCAGGCGTCATGAATTCTAATCCTTATCCAGGCGGATTTGGAAAACCAATCTGAGCTGTCAGGTTGACCCAGGAGTATCTTGGGAAGTAAGGCGGGCGGAGTGGCACTGACCACATCAGCCACCCAGTGCGGGTTGGTCTATGCAAATATGGGTTTAGCACCATATGCCGATTACGCCTTAAGGTATTACAAGGATGCTTTAGTTGTTATGGTTTTCAAACTCTCCTAGTGTGGCCTCGAAAAGAGACCCTGAAAGCTGCCAGGTTCCGGAGATCACCAATGCCTGTCAGTGGTCGTTATGATAACCTGAGTCACGGGTGAGAGAACATCTTCGAGGTCAGCAGGACTAGCAGGTGGGTCACCTCGGTGTCTGTGCCAGCTGGGGTCAGCGTCAGTGCCAAGGTCAGCGTCAATGCCAAGGTCCGCGTCAGTGCCAAGGTCAGCGTCAGTACCAAGGTCAGCGTCAGTGCCAAAATCTGACAGTTTGGAGAGACCTGGTTGGAAACAAGGATCACCTGTTGAGACACAATTAAATTATTAGTTAGTTAGTCAATAAGTTAGTCAGTAAGTTAGTTAGTTAGTTAGTTCGTTAGTTAGTTGGTTGGCTAGTTTGTTAAATGGTTAGTTAGCTAGATAATTAGTTAGTTAGATAGGTAATTCTTTAGTTACGTAGTTACTTGGTTAGTTAGTTGATTAATTGATTAGTTAGTTAGTTAACTGGTTAACAAGAATAAGGGGAACTGCAGTAACGCTTGGAAAGGCAATGAGTGAATTGCCTAGTTAACTGGTTAGGAAGTTAATTACTTAGTCAATTGGCTAGTTAATTAGTTAGTGGGTTCGTTAGTTAGTTAGTTAGTTAGTTAGTTAGTTAGTTAGTTAGTTAGTTAGTTACGAGTAGTTAGTTAGTTAGTTACGAGTAGTTAGTTAATTAGTTCACTAATTAATTGGTTGGTTGGTTAGTTAGTTAGTTAGTTAGTTAGTTAGTTACGAGTAGTTAGTTAGTTAGTTACGAGTAGTTAGTTAATTAGTTCACTAATTAATTGGTTGGTTGGTTAGTTAGTTAGTTAGTTAGTTAGTTAGTTACGAGTAGTTAGTTAGTTAGTTACGAGTAGTTAGTTAATTAGTTCACTAATTAATTGGTTTGGTTGGTTGGTTAGTTAGTTAGTTAGCTAGATAGTTTGTTGCTTAGCTAATTAGTTGATTAGCTAGATAGTAGGTTAATTAGTTAGTTAGTTACACGGGCTTCAAATAAAAACCTTAAATGTTTTTGTGTGTGGATATATTCTGAAAAAGTCAAATGGATCATTTATCGATGCAGTCACCACTGCGTTCAATGCAAGGCGTCCAGCACCGATAAAGTGCTTGCATTCTTGTAGAAACTTATCTTCTTCACTTTTGTACACATTCTTGCACCACCTGCTGTACCTCCTCATAAGATCGAGGAGTCTGTCCTCCCAATGACTCTTTGAGTTGTCCAAACATGTGGAAATCACTTGGGGCTAGGTCTCGAAGTACGGGGGATATGGTACACACTGAATGTGGAGGTATTCAATGGTTTCAACCGTTGCACGGACAGTATTGGATCGAGCATTGTCATGTTGGAAAAGGATACCTTTACTCAGAAAATTACTTCGGTTGGAATTGATTTCAGGTCGAATATTATTCAAGAGAATATCTGTATACGTATCACTGGTGACAGTTTTCCCTGTTGGCATTTAGTGTTCTAAAATAACGCCGCGTTCATGCCATAATAGAGAAATGATTCCTTGCTCGCTCTCTTCATTTCCGGCTCGTGGTAGTGAACCCCCAGTAACAATTCTTGACAGGAAACTACCACCTTCTGCTTCCAAGCACTGCACAAGTTCTTGACAAGTATCAATGCGTCGTTGTTTCAATTCTGGAGTAAGCTGCTGTGTTACCCACCTTGCAGACACTTTACGGTACTGGAGCACATCATGGATGATGTGGTGTGCTGAACCTTGATTGATGTCAATATGTACGGCAATGTTACTTACATTCAATCGGTTGTTTTACTTTACGAGGCCTTCAACGGTTGCACTCGACTCAGGAGTCAAATCTCGGTGTTCCTGACCCAGTCGTGAACAGTCGGTCACAGATGTCACACCGTTTTTAAACATCCTACTCCACTTATACACTTGCTGGACTGACAGGCATGCATTACCATACTTAACCTTTGTTCGCCGATCAATTTCTATAAGTAGCACCCCTTCACTTATCAAAACAAGGCTAACAGAACGCTGCTCCTTTTTGGATTAGTTTAGTTTAGTCGATGGATCAACATCACAGCACACGGGTGTAACCAATAAGTGTTCCGTTCTCCTCCTATCTCAAACCTGAGTCTGGAGAAACTCAGCTCAGTGCACGAACTTCGTAGTACCGGCGAGGATCCTGAAATACTTTGAGTATATTATTAACTAGAAATTTTGCCCAGACAACGCCGTTAGGCTACTCTTTTTCGATTTCCAACTGCCAAGGGATTTTTTACGTGCGCAACAATATACACGGGTGTCCGATCTCACTACCCAAAGACCAGGGGAAATGTTATTACTTGAAGCCCACGTGAAAAAATCCCGGTCCTAACCGGGGCTTAAACCCGGGACCTCCAGCACTCGAGGCGGATACCATACCTCGAGACAACGCAGCCCCCTTCTCATGTTTGATGCTGGTCAAACGAGGGGAGGCCATCTTTAAACTGTCCTTATGAGGCCACCGTGAACGTCTACACGTTCTTAACACTCTTGACATCCTTAACAACAATTTGGAAAAGTTACAAGACAGTGCCATGGTTATTGTATTTTCTATCACATTTGTAAGGTTTTCATTTAAAGCCAACGCGTAGTTAGTTAACTAGTTAGTTATCTGGTTGCCCAAAGAGACGTGACAGTTCAGAAACTGGCTGTTTGGAAACTAATGTGATAGTTTCCCCTTGTATTCAAAGTCCAATAATATTCTTGTTATTTTCTGTTGTTACTTTTGTTTTTGCTCGCTTTGAATTCAAGCTTAATCCACACACGCGCTACAACTTCTAGTGACTGGACTGATTTTTGCGCCTTCCCTACAACCAGTGGTCCTCGCCACATTTTTAACACTGTTTATTTATTTTTTGGTTTAAATCCTGCCAAAGGCAGCGGTACTTCTGAGAGTCTTCTAAGCATGAAACAAATCACTCAACCACCTACTCATAGTTCTCACACAAACCTGGAGTGAATCCTCCAGTCTTGCAGCGATAGTCACCCTTGATCAAGGAAGTATAACCCGGGCTGCCCGATGTCGTCTGACGAAGAGCTAAAGTGTTTCCAATCCACCTTTTCCAGTTGGTCCACTTTGAACTATAGTTCCCATGATACGAATACCAGTTCTGACTACCAGCAGGCAACTGTCGACTACTCCCCCTTAATATAACCGTTTTTCTGGTGGGTTTGCTGGAGCTGTCGCCCACCAGAGCAGGTAACCCAGACAACCGTAGTCTTGGCAACAATTGAACCAGGTCAGAATCCCGACCTTGACTTATCCTGAAAGAACTCTCCAAGAAAGTGTCATACTGTTTCTTGTCTAATATCTGTGTGCTGACTTTACTGACAGCTGAAGGTTCTTCCGAAATATCTCTTTCGTTGTATTCAGTTGCAGAATATGAGTCAGTAAAAGACTTGCTTGTTTTCGCACGTAATTCTTTTGAATGAAAGGTTTCTATTTTGTTCTCTGAGTTTTCTTCGGGTAATCTTTTTGAATGATTACATTTCTGCCTGGGACATTGAAGGGAAGGGTATTTCCGATCTTGTTTCAACGAAGACGTGTGGATATCGCTAGCAGGATTCGTGCAAGTGTCTTCAATGAATCGACTCTTACGATGTTTCTTTACGAGATGGGGGATTTGTTCCAAAGAGTTGCCGTGGGGCACATGTGATATCCGTGTGGGGATTTGTTCCAAAGAGTTGCCGTGGGGCACATGTGATATCCGTGTGTGAAGTCCCTTTGAAACGGTTGAGTGTTTGCGACATCTACTGCAATGTGGGCAGCCCTGAATTCTGGATCGAGCTGAGTCTTTCACAAGTTGAAGCCGCAGTGAGCGGAGCTGACGAATGCCGAATTTATATGAGTGTACAATGTCTGTGTGGTCAACACAAGGAGCAGGGTTTTGTGAGTCTCTCACAGAAGAGGCCTGATCTAGAGATTCACACACAGAAATGGACTGATCTTGTGATTCAATCCCTGAAGCTGCTTGCTCTTGTGGGTTACGAGGTGAGGGAATATGCTCTTGTAGATTATCCATTGACGAGTTCTGAACATCTGAAAGATCAGTGGAATGGCACTGATGTTGTGATGTATCCACTGATTGGCAGTGATCGTCTGATTGTTCACTGGAATGGTTGTGATGTTCTGGGCTATCCACTGACGGGTATCGTTGTCGTTGATTGCCAGTCTGAAAGTGTGTATCGCAAACAGAATGGGTTTGACTGAGTGAATTTCCTTTGGAAAAAGTCTGAAAATATGTACTATCCATGGGAGGATTCTGGATGTGTGGACTACACACAGAAGGAACTTGAATGTCAGAACGATCCATATATGACGTATGGATGTGTGAATTACTAGTAGATGGAGTCTGGTTGTGTGAATTACCTATAGGTGGAGTATGGATGTGTGAACTACACATGGAAGCATTCTGAGTGTGTGAATTACACATGGAAGAGACTTGAATGTGTGCATTTTCCACGGAATTAGCCTGTTTGTGTGAACTTTCTACAGAAGGAGCCTGAATGTGAAAATCACTCTTGGAAGGTTTATGAATGCATGACCTACTAACGGATGGGATCTGAACCTGTACCTTCCCTGTCGAAGTAACTTGACGTCTGATTGCCATTCTACCCCCGGCTCTGTCCAATGTCTCTTCTGATCGCCCAGAAATACTCCTTCTAGAATTAGCTTTCTCCACATCGAAGCACCATGTATTGGTCAACAGGAACCGTGAGGGCATGTTTACCAAGAGTCACCATAGGCGTGTCTTGGCTTTCATCCTTGAGTTGTCTGCAGAAACCGATGGTCTTGTCTTGTGTAAGCCGCCTCTGAACATCTTCCTGGGCGCTGAAATTTTGGAGAGAAGTATGCGTGAGCAGTTAGGTTACATTGACAGTTTTAGTGTCTTACTTCATTAGCATTTATATCAATAAGACTCCCTCTCCACAATGAAGGTTGGCTGCAATGGATCTCAAACACTGTCTCCAGTCTTGATTGTACATTCTATCAGACTGCTGTTCGTCCATCTCTTTATGCTATCTTTCCACCTGTATCGTTGTCTACTTCTTGCTCACTTGCCTTTAGCCTTACTCTAAAGAATGGTTTTATAAGAGTGTTATGTCTTTTAACGTTGCCGAAATATTTCACTTGCTTCCCTTTTAGCTCTCTTTTCAATCCCAGATTTCCTAGACCCTCTGTAATTGATTATTTTTGTTCCCACGAAGTACAGTGTATCAATCTGTATATCTGTCACGAGATAGAAGCCATAGATTCGACCTTGTGGTATAAGGCAGACAACCCTACTATTGCCCGACCCGGTTCTTTGGAAAATTACCGCCCTTTGGATGGCGTTCTAGATGATTCTAAAAACCCAGACCAGGTGAATTTGATTCACCGGCTGACAGCGCATGGTTTTGGCGCATGCGCCGAGGAGTAGGCCGGGCGGACAAAGAACAGTTTCTGGCTGTCAGGGCGCGTGGACAGATGCTTTTGTGCACAGTGTGTTTTCATTAGAGAGAGCTGGGGCGACAGATGTCTCAAGATGGTTAAAGAAATCCGACGTTTAGTCCTGCCGAGTTACAGCTACTCCAGTATGAAACTGTGTTCAGAAATCTGAAGGTCTACCTTCGTGAGTGAAGTCTTATCAGATGGTGACGGGTCCAGTGAGTGAGACCAGGCAAGTGTGATTAGCGGACAAAGAACCCTACGATGAATCCTACCATGTATGTGTCACCCGAGTTTACTACACAAGAGGTTGAGTCCGACTAACCCTTGGCCGTCGTCAATACCAAGTATGTTTACTAGGTCTATGATATCTGCAGACCGACTACACTCACGGCAAGTACCATTATGGAGTGATTGTGCCTTGTATCAGAACTATCGACAGATCCACTACCAGCTAGAACCAGAGTGTATTGACTTTGAGTGCCAGGCCAGTTTGGCCTATGAATCCGCTGGAGTCTAGAGACTGTATCTCCAGCATCAACATTCCCCATCATCATCTGAGAAGTTGCTCTCATATTTATGACACTCTTTTGAACTTTATCAGAGAGGGCAACTCCGTTGTCATATTGTGGCCTCCTGCCAGATCTTGAACATTTTGTCATCTGTGTGGAACAGTCAATTGGAGCATCATGGAGTAGGTTTTCCGGAACTAGTCCAGGTCGACCAACTATTATCCTTTCATCTGGGCGAAGACGAGAGCTGGATGGAAGACTATACAACCCTGGTGAGATCTAGTAACAGGATGACCTGTGGCGTCTACTCGAAGCCTTTCCAGTGATGACTGCTCCACCCTTAAGCTACGCCCAGGCTTGCTGTCTGGACTGTTCTATCGGTTAATAGGTCTATCTCATCATCATCATCCCCACCATCATCACCCTCATTTGTACAATACACATTTTTGTTTCCATATAGATGCCAGAGTTGAGTGTTGAGTCATGCAGTCAGGACGATGTGTGGGTAGGGTAATATCCCTTGGTTAACTGCAGTGAGATAGGTATTCAGAGACCGGTGGGGTAACGTAGACTGAGGTTCCCTAGTCCCAGGCTGATCACTTCCCGTTAGTAAGGTGTGACACCAGTTTCCCCTCACCCCAAGGAATGGTGTGACATTAATTGGGGGCTCGTCCGGGATGGTGTGACGATTCAGCTCTGGCAATTACTAGGTCATTGACACCTTATCTTGTTTTATGTATAGCAAGTCTAGTCTACATAGGTCTTTGGTCCAATTTCCACTCTTGACTTTGACATAGTGACTTGTGGTGTGCAGTGTTGTGGTCCATAGATTAGCTTTGTGTATTGAGATATATACATTGCCTTGTTGGTTATACCACTCACACTACTAACCCACTCTCTTCAATCATGGCATCTACCAAATTAAATATGGCAGAGGTGCGAGCTACAGGCGTAGATATGGGCCTGGAAGGTGACGCACTCCAGAAGTACATACTGGAGGTGGAGAGAGACTTCCGTCAGGAAGAACGAGAGAGAAGACAACGTGAAGCCAAACAAGAGAATAGAAGGATAGCCTTAGAGGTACGCAAGATGGCTCACGAGGATAAAAAGCTCGAAGCTGAAAGGGAAGCCAAGAAGCTTGAGGCTGAACAAGCTGTCAAGAAGCTTGAGGCTGAACAAGCTGTCAAGAAGCTTGAGGCTGACCAAGCTGCCAAGAAGCTGGAAGCGGAACAAGAGGCTCAGAAGAGAGAACACGAGTATAGGATGCGGGAGTTAGAACTCAAAGCCCAATCTGAGGGAGCGGTAGGTGGAACTGGTCTCCCTGGTTCACCTAAGGTAGATAGACATGGCTATCACGCCATGAAGTTCCCTCTTGCTCCTTTTGAAGAGGACAAAGAGAAAATAGATCAGTTTTTGCAAAAATTCGAGGCGATGGCTGTTGCCATGGGTCTTGACAAAGACAAATGGTCTCTGAAACTGTCCCAAGGTTTACGAGGTACCGCGTTCGAGGTCTATACGAGGTTACCGGCGGGACAGGAAAACAATTACGACGCATTGAAGTTAGCATTGTTGAAACGTTTTGAAATGACCGCTTACACGTACCGGAAGAAGTTTCGAACCGCAAAGCGAGAACCGGGCGAATTGTTTGCCGCGTTTAGTTTGCGACTGAAGTCCTATTTACTCAAATGGATGGAATTAGCTGGTTTTGCCCAAGACTACGAGAGTCTCGAGGAACTCTGTATAGTTGATCAGATGCGAAAACAGATGTCTAAGCCGCTTAAACTGTTCTTGGGAGAACAAGGGGCGGAACGGTTGGACGTAGTGACTAAGTTAGCCGAACGGTATGTATTGGTACATGGGGAAGCAGGGGAAACCCGGCCCAATAGTGCTAAAGGTTCGGATAACTCTGATAAGAAGAAGAAGAAAGGCACCCATCCGAAGAAGGTAGGTTCTCCGGAAAAGAGTCCAGAGAAAAAGCAGGCGGGGAGCAAGAGCCCACCAAAATTTTCACCAAAGAAGAAGTGGCATGGTAAATGGTGTAAGCATTGCAAGACGGCCACTCACAATACAGGGGACTGCAAATCAAAGGCCAAAGATTCCCACTTCGCGGCCTGCCTAGTGGAACCAAAGGCAGATTCCACCGAAAAGGTCGAGGTCGTCGAAGAGACTCTGGACTCCGAACGACCACCTGTGGTCGAGATGATCGAAGTGAATGGACAACAAGTAGATTGTCTCTACGACACTGGCCTGCAATTTGAGGCTGTCATTGACGCGAGTTTAGTCAGCCCAGATCAACTCACCGGGGAGAATATCGAAATACAGCCAGCGACGAAGAGTGCTGTGGCCATGACTTTGCCGATCGCCAAAGTGGAGATCAGGTCAAGGTACGTCACGGGCACTATTCAAGCGGCTGTGTTGATCGACCCCATTTTCCCCGTCATACTGGGATGCCGATATGTATTCCTAGGGATGCCCAAAGAGCCCATCCACATAGGTGCCATACAGACCCGGTCCCAACGGGGAACAGACGAAGCGGACGCAATAGTCTCTAACCCCCTGCCAGGGGAATTGCGGACTGCCCAGGGCGAGGACGCGACTCTGCGTTCTTGCTACAAGAAGCTGCAGAGGAGTGCTGACCCACCGAAACGGGGGCAGTACTACATGAAGAATCGGCTGCTCTACCGGAGAGCCGGACGGGGAGATAAACTGCACGGGCAGTTGGTGGTCCCGAAGGACTACCGTCCTCAAATTCTTCATATGGGGCACACCATATCGTTTAGCGGACATATGGGTGTCGGAGCTACGCTTCAGAGGATTTCCTGCCATTATTATTGGCCAGGAATGACCGGCGACGTGCGTCGGTATGTGAAGTCCTGCCCCGAGTGCCAAAGAGTGGCACCGAAACACTGGACAGCACCGGTGGTCTTGGGCGAAATGCCTGTAATGAACTCTCCGTTTGAGAGAGTGGCCATCGATATCGTGGGGCCTCTTCCTCGGACGAGGAAGAGAAACATGTACATCCTCACGATGGTCGACTGTTGTTCGATGTGGGGTGAGGCCATACCACTGGCCACTATCGACTCCAAGAGAGTGGCCGACGCACTCATGGAGGCCTTTACGAGATTGGGTTTTCCCAATCAGATCCTTACGGATAATGGGTCCCAGTTTTGTGGAAAATTAATGGAAGAGGTCTTCCGAATCTTTCACACCCACCACATACACACCAGCCCTTACCACCCTCAAGCGAATGGGCAAGTTGAAAGATTCAACGGAACATTGATGACCATGCTCCGAAAACTTGCCCAAGAGAAACCCGAGAGGTGGGATGAATATATCCCCGCGGCATTATTCGCCTATCGGGAAGTGCCACATGGATCGACAGGACTGCCACCCGCGACATTGCTGTTTGGGCGGCCGATCAAGGGTCCATTGGAGGCCATGCTGAGGAGTTGGACCGAGGAGGGAACTTCCGAGGAAGTGATATCCTCCTACAAATATGTGGAAGAGCTTAAGGAAAAGCTGCACACGGGATGGGCTTTGGCGACCCAGAACTTGAGAAAGGCCCGCAAGAGACATGCGGCATACTACAACCGCAGGTCAAAGGAAAGAGCTCTGGAGGTGGGCGACAAAGTTTTGTTGTTGCTCCCGACGGGAACCAACAAACTTGAGATAGGATGGCAAGGACCTTTTCCCGTTGAGCGGGTAGTGTCCAGAACCAACTATGAGATTCGAATCCGTGGAAAACTGAAAATTTTCCATATCAATCTCCTGCGGAAGTACGAGGAGAGGACGGGAGACGAGTCAGCCCACCTCATGGCGATGGCAGTCGCTGTAGAGACAGAGACGGGACCCGACGAGGGGAGGGAATATCCACTCCTGCACAAAGAAACCTATCGGGATGTGCAGGTGAACCCTAATCTGGATTCCCGAGATAGGGAAAAGATAGCCCAGCTCTTAGAGTCCCATCAGCAGATACTGACGGATAGACCTGGACGGACGGGGTTGGTTGAGTTCGACATGACCTTAACTACCCAAGATCCCATCCGTCAGAAGGTTTACCCGGTACCCTTCTCGAAAGAGAGGGCCCTGGAAGAGGAGATACAGAAGCTGCTGGGGGATGACGTGATTGCGCCATCCACATCCCCATATAATGCGGGGGTGGTATTACTACGTAAGCCGAGTGGGGAACACCGCTTATGTATAGATTACAGACTCCTGAACAGTCATACCAGATTTCAGGTAGAACCCCTACCCAATCCAACACAGTTATTCGCTAGGCTACACCGTGCCAAGTACTTTTCGAAAGTGGATCTAAGTCGAGGGTACTACCAGATTCCGGTTAAACCGGAAATCCGACCCCTTCTGGCTTTCAGTACTCCGAGCGGGCATTATGAGTTCAAAGTCATGCCGTTTGGACTCAGCAATGCGCCCAGCGTGTTTACACGCATGATGAGGGCCTTGCTAGATCCTTTACGGGATCCATCCATTATTTCCTTCATGGATGATATACTGATTGCCAGCGAGAACTTGGAGGACCATGTGACTTCCTTAGATAGGGTCTTTACACGGCTAAGGGAGGTCGGGCTCACGGCTCGCCCAGCTAAATGTATGGTTGGATACCAGACATTAGAATTTCTAGGTCACACAATCACTCCTGGACGGATCGTCCCGGAGGAGAAGAACCTAGAAAAGGTCCGATTGGCTCCGAGGCCAAAAACGAAGAAGGACGTGAGATCCTTCCTCTCGTTGTGCGGGTTTTACCAAAAATTCATCCCGCATTTCAACGAACTGGGGGCTCCATTGACGGAAACCCTGAAGAAGGGATCCCCAGATCAGATTGTATGGACACCTGACTGCGAGGGTGCCTACAGTCAGTTGAAAGAGGCCCTAGTGAGCAAACCGGTCCTACAGCTCCCTGACCTATCCAAACCCTTTGTGTTAAGGACAGATGCGAGTAATATTGGAGTAGGGGCGACTTTGTTACAGGAGGGAAGGGAGGACAAGGCTATTTTGCGACCCGTAGCGTACGCGAGTAGAAAACTTCTGCCGGCCGAACGGAATTATTCGACCGTGGAACGGGAATGTTTGTCACTCGTATGGGCGGTGCAAAAATTTCAGCCATACTTGTATGGTGTACCATTCCGTGTACAGTCAGATCATCAACCGTTGATGTTCCTGGCAACCTCCCAAAAGCTCAATGCCCGTTTGATGCGTTGGTCTTTGTTGCTTCAGCCCTACAACTTTACTGTTGAATACATTCCCGGAAAGGAGAATGTGGGGGCTGACTTCCTGTCCAGACATCCAGTCCAGGAGAAAGAGGCTGAGTCCACTCGGACCGAACCTCCGGCGGATAAGAGTCGACTCGGTCAACTCTCTTAAGAGAGGGCCTATGTCACGAGATAGAAGCCATAGATTCGACCTTGTGGTATAAGGCAGACAACCCTACTATTGCCCGACCCGGTTCTTTGGAAAATTACCGCCCTTTGGCTGGCGTTCTAGATGATTCTAAAAACCCAGACCAGGTGAATTTGATTCACCGGCTGACAGCGCATGGTTTTGGCGCATGCGCCGAGGATTAGGCCGGGCGGACAAAGAAGAGTTTCTGGCTGTCAGGGCGCGTGGACAGACGCTTTTGTGCACAGTGTGTTTTCATTAGAGAGAGCTGGGGCGACAGATGTCTCAAGATGGTTAAAGAAATCCGACGTTTAGTCCTGCCGAGTTACAGCTACTCCAGTATGAAACTGTGTTCAGCAATCTGAAGGTCTACCTTCGTGAGTGAAGTCTTATCAGATGGTGACGGGTCCAGTGATTGGGACCAGGCAAGTGTGATTAGCGGACCAAGAACCCTACGATGAATCCTACCATGTATGGGTCACCCGAGTTTACTACACAAGAGGTTGAGTCCGACTAACCCTTGGCCGTCGTCAATACCAAGTATGTTTACTATGTCTATGATATCTGCAGACCGACTACACTCACGGCAAGTACCTTTATGGAGTGATTGTGCCTTGTATCAGAACTATCGACAGATCCACTACCAGCTAGAACCAGAGTGTATTGACTTTGAGTGCCAGGCCAGTTTGGCCTATGAATCCGCTGGAGTCTAGAGACTGTATCTCCAGCATCAACATTCCCCATCATCATCTGAGAAGTTGCTCTCATATTTATGACACTCTTTTGAACTTTATCAGAGAGGGCAACTCCGTGTTCATATTGTGGCCTCCTGCCAGATCTTGAACATTTTGTCATCTGTGTGGAACACTCATTTGGAGCATCACGGAGTAGGTTTTCCGGAACTAGTCCAGGTCGACCAACTATTATCCTTTCATCTGGGCGAAGACGAGAGCTGGATGGAAGACTATCCAACCCTGGTGAGATCTAGTAACAGGATGACCTGTGGCGTCTACTCGAAGCCTTTCCAGTGATGACTGCTCCACCCTTAAGCTACGCCCAGGCTTGCTGTCTGGACTGTTCTATCGGTTAATAGGTCTATCTCATCATCATCATCCCCACCATCATCACCCTCATTTGTACAATACACATTTTTGTTTCCATATAGATGCCAGAGTTGAGTGTTGAGTCATGCAGTCAGGACGATGTGTGGGTAGGGTAATATCCCTTGGTTAACTGCAGTGAGATAGGTATTCAGAGACCGGTGGGGTAACGTAGACTGAGGTTCCCTAGTCCCAGGCTGATCACTTCCCGTTAGTAAGGTGTGACACCAGTTTCCCCTCACCCCAAGGAATGGTGTTACAGTGTGGCCAGAGTTGAGTGTTGAGTCATGCAGTCAGGACGATGTGTGGGTAGGGTAATATCCCTTGGTTAACTGCAGTGAGATAGGTATTCAGAGACCGGTGGGGTAACGTAGACTGAGGTTCCCTAGTCCCAGGCAGATCACTTCCCGTTAGTAAGGTGTGACACCAGTTTCCCCTCACCCCAAGGAATGGTGTACCTCTGGCACATCTCCAATGCCTCTATTCGACTTTCTAATTGTTTGCCCATTGTCCGTTAGTATCTAATCATATTTCTTATTGTATCATTACTGTAATTAATAGAACCGTCATTAAGCCCCGGTGGAGAATGTGCTTCAATCTCACGAGGAGAAGATGTTTCAGTCCTCGTAGGTGGATTAGATAAGATGTTACCCTCGGCTCAAACAGACCAGGTTCGTCTCACGATGTAGATTGTTGAACTTTTGTTGTATAATAAACAATGGGAGCCTTGGAGATGTGTTTCGATAAAAGAATGCTGAAAATTCCATGCACAGCCAAAATGAGCAGTCAGACCATTTTGGGGAGGGCTGAGTCGCAAAGGCAACTTATCGCAATCACCAGAAAGGGGCAGTCTTCATTTATCGGCCTCATTATAAAAGACAAAGACTGGAAAATGTTGACAGCAAACCAACTATCAAACCAGCCAGTTAACTTACCTAGCAACTAACTACTCAGTCTACCAATGATCCATCAAGGAACCAAGCAACCATCCAAGCGCCAGCCAGCCACCCAACCAGCAGAAGAACCAACCAACAACCAGCCAACCAACCAACCAGCCAACACAGCCGGTGTGTGATGAGATAAACAGAGTAGAATTGATATTATACAAGATCTCAACATTGAAGACATCTGGCTCAAAAACGACAAAAGGTCTCGGGAAGTGAAATACATTGCCCATAGTAAATAGCACAGTAATATGGAGAGAACAGTTGTTTAAGGCATGGTTAGTTAGTTAGTTCTGGTAGCGGCATTATGCATAGTACAATGTGTACCTGTGCGAGCTGTTGCTTTGTTGAGGCTCCTGTCTGTTCTACTTTCGACGTGGTGCAGTGAGGAGCATTTTGTGTGATATTCAATAGCACAGAAACGGAGCATAATTAGTCGACCCTTTGCCATGAAGTTTAAACCGCGGCTACCTGACTAACTAACACACACACGGTAACAGTGCCTGAAGCTCACCCACATGCAGATAACATTGTTATCTGGGAAGTCGGCGCGGCTGATATGTTTCACATGCCTACACTTTCTCTTCCGACGGTGGCATCGCCAATTCGTTCCACCCCAGTCAGTTGCACTTAAATGTTGTCTTCTCGTTTAGAAAGCAATGGCAAACTACTGGACATTACATGTTCAAACAAATCACAAACAACCAATAGACTCTGCGAAGGACATGCACGTTTTTAAACGTGTATCACACCTACATAAGGTAACTTTACCACCTTACCATACCCAATTACAGGTAATATTATCACCTTACTATAATCTAAATACAAGTAAACTAGTCACCTTACCACACCCACATAAGTTAACTTTATCACTTTACCACACCTACATACTGATAACATTGTCACCTTACCACACCTACACACAGATAAATTTATCACCTTACCACACCTATTCGCAGGTAACTTTATCACTTTATCACACCTACATACATGTAATTGTATCACCTTACCGCACCTGTACACAAGCAACTTTATCACCTTACCTCACATACATACAGGTAATTTTATCACCGTACCTCACGTACATACAGGTAACTTTATCACCTAACCTCACCTACATACAGGTAACTTTATCACCTTACCTCACCTACACGCAGGTAACTTTATCACCTTACCTCACCTACACACAGGTAACTTTATCACCTTATCTTACCTACATAAGGTAACTTTATTACCTTACCTCACCTACATAAGGTAACTTTATCACCTTACCTCACCTATACAAAGGTAACTTTATCACCTTACCTCACCTACATAAGGTAACTTTATCACCTTACCACACCTACACACAGATAGCTTTATCATCTTACCACACCTACACACAGGTAACTTTATCATCTTACCACACTTACACACAGATAGCTTTATCATCTTACCACGCCTACACACAGAAAGCTTTATCATCTTACCACACCTACACACAGATAGCTTTATCATCTTACCAAACCTACACATAGGTAACGTTATCACCTTACCATATCCATATACAGGTAACATTGTCACCTTACTACACCTACATACAGTTAACATTGTCACCTTACCACACCTACATACCATAAAGTTAACATTGTCACCTTACCACATCCACATACAGGTAACATTGTCACCTCACAACACCTACATAAGGTAGCATTGTCACCTTAAACCACATCTACATACAGGTAACATTGTCACCTTAAACCACATCTACATACAGGTAACATTGTCACCTTAGAGCATAAAGGTAACATCGTCACATATAACACTGCTGCACACAGGTACCATTTTTACCCGTACAACCGCTACAAACAGGTAAAAATTTTACCCTTACCATACATTCAAACAGGTAACAGTGTTACCTGTATCACACCTGTAAACATATGATATTTAAGTCTATAACAGACTCGCACACAGTTTACAAATATAATTATCACATAATATGATTTAAATGTAATATCTTACATAAAATACTGTACGCTTATTTAACATCCCTACCTGTAGCACACTTAAAGATATGTTTGCAACCAACATGATCACCCTGGGGCTAGTTTCTCCAGGTAATCTTGCACAAGGCACTGCACAGAATGAACTCACTGACATATCAAACGCAGGCCTAATTTTCTCAAGTGGCTGGCGCTGTTTGTCTTCTGTGATCAGATATCGAAATCCTAGCTGCACTTTTTTTATCTAGCTTCGCAGCCATGCTTACTCTGTCATGTGGCTTCACCTTTTATACCTGGGTTGTCGGTGAAGCGAAATAACATGCCAATAATTCCCCTAGAGTTAGGATCATATTGCAGGGCTCTAAAGCTTGTGCCACAAAACAAGGATTAACTTTTTATAAGACCTTTCCGCGAGAAAAGCAGAAATCAATAGGCCATTTCCCGCCTTCCTTTTCATTTTGTTTCGTATTTTAATCCCGCAGAGAATGAACCGAATCAATGAAAAAATAAATAAATAAATGTGGAAACAGGATGTCGACGATGTCAGCTCTACAGCAAGATTATCGCACCGCAAGTGGCAGTATATATTGCGTGTAGAAAGCCTTCATCAGCGAATACAAAAAATCGTCAGTAATATGGTAACAGGCGGTGACTGACTGGCCAGAGTATCAGTTTGCTGGACGGTATGTGGGCCATATCAACAGCTTGTTGGACGGTATGTGGGCCATATCAACAGCTTGTTGGACGGTATGTGGGCCATATCATCAGCTTGTTGGACGGTATGTGGGCCATATCATCAGCTTGTTGGACGGTATGTGGGCCATATCATCAGCTTGTTGGACGGTATGTGGGCCATACCATCAGCTTGTTGGACGGTATGTGGGCCATATCATCAGCGTGTTGGACGGTATGTGGGCCATATCATCAGCTTGTTGGACGGTATGTGGGCCATATCATCAGCTTGTTGGACGGTATGTGGGCCATATCATCAGCTTGTTGGACGGTATGTGGGCCATATCATCAGCTTATTGGACGGTATGTGGGCCATATCATCAGCTTGTTGGACGGTATGTGGGCCATATCATCAGCTTGTTGGACGGTATGTGGGCCATATCATCAGCTTGTTGGACGGTATATGGGCCATATCATCAGCTTGTTGGACGGTATGTGGGCCATATCATCAGCTTGTTGGACGGTATGTGGGCCATATCATCAGCTTATTGGACGGTATGTGGGCCATATCATCAGCTTATTGGACGGTATGTGGGCCATATCATCAGCTTGTTGGACGGTATGTGGGCCATATAGGACACTGGTGAAGTGAACTCCTTAAATATTAGTTAATTGCATGTCCTTTACAAGACGTTACTGTCAACTCCAGCATTTATTGGCTGTTTGTCATTTCTTGGCAAGTTTACGTTCAGTAGTTTGACATTAATTTCTCAACGGCGCACGTTTTACAAGTATATTATTACTATTACATACATGAATTGAATATAACGCCAGAAGTAATACAACTGTAAACACATTTAACATGCATACCTGTAGCAATCGGCTCTGCGGCGAACGGGTTATGAATGAAATCCCGCATACCGCGTTTGAAACACAGCTGCTAGTGATTTGGAAGCAGGCCGCCGTGCGTTTGTTTCCAAACGAAGGTATGGGTGCCGGTCGTTCAGAAAGCAATGGCAAACTACTGAAGGTAAACTAGCCAAGAAATCCCAAACAGCCAACATATGATAGGGCTGACTGTGACGTCCTGTAAAGGATATGCAACAAAGAAAATCTGTAGGCTACTGTCTCCAGGTCATCGTGCACAAGCCACAGCATAGTATGAACTGCCCGACATATCGAACGGTAGACAGATGTTTACACTGTGAATATCCTTTTAGCTTCTTTGTCCCCAGGAGACCAATATCTGTAGTCCCAGTTAGTCAGAGCACACATATGTGAAGATATACAGACATGTGTGAAGATATACAGATATGTGTGAAGATATATAGACATGTGTGAAGATATACAGAAACATGTGAAGATATACAGACATGTGTGAAGATATGCAGAAACGTGTGAAGATATACAGACATGTGTGAAGATATGCAGAAACATGTGAAGATATACAGACATGTGTGAAGATATGCAGAAACATGTGAAGATATACGGACACATGTGAAGATATACAAGCATATGTGAATATACACAGAAACTTATGAAAAGCGAAGGTGCTTATTAATTCATTGTAACTGATGTGGTGGGGTGTCTAGACAGCTTCATGGATTCAGTTCCCATTAGAGACTGGATTCTTTATACCGATCATTGTGGTTCTATAAACTTGCAAAGGAATCCATCCATCATGTGCCATGCTGGTAAGCGTGGGCGGTCATGACTCGCCATTTGACTCGATCACCAGAGTCGTGGATCAGCTCCGTGTTCCTGTCACGACCATGCCACATAGCCACGCCTTCCAGGTATTTACTTCTCTGTCTTCCCCTTGTTCTCCTCTCCTCGATCTTGCCAGTCGTCACCAAGTTCTCCAATTTATTTCTTCTCATAACATGTCCAAAACATTTTGACTCTATAATATAATTTCTCTAATCAATTTACTACTTTCATTTGTTTCTTGTTGTACTTCGTCATTGGTTTTTCTGTCCATTCATGGTATTCTTTGCATTTTCCTGAGAAACCACATTTCCACAGCTATCAGGTGATTTTTTAAGCTTATCTGGTCATTGTCCAAGCTTCACATCCATACAAAAGTACATAATCTATGTATCACATCAACTCTTTTTCTCATTTCAATTGACATCTATTCATTGGTCAGTATGTTTTGCATCTTGCTAAAAACTACTTTCTCCATGGCGATTCTTGTTCTAACCTCAAAGGAATAACAAACAGCCAAATAATGCTGGGGACTGTGACATTCCATCCAGCGTAATAAAAATGAATAACAGTCATTATTTTTTCTAGAGCCATTAGGCAATTGTGTGGGAAGAAAATGACGAGGAAAATTGGCCAAACCACATCACACTCGTAGCCAAGAATGTGTGAAGACCAAACACTCCAGCAGTAGGATGTGCTGGACAATTTCCTGTAGAGTAACTTTCCACTTAATACAAATGAAATAAACAAAAGGTGCGAACGAACTTTATTTTGACAGGGTCACAAATTGGGCACGCAGCTGTCGCACATCAATTATCTATTGTGAATACTATATTCGCGTAGAAAAGATGTTTTCAAATGAATTCTGTGAACATAAACAACGCATATTACCATGTTATGAGACTGGAGACAGGCTGGCACACGCGCGCGCACGCACGCACACACACACACACACACACACACACACACACACACACAATACCTATATACACACATTATGAGTGATTGGAATGGCCAAATGTAAAACGGGCCTGCGTGGTCAATTTGTGACCCTTTGAAAATAAAGTTCGTTCGTTCGCTCGTTCGTTCAAAACATACAGACATTGAGACAAACCCTCACAGCTCTACGAGCACTCAATAACACACAGATACACACTCTTTCGTATGCACATATATCCACTGACAGAGTGGGTTATTGTAACAGTCTAGTTGGGACAGGGTGGGTTATTGTGACTGTCTAGCTGGGACAGAATGGTTAATGTGATAGTCTAACTGGGACAACGTTGGCTATTGTAGCAACTAGCTTGGACAGAGTGGATAATCGTAGAAATTAGCTGGGACAGAGTGGGTTACTGTAGCAACTAGCTGGGACAGAGTGGATTATTGTAGCGACTAGTTGGACAGAGTGGGTTATTGTAGCACCTAGCTGGGACAGAGTGGGTTATTGTGACTGTCTAGCTGGGACAGAATGGTTAATGTGATAGTCTAACTGGGACAACGTTGGCTATTGTAGCAACTAGCTTGGACAGAGTGGATAATCGTAGAAATTAGCTGGGACAGAGTGGGTTACTGTAGCAACTAGCTGGGACAGAGTGGGTTATTGTAGCGACTAGTTGGACAGAGTGGGTTATTGTAGCACCTAGCTGTGACAGAGTGGGTTATTGTTACAGTCTAACTAGGCCAGAGTGGGTTATTGTGACATTCTAGTTTGGATAAAGTGGGTTATTGTAGCAACTAGCTGGGACAGAGTGGGTTATTGTCACACTCTAGATGGGACAGAGTGGGTTATTGTGACAATCTAGCTGGAACAGAGTGGGTTATTGTGACAGTCTAGCGGGAACAGAGTATTTTATTGAAGCAACTAGCTGGGACATAGTGGGTTTTTGTAGCAACTAGTTGGGACAGCGTGGGTTATTGTAGCAACTAGCTGGGACAGAGTGGGTTATTGTAGCGACTAGTTGGACAGAGTGGGTTACTGTAGCAACTAGCTGGGACAGAGTGGATTATTGTAGCAACTAGCTGGGACAGAGTGGGTTATTGTAGCAACTAGTTGGGACAGAGTGGATTATTGTAGCAACTAGCTGGGACAGAGTGGATTATTGTAGCAACTAGCTGGGACAGAGTGGATTATTGTAGCAACTAGCTGGGACAGAGTGGGTTATTGTAGCAACTAGCTGGGACAGAGTGGGTTATTGTAGCAACTAGTTGGGACAGAGTGGGTTACTGTAGCAACTAGCTGGGACAGAGTGGATTATTGTAGCGACTAGTTGGACAGAGTGGGTTATTGTAGCACCTAGCTGGGACAGAGTGGGTTATTGTGACTGTCTAGCTGGGACAGAATGGTTAATGTGATAGTCTAACTGGGACAACGTTGGCTATTGTAGCAACTAGCTTGGACAGAGTGGATAATCGTAGAAATTAGCTGGGACAGAGTGGGTTACTGTAGCAACTAGCTGGGACAGAGTGGGTTATTGTAGCGACTAGTTGGACAGAGTGGGTTATTGTAGCACCTAGCTGTGACAGAGTGGGTTATTGTTACAGTCTAACTAGGCCAGAGTGGGTTATTGTGACATTCTAGTTTGGATAAAGTGGGTTATTGTAGCAACTAGCTGGGACAGAGTGGGTTATTGTCACACTCTAGATGGGACAGAGTGGGTTATTGTGACAATCTAGCTGGAACAGAGTGGGCTATTGTGACAGTCTAGCGGGAACAGAGTATTTTATTGAAGCAACTAGCTGGGACATAGTGGGTTTTTGTAGCAACTAGTTGGGACAGCGTGGGTTATTGTAGCAACTAGCTGGGACAGAGTGGGTTATTGTAGCAACTTACTGTGGTAGTAAGGCTACATTACAATGGGCTAGTTGTTCAGTCACATGGGCAGAAAGTAACAACACCACAATATACCTAGCGCATTGTATCAGACAAGTAAAGATGTGGAATGGGGCTGATTACCTTATGTCATATAAATAAAAACATTGTTTTCCAAATCCCACAAGTCTGGGGGTGGGAAGGGGGTGGGGGAGGGGTGGGGGAGGGGGATGGGGCGGGGGAGTAAGGGGGAGGGGGCAAGTATTTGAGCTAGCAACGATAATAGTTTACCCTTATCCGCTCCAAAATGGACACGAGAGGTAAACACGGTGTTAAAAACAGGGTTAAACACAGGGTTAAACACAGAGTTAAATACAGGGTTCAACACATGGTTCAACACAGAGTTATACACAGAGTTATACACATGGTTCAACACATGGTTCAACACATGGTTCAACACATGGTTCAACACATGGTTCAACACATGGTTCAACACAGAGTTATACACATGGTTCAACACATGATTCAACACAGAGTTATACACAGAGTTAAACACAGGGTTCAACACAGAGTTATACACAGAGTTATACACAGAGTTAAACACAGGGTTCAACACAGAGTTATACACAGAGTTATACACAGAGTTAAATATATAGTTAAACACATGGTTAAATACAGGGTTCACCACAGAGTTAAACACAGGGTTCAACACAGAGTTAAACACAGGGTTCAACACATGGTTCAACACATGGTTCAACACAGAGTTCAACACAGAGTTGAACACAGAGTTAAACACATGGTTCAACACAGAGTTATACACATGGTTCACCACAGAGTTCAACACAGAGTTATACACAGAGTTAAACACAGGGTTCAACACAGAGTTATACACAGAGTTCAACACAGAGTTATACACATGGTTCAACACATGGTTCAACACAGAGTTCAACACAGAGTTCAACACAGAGTTAAACACATGGTTCAACACAGAGTTAAACACAGGGTTCAACACATGGTTCAACACAGAGTTCAACACAGAGTTCAACACAAAGTTAAACACATGGTTCAACACAGAGTTATACACATGGTTCAACACAGAGTTCAACACAGAGTTATACACAGAGTTCAACACAGGGTTCAACACAGAGTTCAACACAGAGTTATACACAGAGTTAAACACAGGGTTCAACACAGAGTTCAACACAGAGTTCAACACAGAGTTAAACACATGGTTCAACACAGAGTTATACACATGGTTCAACACAGAGTTCAACACAGAGTTATACACAGAGTTCAACACAGGGTTCAACACAGAGTTCAACACAGAGTTATACACAGAGTTAAACACAGGGTTCAACACAGAGTTATACACAGAGTTATACACAGAGTTAAATATATAGTTAAACACATGGTTAAATACAGGGTTCACCACAGAGTTAAACACATGGTTCAACACAGAGTTAAACACAGAGTTATACACAGAGTTAAATATATAGTTAAACACATGGTTAAATACAGGGTTCACCACAGAGTTAAACACATGGTTCAACACAGAGTTAAACACAGAGTTATACACAGAGTTAAATATATAGTTAAACACATGGTTAAATACAGGGTTCACCACAGAGTTAAACACAGAGTTCAACACATGGTTCAACACAGAGTTATACACAGAGTTAAACACAGGGTTCAACACAGAGTTATACACAGGGTTCAACACATGGTTCAACACAGAGTTAAACACAGAGTTCAACACAGAGTTAAACACATGGTTCAACACATGGTTCAACACAGAGTTCAACACAGAGTTATACACAGAGTTAAACACATGGTTCAACACAGAGTTACACACAGGGTTCAACACATGGTTCAACACAGAGTTCAACACAGAGTTCAACACAGAGTTCAACACAGAGTTCAACACAGAGTTAAACACATGGTTCAACACAGAGTTATACACATGGTTCAACACAGAGTTCAACACATGGTTCAACACATTGTTCAACACAGAGTTCAACACATGGTTCAACACAGGGTTCAACACAGAGTTCAACACAGAGTTCAACACATGGTTCAACACAGAGTTCAACACAGAGTTCAACACAGAGTTAAACACATGGTTCAACACAGAGTTCAACACAGAGTTAAACACAGAGTTAAACACAGAGTTAATCACAGAGTTAAACACATGGTTCAACACAGAGTTCAACACAGAGTTAAACACAGAGTTAAACACATGGTTCAACACAGAGTTAAACACAGAGTTAAACACAGAGTTAAACACAGGGTTCAACACAGAGTTCAACACAGAGTTCAACACAGAGTTCAACACATGGTTCAACACAGAGTTAAACACAGAGTTCAACACAGAGTTCAACACAGAGTTCAACACAGAGTTCAACACATGGTTCAACACATGGTTCAACACAGAGTTCAACACAGAGTTCAACACAGAGTTCAACACAGAGTTAAACACATGGTTCAACACAGAGTTAAACACATGGTTCAACACAGAGTTAAACACATGGTTCAACACAGAGTTAAACACATGGTTCAACACAGAGTTAAACACATGGTTCAACACAGAGTTATACACAGAAAACGAATAATAGAAAAGATCGGAAAGAAATAACAAATATTGTAGAATACAGAAAAGGCGAGAAGGACAGGACACTAAAAATACAGCTAAACACAAGGAGCGGGTAATAGGAGAGACAATTAATCAATCAGTTAATCAGGTGCTGTCTCCACAATGAAGGTTGGCGGCAATGGATCTCAAACATTGTCTTTCTCTCGCCCTGACTGTACATTCTGTCAGGCTGATGTTCGTCATCTCTTGATGTTACCTTCCCACTTGTATCGTTGTCTACCTCTTGCTCGCTTGCCCTCAACCTTGCCTACCAGTATGGTTTTATAAGAGTATTATATATTTTAACGTGGCCGAAATATTTCACTTACCTCTTTTTTATTTCTTTCATTAACTCTCTTCTCATTCCTTGTTTTTCTGGAACTTCTACTTTCTTTGAGTCATTTTGCTCAAGAGTTCATCGGTTATCCATAATTGCTTTTTATTATTGATCTTCACTTGCGAGGTGGTATTTGCACATCTGGCCGAGGGGTTAAACGAACTTTCTTCGTAATCCCATTTATCCACGTAGGGTAACGCAGCGCGCGAGAATTGGTAGCGGTTCTCGGCGAGTTGGTAACTTACGGGATAAGTGAGCCGGCCGCTCAGAAAGCAATGGCAAACTACTGGGCGTAATCTTGCCATGAAATCAACAACAGCGGTAAAATGCTGGTGTTGACAGCGATGTCCTGTAAAGGATATGCGAAAAAAAATACTGGTTTTTTACCCATTCCCATTTTGTATTAATTTTATCCTCAGGATTGTTACGTCTATATTGTTCTATACCTTCTTCAACGATTAGTCCGTTATTTATTTTTTACTTCACTCAAGTATAGTTCACTGGTTGTTTCAATGCAGATGTATCTATTTAAGTTTAACTAAACTGAATGATTTAATGATTGAACTCGTGACCTCGACATCAGCACACCGGAAGTTTAGGAGCGATCACTCTTATCCAAATCGCTCATGCTGAACTCCCAATAAGACAGTTACATACACGGGAAGAGAGAGAGAGAGAGAGAGAGAGAGAGAGAGAGAGAGAGAGAGAGAGAGAGAGAGAGAGAGAGAGAGAGAGAACAGAAACAGAGAATGGCATACTGATAAATAAGAAAGAAATCAAAAAGAGATAAAGTAACACAGAGATAAATAAAAACGAAACTACACAGACAGTTAGACACAACGGAGGTTATAATGGAAAAACACAGAAAGAACAACAAAGAGAGTAAGACATAGAGATGGGTGTAATGGGAAAGACAAAGAAAGAACTACTAATACGCAGCAAAGAATGGACGGGCGAGGTGTTAGATGGTGGGCAGCCTATGCTCCATTGTGGATACACGTTCCAAGAAGAATGAGTTCTTTGCATGGGGTCCACGAATCCCACAGGAGTTCCAGTGATACATTGATGGGGATGTAAACTTGAATGGGTTTCTCTTGAACGGATATGTGGCTCTGACGTTACTCACATGTTTAGGAAACGATTGGCATCCTTAGAATGTAAAGAGAAGAAGAAAAAACAAATAGACACCACAGAGCAAATGTAACAACCGAAGATCTTAAATAGTTGGATATCTAGATGCTCTCTAACTGTACTCAAAAACAACCACGACGCGTCTTATCCCCGCACCTGCTCCATTCAAGCCAGTTGGATTTATTATGTTGAAATATACCAGTCTCTTGTATTTGCTGTCACCTGCCTTCCACTCGCCATTAGGTGGACGTCTGTTGACAATGTAATACCTAATACATGTGGAGGAGGGTCTCCGTGGTCCAGTGGTTACGCCGCTTGCCTCGCGCTGCGAAGGCTGCAGGTTTGATTCCGGGCTACGTCACGAGGTTCAGGAGTGCAAGTTTCTCGGTAAGAATTGTCGGCACTCTTCAGAATTCCGGTCCCAAATAGTTCTGCAGTGAATAAGTGATTAGGGTTAGGGTTAGGTTTAGTTATATAAAATTATTCACTGCAGAACTATTTGGGACCGGAATTCGGAAGAGTGCCGAATTGTCTTGTAAATCATAAACTTCTAAAAGAATGTTGGGGTTGATTGCGATATTCAGTGAAGGACATGCAACCAATTGAAACTTTTAGAGTATTCACAAACAACAACAACAACAACAACAACAACAACAACAACAACAACACCAACGACAGTAAACAGGAACTATAACAACAAATAACAACTACCACCGGCCATACTGAAGACTACATCACCAGAGTTGTTGAAACCCAGTTTCCATCATTAGGACACCTTCACCCAACTGGCACGACCACTCTCAGCTGGAGTGCAGTAGTATAAACAAGCTACTGCGACTCATAAAACCCACACAGAGACTATAAACAATCACATACTTCAAAGTCATTGATTCGGGCCATGCAACATAACCCACCTTGTCCAAATTACAATCCACACCTGTACTTTGTGATCTTATCTATTCCTGCCATGTATTTATATTCTGACTGCACTTAAGTTCCCGAATCCGGTAACCGATCACAAATTATCTTACCCAAATATGGCTATTTCACTGAGATAATTTCTCCCACAAGCTTGTTGGGTTTGTCAATATACCAGTTTGGCTTGTATTTATGTGTGAAATTGATTAGTGTTCCAACAGGGCAGTTAGCAGAGTCGTATTATTATCTCCATGAGAGAGCCGGGGTTATGTAATAATGGCCAAATAAAAGCGGTAATTTAGAGTTTGGCGTTTAGTTTGTCACTGGCATGGCTTGCAAATTGTACCGGCACGTCACAAAAATCTGTCCCGTTACACATTGTGGGCCGGAAGAGCAAGGATATCTTGGTAAGCGGACGATCAAATGGATCAGGATTAGATTCGATTCTACCATTACCCAATCCCCGTTCAACCTCAAGGATAAGTTATATTAGGGTCCATCTCTGGCTCAGATTAGTAGTCATGTGACTGAGTCAGCCGCAGAAAGCAGATGCTCATGGTTTTCACTCTCACAAAATTATTAATTTTTTTAAACGTTTATTCTGCACAAGAACAGTGTCTTTCTACATTTGCGAATACAACATATACATTCATACGCATGTGACAACACTATGTTCATGGCATGGCGTAATTACCTACATATGACCTGTTGTACTATGATGGCTGAGTAATCATTTGCTCCTATGCGTACCAAAAGAAACTCGTTCAAACTCCAGGTATTCTCATTCACACTTAGTTTCGTTTAAACAAGTTCAAAGGTAGTGCTGAATCACTTTTGTTTCCGAAAATGGTACTCTTGTGTTAATCTACACAGATTATCCCATATTAAACCTCGCAGCAAGCTTCCCATTGTACAAAGCAAACCGCAAAACTGGTGTCTGCTTGAGAGAGAGAGAGAGAGAGAGAGAGAGAGAGAGAGAGAGAGAGAGAGAGAGAGAGAGAGGAGAGAGAGAGAGAGAGAGAGAGAGAGAGAGAGAGAAGACTGAAGTTTGCTACACATGGTGGCTGCTCACAATAACAAAGGATTTATTTGGTTTGGGCTGAGCTGAAACAGAGGTCAGAGGAATCTCTAACTGGTTAGGTCATATTTCCATTCCTTGGCTGACAAAGAAAACCGACCCACAAGGTATAGCCTCCCTTTACGTTGTCCGGACTGTGGCAATAGTCCCCACTGCCCGGTGACAAAGAAGGAAAATGTGCTCATTCTTGACGGGTAAAGATGTAAAGAAAGGATCTACGAGCCGTAATATCTCTCTGTTTTAAATACTGGGGTTTTGTTGTTGTCGCTATTTAAATACATATTCATGTATTTACACATGAACAGTTCTTTTTCAGCGTTCCGAGCTAGTGAGGTTCTTTGCTGCAGATACAATCCGTCTCCATTCGTCTCTCTGGTTGACCTTCTCTTGCCAGTCGTTGATTCCGAGTGCTTGTAGGTCTGTACATATATTATCTCGCCAGCGTCTTCTTGGCCTACTTCTGGGTCTACGGTCATTTATTTCCTGGGTGTAAGCGAGTTTTGTTTCCCTATTATCTTCCATTCTTTCTATATGCCCCAGCCATTGTAGTCTATTAGCCTTCATGATACCAGTGATTAGCGGGGACTTAAACAAATCATAAATGTCTTTGTTACTTCTTCTTTTCCACTCTCCACTTTGTGTATCCCTAATGGGACCAAAGATGCGTCTTAAAAGTTTGTTCTTAAAGGTTTGTAACAAGGCTTCGTCTCCTTTCGTTGTACTCCAGGTTTCAGAGCCATACAGCACAACTGGTCTGATCAGTGTTTTGTATATTGTGATTTTAGTGTTACGAGATAGCGCATTTGATTTTAGTAAATGTTGTAGGGCATGGTATATCTTATTTCCAGAATTTATTCTAGTTTGTATTTCTTCCCTTATGGTTGTCCGAATAAGTCAGTCCGAATTCAAGGCTTATGTATCTGTTTCGTAACAAAATAGTTTTTACAAAGGTGGGGATGTTAACCCCGCGCTTCAACCCCCAACGTGGAGGACTAGGGTGTTTCTCTTTGTCTGTTCTCTACCCTTTGACTTGTCCGGCTTGGGAGGCCCTGCTGGTAGCTATGCTACCGCCGGCACGTGCTCCCACAAGGCCGCAACCACGTCTGCCTTGTCATGCATCAATACTCCACCAAGTTTTGCAGAGCCAGCCAATCAGTCCGCCTGTTCATTCCGCAGCACACCGGCATGCCCAAGAGAAAAGATCCAGGCGATGCTTGCCACCCGTGACCTCCCAAGCGAAGCAAGCCACTCTGCCCGAAGCTTGCCTGTCCTCACCTTCCTCAGCATGCTTTCTGAGTCAGTTACAATCACGATGTTTGTGTGTGTGTGTGCGTGTGTGTGTGTGTGTGTGTGTGTGTGTGTGTGTGTGTGTGTGTGTGTGTCGTATTCTCCATCCTGATTCTCCATACTGATCGCCTCCACCTCCATTCTTAAGCTAGATGTTGTGGTATCATATGCCAGGCTCTCCTGCACCAAACGTCGACTATTAGCTTTTGCTAAGAATCCCCAGGCACTTCTCCTACCTCTCAACACCGACCCATCTGTGTAGATAATCACATCACCCGAGCGAGCATTATCCTGAATTAGTTGCTGGATTTCCACTTCCGTGGCTCCTGCTGGCCACTCCCCGCACTCCCGGCTCATTATGATTATAACTCTGCACAAGTCTGACTGCTCCGCTGGCTCTCTGACCCACTCCTCTCCTCGCCTAATATTCTCCAAGTTGCACACCTGTCTGATCTTTACAAACGTAAAGGAAACCGCCAATCCTGTGACAACCACCGAGGCATCTCCTTGCTCTCAATTGCAGGGAAGACACTCTCTAGAATTCTCCTCAATCGCCTCACGGCCCATCTCGATCAAGGTCTTCTTCCTGAGAGTCAATGTGGCTTAAGAAAAGAACGAGGAACTGTTGACATGATTTTCGCTGCAAGGCAGCTGCAAGAGAAATGTCAGATACAGAACTGCGAAATGTTCTCCACTTTCATTGACCTTACCAAATCTTGTGATACAGTCAGCAGAGAAGAAATGTGGATTATTATGGCAAAATATGACTGTCCATGAAAGTTTGTCCAAATAGTGCGGCTATTTCATGATGGTTAACAGGCAAGAGTACAGGAAAATGGTGAACTGTCTGAGCCTTTTCCTGTCACCAATGGGGTGAAGCAAGGATGTGTCCTGGCACCAACACTGTTCAGCCTCATGTTTTCAGCTATGCTGACAAATGCCTTCGAGAACAACGACATTGGAATAGACATCAACTACCGCAAGGATGGAAAGTTATTCAGTCTCAGAAAGCTGAAAGCTAAAACCAAAATTAACAGCGACACCGTCAGAGAGCTCCTGTTTGCTGATGATTGCGCTCTATATGCCAACTCAGAGGCAGACAAGCAACACAATGTTTCAGCTTTTTCATATGCCAGTGCCAACTTTGGGCTCAATATCAACTTGGAGAAGACTGTAGTTATGTACCAGCCAGCTCCAGGGAATAATCACACTGTGCCGAATATCAAAGTGAATGGTCATAGACTAAGTGTTGTGGACAATTCACATATCCTGGCAGCACTGTGTCACAAGCTGCCACAATTGATGACGAAGTGAATGCAAGAATCTCCAAGGCCAGCGCGGTCTTTGGCAAACTGTGTGGGACAGAAATGGAATAAGCCTGCAAACAAAGCTGACAGTCTACAAAGCAGTTGTATTATCCGCACTGCTATATGCTTGTGAAACCTGGACTGGTTATCAGCTACACGCTAGGAAATTAAACCACTTCCACACAGTCTGCCTTATGAAGCTATTGAAGATTAAATGGCAAGACAAGATCCCAGACACTGAAGTCCTAGAAATAGCGTCCATGCCCAGTATCCACACTTTATTAATGAAGAATCAGATTCGCTGGGCTGGTCACTTAACTCGCATGCCAGATCACAGGCTCCCTAAACGAATTCTTTACGGCGAGCGGCATTGTGGTAAACGCTTCCAAGGCGGCCAGAGGAAAAGCGTTAAAGACACTCTGAAAATCTCCCTGAATGCTTTTGGAATTCATCATGACACCTGGGAGACTGCAGCCAGAGACCGAAATTCGTGGCGTACATGATTACGCAGGGGTGCAGTCGCGTGTGAGGAAACCAGGACTGCAAGAGCTGTGAAGAAAAGGCAGGATAGAAAAACCGCTGCAGGAAATCCTCCTACAGAAACGTCAAGCAATCTTTGTCCACATTGTCACAGAACATTTCGAGCCAAAATAGGCCTTATCAGCCATCTTAGAACTCACGGCTCCATACTTTCAACCCCACTGGATGAAATGAATGGTCATCATCATTCTTGATGGACAAACAACAACAACAACAACAACAACAGTAGTAGTCGTAGTAGTAGTAGTAGTAGTAGTAGTAGTAGTAGTAGTAGTAGTAGTAGTAGTAGTAACAGCAGCAGCAGTAGTAGTAGTAGTAGTAGTAGTAGTAGTAGTAGTAGTAGTAGTAGTAGTAGTAGTAGTAGTTGTTGTTGTTGTTGTTGTAGCAGCAGCAGCTAGTAATAGTAATAATAGTAGTAGTCGTAGTAACAGCAGTAGCAGCAGAAGTAGTAGTAGTAGCTTCAGCAGCAGCAGAAGTAGTAGTAGTAGCTTCAGCAGCAGCAGAAGTCAGCTATGTTATACAGAAAAGAAGTGCAACACATGCACAGTATGCAACATAATGTGTATATTATTCCGAAACCCCACTGTGCAGGATCACACACGGGGTTCAAAGAAGCAATATATGTTCTGTGTCAGCTTGAAGTTACAACAGCTGTCCACGGACAAGCATGCACCATGAAAGTCCGTGATCCGCATGTGTACATCAGGAGACAATCTCTGAGAGATTGTCCGTGCAACAGCTGCGCCAGGCATGATGTCAGCCAGACTTAGTGTAGATCAGTAGAGCACCTTTGGGAGATCGTCCGTGCGGCATCTGCTGGAGGCAGGGTGTCAGTCCAGAGATATGGTAGATCAGATGTTCCCAAACCACGGCCCATGGGCCACTTGTGGCCCGCCAGCTGTCAGAAAGTGGCACGCGAGGCCTCCTTATTTAATATAATATATTTTAATAATTTTAAAAATGCACTCGGAGCGCCCCACCAGCGTGCGATAATTTACTCTACTCGTGGTTTTTATGCTAAGATATTATCGAATGCGCCTAGTTTAGTTCGCAACGAAACGTTATGAAATTCCCATATTCCAGCCTTGTCGACCAATCAGAGTGCGCAAGGCGCCTTGCTGTCATTTCCGCAATGAGCGTTATAAAAAAAAATAAAAAACAAGCAACGTTCCAGACTCACCGATAGTAACCTAGCTGCGCTTATGACTTTGGGCAAGACATATTTGTGCCCAGACATTGATAAACTGGCATCTGAACTTAAGTAACTGGTTATGAAAATCTGTTACAATTGTAACTTAATTACATTAATAGCGATTTTCTAAACCGACTTAAAATTCGTTGTTAAATGAACTTTTGATTTTAAACCAAAAAATGGCCACTGTGTTGTACTGACACTGACTGCCTTTAACGTTTTAGAATTGTGTTGACGAAAGTTAAGAAAGGTAAGAATGATATTGCACGACTTTTATAATTGCATAACGCTGTGGCCCGCTTAACTACCGAAAATAGTAGATATGGCCCTCGGCTTGAAAAGCTTGGGAACTACTGCGCTAGATGAATGGACATCTGATGAACTTGTGAGCCACTTGGTACACTCGAGCGTGTCTTCAGGGATCAATGTAGTAGAAACACCTTGTGGTTGTGTTATGTAGGAGGGACGTGTTTTGCCATGCTGAAAGCTGATAGGTCGCCTCGTGAGGCAATACTTCACGATCATCACCATCTTTTGGCATAAAGTACCGGGTATTTGTAAAGTATCACTGCACTTTGTATGTAGAAGACATTTGAAAAAATGAAGTTTATGATGTCATCAAAAAAAAAAAAAAATGTGCTCCACAGTCCATCGTGAAGCAATATGCAGGCTGTCGTCAGCTGGAGTAATTCTTTGCACTCTAAACAGTAGGCACGGGGAGAAAGGATTTTTTTGGGTTGAACACGTGTTTAGAAATGGCGGTAGATACACACGGGTGCTTTTTCAAAGGTTGTTTTATCAAGGTTTCCTGATAAACAACCCCCTCGTCGCATTACGATTAGCACTTTGTTGAATAAGTGTCTTATTACAGGAGATATGGAAGATTCTCCGCGATCTGGAAGACCTGCTGTGTCTAAAGAAAAATCCCTAGATATTTACGACAGAATCCTGACAAGTCAAAGCAAATCCTTAATACAAATGTCGCAACAAGTGAACGTATCAGTGAGCCCAGTGCACACAATTCTTGAACAGTGAACACAGTGCACACAATTCTTAAACAACGATACATTTTCATGCATACAGAATTTCTGTTGCGTCTGAACTAAAAGAGTGATAATACATTCATAGTCAACCAGCTCCACGTGGTTTCAAGCGTTTGTAGCTAAAGCAGACGAGTCAATTTATGATGTAACATTCTTCTCTGATGAGGCATGGTTTCATCCGTCGGGATACATTAAAAACCAAAATAATCATATTTGGAGCAGTTCTAATGCCAATGAATTACTGAAGCGCTTCTGCACGACGTGAGAATTGGGGTATGGTTTGTCGTCAGTAGAAAGCGTTTTATTAGACTAATTTTCTTCAACAACATTATAAAAGCCGATCGGTACCGTACTGACATTCTGTAACCTTTAAATCTTTAGAACAGCTGAATGGGGGTGAAATTGAAGAACCGTGGTTCCATCAAGATGTTGCATCTGCATACACAGCTAGTGCATCACTGCGTTTTTCGGAAGAAATGTTTGCAAATCGATTAATATAACGTGGAATTTGGCCTGCTCGTTCTTCAGATCTAACACCATTAGATTATTATCTATGGGGTATTCTTGAGAGGAAATGTTTACAAAAATAATGTGCACACAATTGAAGACCCGAAAGAAGTAATCAGAATTACCATTCAAGAAATAACAACAGACACGTCGCAGAAAGTATTTGACAATATGAAGAGACATGTTCTGTCATGCCTTGAAACCCGTTGTGGACATTTCTAACACCTATTTGTAGTGAACACTTCATTTGTACTTTCCAGCTTCCCCAAAAACAGTGTTAGACCATAGCAGTGACAATTGTAACTAATTTTATTAATTTTATAGCAAATTTTTTTGATGACATCATGTACTTCATTTGTCAGATATGTTCGACAAACAAAGTGTAGTGAGACTGTACAAACAATAAGGTACTTTGCAGAACTCTCACCACAGCCGATAGTAAACGCTTTCAAACTTACATTAGGTCGCTTTCTACGTGAAGTTTTATACCCTAGAGGAATCTTGTGTGTGTCAGCGCTGAGTTACACTAATTTGGCTTCTACTTCTCATAGTTCGTGTGGCGTTGGTGATTATGTCTGTCCTTAGCCTTCTGTCTCGTGTACTGCCAATCTTTTATACTCTATGTCGTGTGACGTTGGTGATCATGCCAGTCCACAGTCTTCTGTCTCATGTACTGCCAATCTTTTTATAGTCTGTATCGTGTGACGTTGGTGATCATGTCAGTCCTTAGCCTTCTTTCTCGTGTACTGCCAATCTTTTTATACTCTATTTCAAGTGACGCTGGTGATTATATCAGTCCCCAGCCTTCTGTCTTGTGTACTGACAAACTTCTTATAGTCCATGCTGTGTGGTGTTGGTGATCATGTCTGTCCACATCCTTCCGTCTCTTATGCTTCCAATCATTTCAGATACCGACGTTGCTCGGTGACATGATGTCACACTGTCCGGCATCTTCTCTCTTGGTATCCTCCTGCATCTATTCCCTTCCACCCTTCCCGTTGTGACGACATAGTCAGCCTTCCCCTTCTCATGACACGCCCCAAGAATGAGGGCTGTCTTCATCATAGAAGTAGGCAAGGAGATGGGCGTGTTATAGTGTGTAGTCAAGTCAAAGTTCGTTTCACACATCAAAGTCGTATAGGACATGTGGGGCCACACTCTTGTGTTCTATAGAGGAAACGCCACACAGCGGCTGACGTGGTCGGAATCAAACCGTCCGCATTTACTTCCTAAAACATTTCATAGTACCCATTTTAATCGGGAGACCCAGAATAATACCCCCCCCCCCCCCAACATTCCTCAAACACATTTGTAATCGAACCTAAGACCACAGGAACGGCAGACGAGAGTCCAGCCACTGTACTAGCGCGGCTGTCATGTCTAGAAATTCTTCTAATCCCTATTCTCCCCTCTAAGTCTATGCGTGCTAATCAATACATCATTGGCACCTTGCCGTCTTGACAGACGATAGTTTGTGCTTTAAAAAGGCATAATAACTTTTAACTATGGCGGTAGCGAGTGTGACTGATAAGGCCAATTTGCGCTGTAAATGTCCGTTCACAGTGGGTGCATGTGAACACGTGGTCATTTCCACCATCATGCACCATCTTACGTCTCAAACGCTTGGTGTGTGACTTTTCTGCAATAATTTTCTCCTTTGACTTTATTCCATTTCTGATATTTGCCCTCCATGCAACACGTTCATCTGCGACTTGCTCCCAATGTGCATTATCAATGCCTGTATCAATCATGTCCCGCTTACACACATCTTTGTATCGTAGTAGAGGCCGACCCTGAGATCTCTTACCCATCTGTAATTCACCAAAAAAGATATCCTTTGGTATTCTACCATCATCCATCCTCCTAAGATGTCCTATCCATCTAAGTCTACGAAGACTGAGCATGGAATAAACTGTCACACAACCTGATCTTTCCAATACTTCAGTATTTGTGATTTTGTCTTGCCACTTAATACCAAGAATTCTTCGCAGACACCGCATATGAAAGCTGTTTAAATTGTTCTCTTGGTGTGAGTAAGTTGTCCAGGTTTCACTGCCATAGAGAAGAGTACTAAGGACACAGGCTTGATAGACAAGGACTTTTGTTTTGGCAGTAAGCTTCCTGTTCTCCCAGACTCTTTTTCTTAACCTGTTCATTGTTGTTGCTGCCTTACCAATCCGGATGTTGATTTCCTGATCTAGGGATAATTTGCTATTTACCACTGATCCTAGATATGTAAAATGGTCTACTATCTCTAGTTCGGCGTCGTCAATAAAGATTGATGGTACCCCATGTGCACCTTGTGACATAATCTGTGTCTTCTTTTTGCTAATTGTTAAACCAAATTCAGAACAAGCATTGGAGAATGCAGATAGTAGACATTGCAATTCTTCCTCAGAGTGGGTCGTAACTGCAGCATCATCTGCAAAAAGCAACTCTCTGATCAGTACCCTCCTAATTTTGGTCTTGGCCTTCAATCTCTGAGCATTGTAGAGGCCGCCATCTGAGCGTGAGTGAATGTATATACCACCATCCTGATCACGAAATGCATATTTCAGTAGAAGTGAAAAGTATATTCCAAAGAGGGTGGGAGCTAGTACACAACCTTGCTTAACTCCACTCTTGATTTCAAATTCTTCAGAAGTTGCACCATCAAACTTGATTATACCCTTCATGCCTGTGTGGAACGATTCCACAATGGACAGAAGAGTTGGTGGGCAGCCAATCTTCTTTAGTGCCTTGAACAAACCCTCACGACTGACCAAATCAAATGCCTTTGTGAGGTCGATGAAGGCAATAAACAGTGGTTGATTCTGTTCACGGCATTTTTCTTGCATTTGTCGCAATGAGAATATCATATCAGTGGTCGACCGGTTCTGTCGAAAGCCACACTGTGATTCGGGGTAGACTTGATCTCCTAGGACTTGAAGTCTGCGCAGAACAATTCTGGCAAATACTTTTCCAACAATACACAGAAGTGAGATACCCCTATAGTTGTTGCAGTCGCTCCGATCGCCCTTGTTCTTGTACAGTGTTATGATGCTTGAATCTTTGAAATCCTGTGGGACTTGTCCTTCACGCCAGCATAGCTCTATTAGCTGGTGGATCTGTATAGTGAGTGTGTCTTGCCCACTCCTGATAACCTCTATTGGAATCCCATCCTTACCTGGAGCCTTGCCAGATGCAAGTTCATTTATAGCACACTTAACTTCTGTTATGGTGGGAAGTGTGTCCAGGTGGTCAAGAGTTGGTAGAGCCTCTATGGCGTTGAGGGCATTATCCGCTAGTTTGGTCTCACTTGAGTAAAGCTCCAAATAGTGCTCGACCCATCTGTCCATCTGCTGTTTCTTATCAGTGATGACTTCTCCAGTCAAGGTTTTCAATGGTGCACTTCTTTTGATCACTGGACCACAGGCTTTCTTTATTCCTTCATACATGCTTCTTATGTCTCCCTTATCACTTGCGATTTGAATGGACTCACATAACTTGATCCAATAATCATTTGCACACTGCCTGGCAGCCTTTTGCACATCCTTCCTAGCTTGCCTTAGCTCACTCAGAGTGTTACGCGTTGGTCTTTCCTTGTTTCTTAAGAGAGCTTTCTTCTTCTTATCAATCAAGGGCTGCAGAGTCTCGCTGTTGGCCGCAAACCAGTCCTGCCTCTTATGATCCACAGTGCCGTAAACCCTTACGGCAGTTTTACAAAGAGTTTCCTTAATTTGACCCCACTTTTCATTTACTGTACAATTTTCTGGTGTATCAGTGAAAGCGTCTTCAAGATGCTGTTGAAACTGAAAGCACTTTTCAGGATCATGAGTGTTAATAATATTAATCCTGGGGCTAGATTTGTGTTTAGCTGTGTAGATTCTCTTTGGTCTCAGTCTAACCCTTGCAACAACCAAAGAATGATCCGTATCACAGTCAGCACTGTGGTAACTACGAGTCAATGATATATGGTTCAGATGTTGTCTCCGTGTGATGATGAAGTCCAGCTGGTGCCAATGGCCGGATCTTGGATGTTTCCATGTGACCTTATGCATCTCTTTTGTTTTAAAAAAAGAGTTTGTAATACATAGGTCATTACTGGTGCAATGCTCCAGCAGCCTTTGCCCATTTTCATTCATGCGACCGATGTTGTATTTTCCAAGGCACACTGGCCATGAACTTGAGTCCTTGCCCACACGAGCATTGAAATCACCGAGCATATAAATGTAGTCGGATTTTGGAACTGCCTTGATCACAGAGTCTAACTCCTCATAGAACAAATCCTTCACATCATCAGAGGAATCGAGTGTCGGTGCATATGCAGTAATAATGGTGGCAAACCCACAAGAGGTTGCCAAGCGCAGGGATAATAGTCTTTCATTTCCTCCTGCTGGAATTTCAATCATTCCCAGTAGCGAATTCTTCACTGCAAAGCCCACACCGTGTTGCCTTTTTTCTGCCTGCCCTTTACCCTTCCAGAAAAAGGTGTAGTTGTTTTCCCTGAGTGACCCTTCCTCAGCGAGGCGAGTCTCCTGCAGGCCAGCAATATCAATGTTAAGACGATTGAGTTCAGCATCAATCACAGCCGTTTTTCTCACATCGTCAATATTGGTCAAGTCAGTGGAAAATCCTGGACACATGGTTCTCACGTTCCAGGTTGCAAGCCGTAGCTTGAGGTTTCTATTTATATTTTTGTTTGTACCTGGTGCATTGGTTTTACAGCCTGCGATTCAGATTTTGTCCTAGCCCCAAGCACCCATTGAAGCAGGCAGGCTGTGGCGGATCAGCACCTAATTGGCTGGGGGCTGCCCAGCTTGAGGCGGGCGGTAGCTGATCAGTGACACCTATAGGTGTCTCCCACCGTCAGAGGCAACGCGTGGCACCCCATGTCCGTAACAGTTGCCTCTCGCTTTGATTCCGAGACCAGTTAAGACCAGGGATGGAGTTATTGCCTCTCCATAGCACAAAGCCTGGGCTAAAATATAGAGATCATGTGTTGCCCATGCAGCATGATCCCTCTCTCGGCCTGCCTAGTTCACTCCAGAGGAAAGGTAACACCCCTACATCTGGAACAAGACAAGCTGCAGAAGCTGCCGGATCAGCAAAGCAATGCTCTAACTGTCCGCCTGTCGGAGCTTCGATCCTAGACCAGTCGCCAACCAAGGCTTAGGGCCTGGTCTGCCCTGCCATGACAATTTTGTCTTTAGCTTGCATTTCCTCGCACCAGGGTAAGGCTTGTACCCTCCCAATTGCGCTCTTCCGCCCGAAGCCGTTGGCACAATGTGGGGTGTCGGGTTTGGTAAGCGCCGCCCAACGTTCGGCGCTAACAGAAACCAGGTAGTACCGTCTACTGTTATACGGTAGCTCAGCCATATCTGACTAAGACCTGACTAATATAATCAATACATATGACATATAATAATACAATACATGAATAATATAATCAATACATGCGGCTTCTGTTAATCAAGCACACAGGTATAATTAGGCCGTTGTTGTGCCCACTTTGTCTAATCAATATGCGGGAGGCTACATACAACATACCTGTATGAGGCATCTTTCATAGGGCGGCGTGAGTGCGTCAGCAACAGCTGCTCCGTGCCACCGACTCAAGGAGTGATATAGTTACACGGCAGCCTTTGTACCTGGGACTTCTGTTGACATAGATATCTGCTGAAGTGAGGACTTGCCGGCAAACGTCAGCCTAATCTCCGTGAGCTTTCACATCAGGGCGTGTATCACATAGTGAGTTTTTACATAAGACGTTAAGCACTTAACGAGTTTGACCATTATGAAGTAGATCATATAGTGATTTGTATATATAAAAACGTCGTATATCATACAGTGAGAATTATATATTACGACGTATACCACATAGTGAATTTTAGATATCATAACGTATAGCATTTAGTGAGTTTCCGCAACGTGACGTATATATTTTAGTGAGTTTAAACATATGGAGGTAAATATTTTATAAATCATTATGTATATTACATAGTGATTTTTGCTGCTTGCTTGCTTGCTTGAAAGTCCTGTATGTCGGATGAAGACATCCTGTTGTCCAACATCAGTGTGATGTCATACATGACCTGAGTTTTGCGTGAGTATCCGTTGTCCCATGTCTGGCTTATTGGTGTGCAGACTGGTGGTTCCTCGCCGTTTATCATATAGTGACTTTTCACAGAAGACATTAATCACTTAGTGATTTTACATATTATAACGTATATCGTATAGTGTGTTTTATATATCATAACCTATACCATATAGTGAGTTTCATATGTCATGACGTATGCCATTTAGCGAGCTTTTAAACAGGACATATATACTATAGTGAGTTTTAACATGTGGATGTAAATGTTATATTGAGCTTTACACACAAGAACGTACATCTTATAGTGAGTTTTATATACCATGACTATATCATATAGTTAATTTCCACATCAAAGCACACACATCCAGGACGTATATCATATAGTAAGCCTTTTTTTAATATCATGAATATAACACACAGTTAATTTTCACATCAGGACGTATATCATACAGTGAGTTTTAGCAGTCAGACGTAAATCTTATAGCGAGTTTTACACACAAGAATGTATATCCTAAAGTGAGTTTTAACATACTGACGAATATTATATCGTGAGTTTTACACATCAGGGAGTATATCATCTAGCGATTTGTACACACTGGGATGCATATTGTGTCAGACCTTGTGTCAGGTCTAAGTCAGATATGACTGAGCTATCTTATGATAGTAGGCGGTTTCTGTTAGCGCTGAATGTTAGGGCAGCACTCACTAAACCCGACACCCCATATTGTGCCAACGGCTTCGGTTGGTGGAGTGCAATCGGGAGGGTACAAGCCTTATCCTAATGCGAGGAAATGCAACCTAAAGACAAAATGTTATCGCAGGGCAGACCAGGCCCTAAGCCTTGGTCGGCAGCTGGTCTAGGATGGAAGCTCCGACCGGCGGACAGTTAGAGCATTGCTTTGCTGATCCGGCAGCTTCTGCAGCTTGTCTTGTTCCATACGTTTTGGTGTTACCTTTCCTCTGGAGTAAACTAGACAGGCCGAGAGAGGGATCATGCTGCATGGGCAACACATGGTCTCTGGAGTAAACTAGACAGGCCGAGAGAGGGATCACGCTGCAAGGACAACATATGGTCTCTGGCTTCAGCCACGGATTTACTATGTTATGAAACAGGCAGGCAGGCAGGCAGGCAGGCAGACAGACAGACACACGTGCACACGCACATGCAGAAATAGAGACGAGAGAGAGAGAGAGGGAGAGAGAGTACTCATCTGTATATTTTAGTGAGTATGTGATTACGAGCAATGGTAAACTACTGAGCGTAATCTTGCCAAGAAATTAACAATCAGATGAAAGATGCTAATGTTGACAGCGATGTCCTGTAAAGGATATGCGAAAAAAAAAAGAATGTGATTAGGAGTGTGTATATATGTATGCTAGGGAGTGTGTATTTGTGTGTTATTGTGTGGGTACATTACTGTGAAAGCGTGTGTAAGTAATGTAAGTATGTGTGTAGGTATGAATGTATGTGTTTATGCACGTGTGAGTGTCTCTATGTGTGATGTGTGTGTCTGTCTGTTTGCCTAACTCATAACATATTAATACGAACTGTTTATGTTGACAACATTCATATGACAATGTTTGTTTATTTCTGTGTGAACGCCACATGCACAATATATAATTGATGATCGAAAGATGAGTGATTGAAAGGGCTGAGTGCAAGACTAGCCTGCGTTCCTAATTTTTTGCCCTTTGAAATAAATGTCATTCGTTTTCCCGCTGTCTCTGTCTCACACAATAAACAAACAGTTAGTAACTAGTAGCAGCAGATAACTTTATTATGACTCTGGTGATCAACAGTGACCGTGTGGGACGACAAAACATGGCCGCCCACGCCTATTAGCATGACACGTTATGATGATGAGGATGTTATCGCCATGTGGAGGCAGCATGTGGGAAATCTTTGTACCCACACCTATGACCTGTTTACCTTTTATTGTGTGATCTCATCTCCGCTTCGTTTATTTACTTTCATGGATGCGGATCAATACAGTTGTTATGTTAATGCAACATTTCTGGCAGAGACCAACAGTCAACAAACTTAACCAGCTATTTGATGTCAACAGCCCGCTAGGACATGTCTATGTTTGATGTCAACAGCAGGCTAGGACATGTCCATGTTTGATGTCAACAGCCTGCTAGGACATGCCCATGTTTGATGTCAACAACCTGCTAGGACATGTCCATGTTTGATGTCAACAACAGGCTAGGACATGCCCATGTTTGATGTCAACAACCTGCTAGGACATGTCCATGTTTGATTTCAACAACCTGCTAGGACATGTCTATGTTTGATGTCAACAGCCTGCTAGGACATGTCCATGTTTGATGTCGACAACCTGCTAGGACATGTCCATGTTTGATGTCAACAACCTGCTAGGACATGTCCATGTTTGATGTCAACAACCTGCTAGGACATGTCTATGTTTGATGTCAACAGCCTGCTAGGACATGTCCATGTTTGATGTCAACAGCCTGCTAGGACATGTTCATGTTTGATGTCAACAACCTGCTAGGACATGTCCATGTTTGATGTCAACAACCTGCTAGGACATGTCCATGTTTGATGTCAACAACAGGCTAGGACATGTCCATGTTTGATGTCAAAAACCTGCTAGGACATGTCCATGTTTGATGTCAACAACCTGCTAGGACATGTCCATGTTTGATGTCAACAGCCCGCTAGGACATGTCCATGTTTGATGTCAACAACCTGCTAGGACATGTCTATGTTTGATGTCAACAGCCCTCTAGGACATGTCCACGTTGATGTCAACAACCTGCTAAAACATGTCCCATGTTTGATGTCGACAGCCCGCTAGGACATTGTCCATAGTTTGAGTGTCAACAACCTGCTAGGACATGTCCATGTTTGATGTCAACAACAGGCTAGGACATGTCCATGTTTGATGTCAACAACCTGCTAGGACATGCTAGGTGTACACTTTCCATCTTGTTTGATGTCAACAGCCCTCTAGGACATGTCCATGTTT
This sequence comes from Cepaea nemoralis, assembly GCA_014155875.1. Classification (NCBI taxonomy): domain Eukaryota; kingdom Metazoa; phylum Mollusca; class Gastropoda; order Stylommatophora; family Helicidae; genus Cepaea; species Cepaea nemoralis. The sequence continues at coordinate 83,286 of JACEFZ010013380.1, forward strand.
GATGTCCAACAGCCTGCTAGGACATGTCCATGTTTGATGTCAACAACCTGCTAGGACATGTCCATGTTTGATGTCAACAGCCTGTCGTAGTGACCATGATCCATGGTTGATGTCAACAGCCTGCTAGGACAGTGTCCATGTTTGATGTCAACAGCCTGTTAGGACATGTCCATGTGTGGATGTCAACAGCCTGCTAGGAGACATGTCCATGTTTGATGTCAACAACCTGCTAGGACATGTCCATGTTTGATGTCAACAACCCGCTAGGACATGTCCATGTTTGATGTCAACAACCTGCTAGGACACGCCCATGTTTGATGTCAACAACCTGCTAGGACATGTCCATGTTTGATGTCAACAACCTGCTAGGACACGCCCATGTTTGATGTCAACAACCTGCAAGGACATGTCCATGTTTGATGTCAACAACAGGCTAGGACATGTCCATGTTTGATGTCAACAGCCTGCTAGGACATGTCCATGTTTGATGTCAACAACCTGCTAGGACATGTCCATGTTTGATGTCAACAACAGGCTAGGACATGTCCATGTTTGATGTCAACAACCTGCTAGGACATGTCCATGTTTGATGTCAACAACAGGCTAGGACATGTCCATGTTTGATGTCAACAACCTGCTAGGATATGTCCATGTTTGATGTCAACAGCCCGCTAGGACATGTCCATGTTTGATGTCAACAACCTGCTAGGACATGTCCATGTTTGATGTCAACAGCCTGCTAGGACATGTCCATGTTTGATGTCAACAGCCTGCTAGGACATGTCCATGTTTGATGTCAACAGCCTGCTAGGACATGTCCATGTTTGATGTCAACAGCCTGCTAGGACATGTCCATGTTTGATGTCAACAGCCCGCTAGGACATGTCCATGTTTGATGTCAACAACCTGCTAGGACATGTCCATGTTTGATGTCAACAACCTGCTAGGACATGTCCATGTTTGATGTCAACAGCCTGCTAGGACATGTCCATGTTTGATGTCAACAGCCCGCTAGGACATGTCCATGTTTGATGTCAACAGCCTGCTAGGACATGTCCATGTTTGATGTCAACAGCCCGCTAGGACATGTCCATGTTTGATGTCAACAGCCTGCTAGGACATGTCCATGTTTGATGTCAACAGCCTGCTAGGACATGTCCATGTTTGATGTCAACAGCCCGCTAGGACATGTCCATGTTTGATGTCAACAACCTGCTAGGACATGTCCATGTTTGATGTCAACAGCAGGCTAGGACATGCCCATGTTTGATGTCAACAGCCTGCTAGGACATGCCCATGTTTGATGTCAACAGCCCGCTAGGACATGTCCATGTTTGTAATTCTGTTTCTGCTCTGACACCGGCTCCGTGATGTAGGGGCTACAAACGCAATTCGTAATCCCGCATACCGCGTTCGAAACACAGCTGCGGGCGATATGGAAGCAGTTCGCCTTGCGTTGGTTTCCATATAATGGCATGAGGGCTGGTCGTTCAGAAAGCAATATAAAACTACTGATCGTAAATTTGTCAAGAAATTACAAACAGCCAATAAATAATCGGGTTGACTGCGACGTCCTGTAAAGGATATGCAACTAACTGTAACTTCTGTGCTGACAACCGCCCACATGTGACAACCTGTCGCCGCCAGCTGACCTCGGTGAATACCTGCTTATATATACTCTTGCTTTTGTATTTGCCACAAGGATTTGCCTGTTTTCAATCGTCGTCGTCATCATCATCATCATCATCATCATCATCATCATCATCATCATCATCATCATCATCATCATCATCATCATCATCTTCATCATCTTCCACTAGTGCCGCCAAGCGTTGTGGGGGCCAATAGTTGACGTTTCAGCGCCCAACGAGTGGCACTAAATAGTGTCATTCCGTGTGATTGTACAATTTCTTTGAAGTCCTTTTTTTCTCGGGCAGCCTTTTGCTCTCGTGTCAGATCTTCATTTATGTAACGCATGTGCTATTACTGAAGTTGCATTCTAGCGAGATGGACGAATCATTTGATCTCCTGCCTTGTAATACACGTGGCACAAGCTATTGATCCTCACGTCTGCCTGATAACATCATTTACTAATATCCTGTTTTCAATATTTTCAGAACAAACATGATGTTTTCCTTCGTGACAAATATCCAGATATAATTTTCCATTCACCGAAAATGACACTTGTTAATGATAAACACATCTGTTGTTGCTGTGTATACAATGGTTTGCAGAGGTTCTTTGATGCCCGGGGCCAACCCCTTGATTGGATGCCCCTAAATTGTTACTTCCCCAATTCATTCCTCCCTCCCCTCCCACTGCACTGTGCTGCCCCCTCTCCCTAAATGGATGCTCCCGCCCCGACTGGATGCCTGGGGCCGTCGCACCCCCAGCACCCCCATTTGCACGCCACTGTGTGTATATGCTGTTGGTAGGATGACAGAGGCAGTCATGCAGCACTCAATATTGGTATCATCATTCGTCATAGATGATGCTTGGAGAAGACAATGTAGTGTTTTGCATGACTGTTCTTTCTCAAGGTTTCCTCATTTAATGAATTATCATGTAAATCTTTTAAAGTATGCGTTACTAGTGAACCTATAATTGTATATGGACGATAGACGTGTACAATGAGGAGACAAGCTGGAAGAAACAAAACATCTAATGGTAATGGAAATTGCCAGGAAGCTCGATGACAGTCTTTTCTATTCCTTCTTTCTCTTGATTCTCCACTCCATGGAATTGATGTAGAGCTACACATTCAGAACCTCCATTATAATTAGTTATCTTTACCTGTCACTCGTTGCTTCTGACCACACGCAAACTAGAAACGAGTGAAACACGATTCTTAAAAATCAACTCAAGCAACTCTGGATACGTTTTCAATGTCTGTTGATCGCTACACTACAATACACATCAGTTATTCCACAAAAGATTCACAAATATACACCACAAAGCCTAGATGGTGACTATTCTAAAAGAGTGGCGTAGTATTTGACATGCTCTATGACCCCAGAACCAGGTCCGACACGGACCATGGTTCAAGCCCAACTGTCTGAAGGTAACTTTTTGTCCTCTCATAAAACGTCCGGAGCGCTTTTCACGCTTTTGTGACCAACGTCGTGGTAGGTCACTTTGCACGGTCTCCTCATGTAGACCACGTTTGTTACAAACTCATGGCATGTTCCAGAACTGTATAAATTTGACTATGGCAGAAATGTTGTTTTTGACAGAAGTAACAAGGAAAAACATCAACAATAACAAAAAAAAAAAAAAAAAAAAACCAACAAATGAAAACTTTAAACAGCTTAGAGACAATCGACGCAGACAGTCAAGATATTTTGGACACGTTATGATAAATAAACTGCAGAACTTGGTGACAACTGGCGGGATTGAGGGGGAAAGAACAATGAGAAGTAAATATATGAATGGTTTGACAACGTGGTATGGTGGAGACAAGAACACAGAGCTGATTCGCGACTCTGGTGATTGTGTGAGATGCCGAAACATGATCGCCCACGCTTTTCGGCGTGGCACGTGATTACGATGATGATCGTTGGTAAAATGTCACTCAGGACTGATGGGACCGAGAACTGCAGTGTTGGAGGGGGTGGAGTTGTAAAGGCATATGCTATAGGAAGTGTGATCTCTAATTTACAATGATTTCTTCTGCTTTCACGAGTGCCCATCAACACCATCTGAACATAAACGTGCCTATCTTACATCACAAACAGCCAAAAACATTGGGGTTTATTGCGATGTTATATAAAGTACACACCGTCAGCAAGCGACACAGTGCAAAATATTAACATTTAAAATCGGGACGGGAACGTTAGAAACTGGCAAGATTGAGGGGAAGAGAACACGGAGAAGGCAGAGAAGTAACTACTTCGATGGCTTGGCCACGTGGGATAGTCGAGAGAAAAACACAGAGCTGATCCACGACTCTGGAGATCGGAGTGAGATGGCGAAACATGACCGCCCAGGCTTGCCGCCATGGCACATGATGATAATAATAATAAAGTACATGCAAATAACTGCTTATATATTTTTGTAAACAATGCAGAAACGACTACTCATGGCGACATGTATCAACAAAGAGTTAGTCCCTGCAACAGCTGTATTTATCGTGACGACATTTCTGGTTCTGAGCCCAACATACGCCAGGGATACACGTGCTGCGGACACTGGGGAACAGCCCGACCCACTGCTGGTCCACACCAAGTACGGGCCGGTGAGAGGGATCTACAGTGACGGGGTTCAAGTCTTTCATGGTGTTCCCTACGCACAGGCTCCCATTGGCGATCTGAGGTGATGCTAGATATGTGTCTGTCTATGAGTTAGTTTGTCTGTCTGTCAGTTTGTCTGTCTGTCAGTTTTTCTGGTACTAAGTTTGTTTGACTGTCATTTGCTCTGTCACTACGTGTTTTTCTGTCTGTCACTCGGGTCTTTTACTCTGTCATTATGTCTGTCTGTCACTCTGTCACATTGTTTGTCACTCATTCTATCAATTTGTCACTCTTTCTGTCTGTCACTGTGTATGAATGTTACTCTTTCTGTCTTTCACCCTGTCTATCACTTTGTCCTGTGTCATTCTATTTTTCAATGTGTAATTCTGTCTCCTTGACAGATATCTAAACGTTCACAAATAAATATGTAAATATTGATATTTGTTGTACGAGGGACGTATAGAAAGTAATACATCACATCGCTTTTTATGCTAATAATGAAGATATTTGCATGACATTTTGCACACTTCAAATATCGCATGTGCCGATTATGTGCGCCAAATTGCAACCCAACCAGCCAAATAATATGGCCGCCTTAAACCGCTGAAATGGAGCATGTTAGTAACTTGCGTTATAAGCAGCGAATTGTGATAGAATTTCTCGTTGCAGAGAAGGAAACTGCTGTGAATACTCTTAAACGTCTATATGATATGTATAGCAGTTTTAGTAGTCGATAGGAATACAGTCAGTCACTGGGTTCAGAGAATCAAAGAATAAGGAAGTGTAGATACGAAGTGGCTTGATCGGCCCCGCTGTGGACGTCATGCCACAAGCACCAACACAGAAATGTTGAAATGCGCTGAGGGCATTATGTTTACTGACAGACTGGCGAATCATTACTCAACAACTGGCCGTACAGTTTTAATTCAGCAATGGTAGTGCTAATACAGTTATAAAAACTGTCGGATTTCTTAAGATTTGCTCAAGATGGTTTCATCGAAGTCTCACAAATGACCATCGATCGCAAAGAAAGGCAATTTCTTCCGAATTGTTAGAGCGTTTCAATGCTGATGAAGAGAAATTTTTGGCTAAGATCGCTACAGCTGACGAAATCTGAGGCACATCATTTTGAACCAGGGACAAAATGACAGTCAACGGAGTGGCAATCATCCGCAATCACCACGAAGAAAGAAATTCAGGACAACTCCTTCAGCTCACTGTCTTTTGGGACATTGGAGGTGTTATTCCTTGTGGATGTTATACCAGGAGGACAGACAATCAATTCGGAATGTTTGCATTAGGACATTGAAACAACTCAACGTTTTCGTAGTTCGGTCATAGGAGAATCCAACAGACCTTCTTCTTCTTCACGACAATGCACGCCCTCACACAAGTCTTTCAACACCGGAGGCAATCAGCAAATTAGGTGGACTACTTCCATATCCACCCTACAGTCCCCATTTGGCCTCTTGCTTTTTGAATTCATATTTTAATATCTTGTCTGCTCCCACATTTATCTACATTGCTTCCCCAAATAGGTGGTAGATTCCGTCTCTTAAAGTGAGGTTTCACCATGAAGATCGTGTGGTTATTTGTTTCGTTTAATCTCATTATCTTTGGCTTTCCTTCGTGAATGTTTAGACATATTTGTAGTGGTCTCTAACCAAGTGTAATTAGTTTCCTCCGTGTGATTACATGTACCTAGTATATGTTAAGTACTTATCTGATACAGTTATGATTGGTCCAGCTAGACGATTGATTGTCTTCGCTGTCTATCACCAGATGGCGACCTCCGCTGGAGCCCATACCATGGTCAGACACATTTGACGCCTCGAACATCCGACCAGGTTGCCCACAGGATTGCCGTAATCCTTTGTATTGTACAAACAAGGTCAGTTGCCTCAAGCCTGGTGTTCAGCTGTGTGTTTATCCTATCACTGTTGTTCTGTTAGTCCGCCCGCCTGCCCCAGCGACTGTAGTGTGTGTGTCTTTCTGACTATCCGTATGCTTCTGTTGTTAGTTTACCCGTCCGTCCTACAGTCAGTCCGTGTGTCTGTGTGTTGTCTATTGCCAGGAGGCCACTGTGAAGTTCACGTGGGTTAAGATGTGGGTGACAAAACTGTAGACAACACTACGGCTGGCTCACACAGCGGTCTGTCAGTTGCTGAGAGAAATGCACTCCACACAACTCACGGTGGCAGCTAATATAAAGTTGATTCCTGAAGGATGCACACCAAACACGCTCTCTCTAGCGTACATTATCAATGTCTTACCCACTGCGGGCAGAGGGCCTTCGATAACAGTATGTATAGTTTATCACGTGACATGCTTTTATCGCATAACAATATATATCTCTCACATAACATGGTGTCATATTCACTGGCACAGGAACGGAGAATAATGGGGACGACCCGTTGCTGTGAAGTTGGAACCGCGACTAGCTAACTAACATAACATGGTGCACTACCACACGCTGTCATACAATAATCATCATATATAGCTGAAGTGCGATATCATATATAGCTGAAGTGCGATATCATATATAGCTGAAGTCAGAACTCATGTGTGGGGTACGGTTGCTGACTGTTGTTATTAGTAATTATCACTTCAATCACTCACCGGAACTAGTCATCTCTCAAACTGATTCTTACTTACACACACACACGTACTCAAACGATTATGATGTTCGCCGTAAATACACTTGAGATATAGATACAGAAAGGGGATTGACAGTGTTTAGTTGATGTAAAGTAGTTGTCGCTGTAACTTTATATGATGTTATAACGTTCTTGTTTGTCTGCTTTGCGTCTACGTGTGACCTTTCTTTAAGCTTCTCTAAACTCGAATGACCAAGTCTGTACTCTAGATTTAGCAAGTCAGCTTTGTTAGTTTGTACACGGGTGTCGGTCCTGTTGCCTAAGTGTCGTCTCGTTGGACTGGTTTTTCTGGGTTACATTGTGTCCTTTAGCTGTATGTTATGGCCTGTTCCATCTGCCTTGTCTACTTCTTTTAACTCTGTATATTTCGTATGTGACCCCTATATGGTCCCTGTCATCGGTTTGTGTACCTGACTGTTAACCTGCCCATCATTGCACAAGATTCTGTGTTGACATCTCCCTGTCCATGTTCATGAATTAGACAGTAGAATGTTGATCTTTGGAAAGCCACAGTAACGCGGTGGCTAAGCGAGCAAGTTCCGGACCTTGGTCATGGATGGACGCTCACTTGTCGGACGATGGTCATGGAAGCAGCGGTGGTTGGACGCTCGCTTGCCGGACCTTGGTCATGGAAGCCAACCAGCATCTCCTCGGAACTTTAAAAGTGACCTAGACTTCCAGATTGGCCAGCATAAACTGGACACTGGGACATGTATTAGGAAGTGAAGACGAACTGTTTGATATCGACCACAACGCCCCCCCCCCCCCGCCTCCCCAGACTGCCGATTGGACTATAAATATATTGGGTGTGGCACCGAGTGCCCAATGCCCTCTATGGTGTGTAAATGTGTCGCCAGCTTGTGTATTGCAGCAAACCCTCTCCCGTGTCTCATAGACTATAGCAAGGCCTTCGACTGTGTTTGACATCAGACATCGGGGAACTTAGCCAAAGATATGTTGTTTCCAACACGTTTGAACCACTTAGTTAAAACATTATATCCCGAACAGCAAGCAGCTGTCGGAGTAGCTGGTGAAATACCACACTGGTTTGAGATGTAAAGGGGCATAAGCCATGTTATTATTATCTCCTGATACTTGTCCGTTATCTATACGGAAAAGGAAAGAGAAATCTAAAAAAGTCGAAACTTGTGTCAATTTGATCCATTAATAATTTGAAGAAATCCTGTTCCTGAACTTAGATATCCATATGATATAGTCTCAGAGAGAGAGAGAGAGAGAGAGAGAGAGAGAGAGAGAGAGAGAGAGAGAGAGAGAGAGAGAGAGAGAGAGAGAGAGAGAGAGAGAGAGAGAGAGAGAGAGAGAGAGATAGAGAGAGAGAGAGAAGAAGAAGAAGAAGAAGAAGAAGAAGAAGAAGAAGAAGAAGAAGAAGAAGAAGAAGAAGAAGAAGAAGAAGAAGAAGAAGAAGAAGAAGAAGAAGAAGAAGACGAAAAAGAAGATTATGCTAAGAGATTATCACAATGAATTATGTCTTTGGAAAGAAACAGTGTAGATCAAAGACTGGGCTTTACCATCAAAGTCCGATGTATTAATCTTCAGATCCACGAGTCCCGGAAAGGATGTGTGTCTATAGGAGTGAAATTGTTACAGAGACCTGTCTCTCGACACGGTACCGTAGTACCAGAAGAAAAGAGGAGAAACACTGTCAAAACGTTGCAAGAATGTTAACATTCCTTGTTACTCTCAATGTGTCCTGTTTTATTTTTCCTGCATCAGTGGGTGATGACACCAATGATCAAAAGAAGTGCACCATTGAAAACCTTGACTGGAGACATCATAACTGATAAGAAACAGCAGATGGACAGATGGGTAGAGCACTATTTGGAGCTTTACTCAAGTGAGACCAAACTAGCAGATGATGCCCTCAACGCCATAGAGACTCTACCAACTCTTGACCACCTGGACACACTTCCAACCATAACAGAAGTTAAGTGTGCTATAAATGAACTTGCATCTGGCGAGGCTCCAGGTAAGGATGGGATTCCAATAGAGGTTATCAGGAGTGGGCAAGACACACTCACTCTTCAGATCCACCAGATAATAGAGCTATGCTGGCGAGAAGGATAAGTCCCACAGGATTTCAAAGATTCAAGCATCATAACACTGTACAAGAACAAGGACGATTGGAGCAACTGACCCAACTATAGGGGTATATCAGTTCTGTGTATTGTTGGAAAAGTATTTGCCAGAATTTTTCTGCGCAGACTTCATGTCCGAGGAGATCAAGTCTACCCCGAATCACAGTGTGGCGTTCGACAGAACCGGTCTACCATTGATATGATATTCTCATTGCGACAAATGCAAGAAAAATGCCGTGAACAGAATCAACCACTGTTTATTGCCTTCATCGATCTCACAAAGGCATTTGATTTGGTCAGTCGTGAGGATCTGTTTAAGGCACTAACGAAGATTGGCTACCCATCAACTCTTCTGTCCACTGTGGAATCGTTCCACACAGGCATGAAGGGTATAATCAAGTTTGATGGTGCAACTTCTGAAGAGTTTGAAATCAAGAGTGGAGTTAAGCAAGGTTGTGTACTAGCTCCCACCCTCTTTGGAATATACTTTTCACTTCTACTGAAATACGCCTTTCGTGATCAGGATGGTGGTATATACATTCACTCACGCTCAGATGGCGGCCTTTACAATGCTCTGAGATTGAAGGCCAAGACCAAAATTAGGATGGTACTGATAAGACAGTTGCTTTTTGCAGATGATGCTGCAGTTACGACCCACTCTGAGGAAGAATTACAATGTCTACAATCTGCATACCCCAATGCTTGTTCTGAATTTGGTTTAACAATTAGCAAAAAGAAGACACAGCTTATGTCACAAGGTGTACATGGAGTATCATCAATCTTTATTGACGACGCCGAACTGGAGATAGTAGACCATTTTACATATCTAGGATCAGTGGTAAATAGCAAATTATCCCTAGATCAGGAAATCAACATCAGGATTGGTAAGGCAGCAACAACAATGAACAGGTTAGAAAAAGAGTCTGGGAGAACAGGAAGCTTACTGCCAAAACAAAAGTCCTTGTCTATCAAGCCTGTGTCCTTAGTACTCTTCTTTATGGCAGTGAAACCTGGACAACTTACTCACACCAAGAGAAACGTTTAAACAGCTTTCATATGCGGTGTCTGCGAAGAATTCTTGGTATTAAGTGGCAAGACAAAATCACAAATACTGAAGTATTGGAAAGATCAGGTTGTGTGACGGTTTATTCCATGCTTAGTCTTCGTAGACTTAGATGGATAGGACATCTTAGGAGGATGGATGATGGTAGAATACCAAAGGACATCTTTTTGGTGAATTACAGATGGGTAAGAGATCTCAGGGTCGGCCTCTACTAAGATACAAAGATGTGTGTAAGCGGGACATGATTGATACAGGCATTGATAATGCACATTGGGAGCAAGTCGCCGCTGAACGTGTTGCATGGAGGGCAATCATCAGAAATGGAATAAAAACAAAGGAGAAAATTATTACAGATAAGTCACACACCGAGCATGTGAGACGTAAGATGGTGCATGATGGTGAAAATGACCACGTGTTCACATGCACCCACTGTGAACGAACATTTACAGCGCAAATTGGCCTTATCAGTCACATTCGCTACCGGAATAGGTAAAAGTTATTATGCCTTTTTACAGCACAAACTATCGTCTGTGAAGACCGCGAGGTGCCAATGCATCAGTGCGTGAATAACAGCCGTCTCAGCATGAAATAATGACAACATCTGCTTCACAAGAAAACAATAACACCTGATACATACGATATGCATATGCTGTTAGGGGCACTGATGAATACAGTATACTTACCATGATGATGGTAGGACCTCCACTGGGTAGCGTATAGAGGTGGGAACCTAGTTGGTGCAGTAGTTAGCATGCTTAACCTAGAGATCCTACGCTCATCTGTTTGAATCCCCATCAAGAGAGAGAATTTTTGTAATGCAAAAGCTGTCCGTCCCCTTGAACGACCCAGTCAAACATTGGTACCAGTAAATGCTTTAGGAAGCAAAGGCGGCCGGCGTGATGTTGATTACATCTCCCGTCGAGTGCTGATTGGTCAGTATAAATATTGGTCTAACATCATATACCCAGTCCGTCCCAAGGCCTGTAAAAAGATCATTTGGTTTACCTCTTTAATGTATTGTACTGACACCTTGCCTCTTGACAGACGATAGTTTGTTACACTGTGCTTCCAAAGAAAGGTATAACTGCCTCTCCATAACGTAAAGCCTGGGCTGAATTTTGAGATCATGTGTAGCCCATGCAGCGTGATCGCTCTCTCGGCCTGTCTAGTTTACTCCAGAAGAAAGGTAACACCGACACATCTGGACCAAGACATGCTGCAGAAGCTACCGATCAAAGCTTAGGGCTTGGTCTGCCTTGTCTTGACATTTAGTCATATTTTTTGTCAGATATCACTGAGCTACCGTATGACAGTAGAGACTACTATCTGCTTTCTGTCAGCACTGAATGTTGGGCGGCAATCACCAAACCCGACACCCCACATTGTGTCAACGGCTTCAAACAGAGGAGTGCAATTGGGTGGGACAAGCCATATCCCAGTGCCAGGAAATGCAACCTAAAGACGTTTTAATGTACAGAATTACAGTAGAGTCTGATACAACAGTCATGGCTTTTGTCACCATTACTATTTTCACTGGCTATAAACTGGGTCATGAAGACAATAACAATTAACACCAGAATATGTTTGTTCCCAAAACATGACACTGTTTATGCGCTAAGGTTATCGTAATTATACATGTTTTGAAATATACAAAAGTGCGCACAGGAAATATAGTTATGCATATTGCGATGTTTTTCTCAGACCTCCGAAGATTGCTTGTTTCTGGAGATTTACGTCCCTTCAGTCGTCACGTTTCCGGTTCCGGTTCTGGTGGTCATTCATGGCGGAGGTTTCAGGGACTTAACCTCAACCCTTCCCATTTATGACGCCAGCAAATTTGTGGAGAGATCTAATCTAATTGTCGTTCTTATTGAATATAGGATAGGTGAGTACACGTGATTAGTTCGTTTTGAGATTACAACACTTGGATGAGTTATACAACAAACATAGATGCTCAGCATGTCTCATCAGATCCATCCATCCATCATGTGCCATGCCGGTAAGCGTGGGCGGTCATGTTCTGCCATCTCACTCGATCACCAGAGTCGTGGATCAGCTCCGTGTTTCTGTCTCGACCATGCCACAAGGCCAAGCCATCCAGGTACTTGCTTCTAGGTCTTCCCCTTGGTCTGTTCCCCTCGATCTTACCAGTTGTCACCAAATTCTCCAATCCATTTCTTCTCATAACATGCCCAAAAAATTTTGACTGTCTACGTCTAATTTCTCAAATCAATTTACGATCTTCATTTGTTTCTTGAAGGACTTGTTCATTGGTCTTTCTGGCTGTCCATGGTATTCTTTGCATTTTCCTCAGAAACCACATCTCTACAGCCATCAGATGTTTTTTCTAATTTTCCATCTGCATTCATTGTTCTAACGTTCCAAGTTGGTATTTAGCTAATACTCCAGGCTACAGAATATCACGGCGGAATATTTAGCTAATACTCCAGGCTACAGAATATCATTTTTATTTTATCATATCCTATTTACAGGACATTGCTGTCAACACCAGCATTTTACTGCTGTTGTTGATGTCTTGGCAAGTTAACGTTCAGTTGTTTGCCATTGCTTTCTGAACGACCGGCTCCCTTACCAGTTAGTTAGTTAGTTAGTTAGTCGAGGTTCCAACTTCACGGCAACGGGTTCGTCCCCATTATGCTCCGTTGCTGTGCCAGTGAATATCACACAAAATGCTCCCCACTGTCCAATGTGAAAAGTGGAACAGACAGGAGTCTCGACATCCAACAGCCTGCACAGCTACACTGTGCATAAAGCCGCCACCAGAATACCAACACAAATGTCCTCCACGAAAACCACAGTTCATCGTCGATAGAATCGGCAGTCACTAGAAAGACCTTATTGATACGGGTTTTCTCACATGGCTCTGTCTCTATCCGCGGGGCGATTCGCCGAAAGCGTCGCATTAAGCATGAACTCCGTAGCTCAGGCGCCGACTCCCTGGAGTCTCCTGAAAAATGCACCCGTGAACCGAAAAGGCAAATCAGGCAATTCAGCAACAGCCGGTAGCCATTGTTCCGAACATGCAGGTCACTGTACAAACAAAAGCGGACATGTAGAAGCATTCCACGTGAATATTACAGCTCACAGAGTCGCGCCACGCACTCACTCAGTAGCAGGGGACGGAACCATATACTACCAGTCCAACATGAGGAAAATGCGAAATGCAAACCGCAGCCACAAAGATAAACACTCCAGAGGCCGTAGCGGTTCAATGCCTAACCGCCATGCTGGGGACCGGAAGTCCCATACCAACACGTTAAAACCCAGCGCAACGCGGTCTGTTGCCAAATCGATCGCAGCTACTTTTCGAATGCGGGTAAGTGGGCTTACGAATCACGTCCGTAAATCCTTAGCCACGAAGACCGGCTACAGAATATCATGGTGGGATATTTAGCTAATACTTCACGCTACAGAATATCATGGTGGGATATTTAGCTAATACTTCACGCTACAGAATATCATGGTGGGATATTTAGCTAATACTCCACTCTACAGAATATCATGGTGGGATATTTAGCTAATACTTCACGCTACAGAATATCATGGTGGGATATTTAGCTAATACTTCACGCTACAGAATATCATGGTGGGATATTTAGCTAATACTCAACGCTACAGAATATCATGGTGGGATATTTAGCTAATACTCAACGCTACAGAATATCATGGTGGGATATTTAGCTAATACTCAACGCTACAGAATATCACGACACTGTTCTCCTGATGGACTAGGTATTGCGTTTCACATTTGATAAAATTATAGTTGTTGTTTCTTGCAATTCGTTCTTTATTTGTGTGATACATTTTTCTTATAATGTTATCTTCATAACAGAACATATGCATTTTTTGACATAACGCTAATCAATACTGGGGACCATTCTGGGTAGTACCACGACGCCTGTTTTCTTTCTATTCACCATTGATGTCTTTAGTTATGCTTAAGTTTTGTAATATCTAGTCAGACTAAACACAGAAGCCGCGAACAATATGCTGCGAGATTGATTGCCTGGCATATTTCGCTGCATCTCGTCAGGTGCATACTGCAGAGTTATATATAATCTAAAGCGATAAGTACCAACGCGTCACACCATGGAAATCAAAGTATAGGGGTCTGCTTCCAAATCTCCTTAGACTGATTTCGAACCCGCGAATTGGTGTGTCGTGGACCTGTGACACTGCGAGTCTCACTGTCCCTTAAATCACAGCGGTGGCTATATATATATACTGTTTTAGGGGCACTAGGGTTCCTGGTGACAGGATCAGACGACCTTGATGCCAAGGGCAACTATGGTCTTCAGGACCAAGTCCTGGCCCTCAAGTGGGTTAAAGAAAACATCAGATATTTCGGAGGTGATCCTGATAAGGTAAGCGCTTTCTATCTTTTGTCTTCTATAATCCATATTTTGCATCACGAATTTACTACTACATCATGTGCCATGCCGATAAACGTGGGCTGTTATGTTTCGCCATCTCATACGATCACCAGAGTTGTGGATCAGCTTAGTGTTCCTGTCTCGACCATACTATGTAATCATGCCATTCAGATATTTACTTTCCTGCCTTCCTCTTGTTTCTTCCTCTCAATCTTGGAGAGTGAGACAGTGGGAGAGTTGATGTGTTAGTGTGTGTGTGTGTGAGCGCGCGCATGCGTGTGAGTGTGTGTATATGAAAGAATACAGAGAGAGAGAGAGAGAGAGAGAGAGAGAGAGATCTGAGCAGATGCATGTCATGTAACACGCATGTTATGTAACACGCGAATCCATATGTTTGTGTATTCTCATCTGTCATATTATCAGTTAAATACCATTTGATTTTATCATGCATAATATAAACTCATGTTCATTACTGTAGTTTGAGTGAGTGAGTCAGTGAGTGTGAATGAGAGACAGAACGAGTGAGCGTGAGAGTGAATGAGTGAGCGGGAGAGTGAATGAGTGAGCGGGAGAGTGAATGAGTGAACGGGAAAGTGAATGAGTGAGCGGGAGAGTGAATGAGTGAGCGTGAGAGAGAGAGTGAATGAGCGGGAGAGTGAATGCGTGAGAGTGAATCAATGAGCGGAAGAGTGAATGTGTGAGCGTGAGAGTGAATGTGTGTGTGTGTGAGAGAGAGAGAGAGAGAGAGAGAGAGAGAGAGAGAGAGAGAGAGAGAGAGAGAGAGAGAGAGAGAGAGAGAGAGCATCACTATTTTTACGTCACATACATTTTATGTACACATTTTTCTCCATGTTTAACATTTTTATGAGACTGCTCATGACAAGTGTCAGTGTATGTGTGTGAGTAAAGTGTGGGAGTTTGTTCATACTAGTTTCAATACTAACGTGAGACATTTTGTATGTGTCTAGATGTGAGGAAGTGTGAGTGTATGTGGAGGATGTGTGTGAGTGTGGGGATATGTGTGGGTGGGGTGTGTGTGGGTGGGGGTATGCATTTGGATGGGTTGGGGTGTGTGGGTTTTGGTGGGTAGTGGTATTTGTGGGTGTTGATGTGTGGGGGTGAAAGTATGGGTGTTGGAATGGGTGTGGGGGATGTGTGTATGGGTGGTGGATATGTGTATGGGACGGATGCAGGGGATGTGTGTTTATGTGGGTGGAGATGTGTGGATGGTTTGAGGAAGTATGTGTGGGAGGCGGGGTTGTGTGGGTAGGGGATTGTGTTGGGTGGATTTGGGATGGAAGGGCGGGTGGGGAGAAGTGTATGGTGTGTGGGTTTGAGATATGTGTGCGGTGTGTTGGGGGGGATGTGTGAATGATGTGTGGGTGGAGGGTATGTTTGTGGTGGTATTGGTGGAGGATAGTATGTGGTGTGGGGGATGTGTGTGATGGGTGTGGGGAATGTGCGTATGGGTGGGGTATATGTGTGGGTGAGCAGGGGATTGTGGTGGTTGGGGGAAGTATGTGGGGGAGTGTGGGTGGGAGATGTGTGTATGTGGATGGGGAATGTGTGGGTAGGGGTGTGTGAGTGGTTTAGGGATATGTAGGTGGGTGAGGGAGTTGTATGTGTCGGGGTGGGGTGTGTGAGTGGGTGGAGGATGTGTGTGGGGGTAGGGGTATTGTGATCGAGAGATGTTTGGTTGGGAGTGGGTTGGTGGGGGTGTGTGGGTGCGTAGTGGAGGATGTGTGAGTGAGTGTGTGTTGGTGGACGGGTAGGGAATGCGTGTGTGGGTGGGGAGAGGTGTGTGGTGTGTTGGTTGGTGATATTGTGTGGGTGAGGTATGTGTGTGTGGGTGGGGGATTTTTGTGGTGTGTGAGTGGGGGTATGTGGGGTGGATGGGTAAGGGTATCTGTGTGGGTGTGGGTGGGATTATGTTGTGGTATCTGGGTGGGGGATATGTGTGTGGTGTGTAAGTGGGGATGTGTTGGTGAGGGATATGTGTGTGTGTGGTGCGTGGGTTGGGAATAGTGCGTGGTAGGGGTGTATGTGATGTGGGGGTGGGGGATTGTGTGGTGGGGGATTAGGTTAAGGCAAGTGTGGGTGGGTGGAAGTTGTATGTGTGGGTGGTGGTGTGTGTGTGAGTGGATTGGGAACGTATGGGTGGTTAGGGAGATGTGTGTGTGTGTGTGGGGGGGACATGTCAGTTGGTGGGGATGTGTGTGTGTGGTTTGGGGATGTGTGAGTGGATGTGCGATGTGTGGGTTGGTGGGGGTTTGTGTGTGTGGGTGGGGAATATGTTGTCGATGGAGATGTGGCTGGGGGAAGGGTGGTTTGAGGTGTGGGTGGGGAGAGGATGTGTGGGGTAGAATGTGGATGGGCGTGGGATGTGTGGGTTGGTGGGGGAATGTTTGTGGGTGGCGAGTGTGTTTTGGTTGGGGGATCAGGTGAGGGCAGTGTGTGTGGGTGGAGGATGGGTCGGTTGGTGGGGTATGTATGTGTCCCTTGGTGTGTGTGTGTCGGTAGGTGGGGGTGTGTATGTGTCCCTTGGTGCGCATGTGTGTGGGTAGGTGGGGGTGTTGTGTGGGTGGGGTGATGTATGGATAGGTGGGAGATGGGCTTCATACCATGGTAATTAGCCTTGTTTATGTTTACAACATTCATTTCACAATGTTTATTTTTCTTCCTATGCAAATGTATAATGCTCTTGATGAACGAAAGACGAGTGATTGGAAGGGCCGAATGTAAGACGGGCCTGCGCGCCCAATTTGTGACCCTAATAAAGTTGATTTGATTTGATTTGATTTGATTTGTTGTCACTGAATTCTCCAGTTCATTTCTTCTTATAACGTGCCCAAAATCTGTTGACTGCTTTTTCTAATTTCTCTAATGAGAGTAGACACGAGATGAGGGGTGCCACTATCTTTACCCTTCAAACCAACGAGCAACTCCTACAAGAGCCAAATGACAACCGTAAACTGATTGTATCCCCAGGCCGAACCAGATGGGAGAAAACCTGGAGTAATGAAATCGACCCTTAGCCTAAAATGGGCACCAGGAAATACCTGAGGAAGCAAAGGCGTCCAGTGTGAAACTGACCCCAACACCCTACCCAGTGCTGTCTGGTCTATACGAATATGAGGCTTGCACCATATATCCAGTTCCCTTCAGGTGCGTTTTATTTTTACGTAAGTTCTCTTTGAACTCAAGCGTAGTCCATACACGTCCTACTACTTCTGGTTCACTGGACTGATTTTTGGGTATAGATTTGCCATCCCTATTACCAGTATCTTTTGACATCTGGGAGCCCACACCGATTTCTAGGGTACTTGTAATCTACGTCCCCAAGTCAAGGACGAGAAGTCAACATTTTGTCCAACTGATCGGTTTTGGGGTTGAACCAGCTACCTCGGTTTCAGCACACCGAAAGTTTAAGGCCATCTGCTCATATCCATTCTGCCATGCCGACCTCCTTATACGGGATCTTTACTAGTTCACTTATTGAGACCTTCTAGGGGAGCGCATCTGGATTACTAGTTCACTTAGTGAGACCTTCTAGGGGAGCGCATCTGGATTACTAGTTCACTTATTGAGACCTTCTCGGGGAGCGCACCTGGATTACTAGTTCACTTATTGAGACTTTCTCGGGGAGCGCACCTGGATTACTAGTTCACTTATTGAGACCTTCTCGGGGAGCGCACCTGGATTACTAGTTCACTTATTGAGACTTTCTCTGGGAGCGCACCTGGATTACTAGTTCACTTAGTGAGACCTTCTCGGGGAGCGCATCTGGATTACTAGTTCACTTAGTGAGACCTTCTCGGGGAGCGCACCTGGATTAAAGAGCTCACATCCATGCATAGGTCACAGATTCCAAGTCGCAGGTGATCCCATGCTCCATGTGGAATGGGTGCCTCTTGAGGCACCAGGCCTTTAACTATGGCCATCTGGTCGGCGAGTTAGACGGATAAATCTCCATTGCCTATCCCCTAACACGGTTGCCCGAAGGCACCAGGGCCGGGTTATATACTGGCCAAGACCTATTGACGCGTCCTCGTCGAGCGTCCTCGGCAGCAGGTCCCTTCGGGGTCCTGGCTGAAGTCAATAGGATCGCCGATTCCTCCGAAGTCGGAGAGTGTCTGCCTGTACGGCGAGGAACCACCAGTCTGCACACCAATAAGCCAGACATGGGACAACGGATACTCACGCAAACCTCAGGTCCAGTATGACATCACACTGATGTTGGATAACAGGATGCCTTCATCCGACATATAGGACTTCACGTTGGAGCTCAAGCCAACGAACACAAGCAAGCAAGCAAGCATTGTCAACAATATATTTTCTCTAGTGCATTTCCTCATCAGTCTGAGATCGAAACTCCGTCTTTTGTACAGTGAGAGCAGTGCTTTGCTGTTCTGGCCGCTTGTTTTCTGTCCGATATATTGGTATTACTTTTTCTCTGGAATAAACTAGGCGAGCTGAGAGAGAGAGAGAGAGAGAGAGAGAGAGAGAGGAGAGAGAGAGAGAGAGAGAGAGAGAGAGAGAGAGAGAGAGAGAGAGAGAGAGAGAGAGAGAGAATGCTGCATTTGCAACACGTGATCTCTACATTTCAGCCCAGGCTTAGTGCTATGGCGAGGTAAAACTGCATCCGTGGTCCCCGATGTGGGTTGTAGATGTTACACCGTTTTCTGAATGTAGCAAACTATCGTCTGTCAATAAGGCCAGGTGCTAGTAGTATATCACAGCTGGGATATTTTCTATGAATATAATAATAATAGTAATGAGTTGGTGAGTTTGAAAATATTTCAAATTGCCACAACCGACACTCTATTCCCACGCTTATCAACTCAATCAGTCTCAGCTAGTAATGAATGTATATCTCACTCAGAAAACGTAGAGAGCCGAAAAAAGTGACGTTGTCCATACCACAGCAGGGTACATCAGAGTTCACCACCCCACAACAAGGTACACCAGCCCACATCAGGGTACACCAGCCCACACCAGGGTACACCAGGCCACATCAGGGTACACCAGCCCACACCAGGGTACACCAGCCCACATCAGGGTACACCAGCCCACATCAGGGTACACCAGCCCACATCAGGGTACACCAGCCCACACCAGGGTACACCAGCCCACATCAGGGTACACCAGCCCACATCAGGGTACACCAGCCCACATCAGGGTACACCAGCCCACATCAGGGTACACGAGCCCCACACCAGGGTACACCAGCCCACATCAGGGTACACCAGCCCACATCAGGGTACACCAGCCCACACCAGGGTACACCAGGCCACACCAGGCCACACCAGGGTACAACAGCTCATACAAGGGTACACCAGGGTACACCAGCCAACACCAGGGTACACCAGCCCACACCAGGCCACACCAGGGTATACCAGCCCACACCAGGCCACACCAGGGTACACCAGGCCACACCAGGGTACACCAGCTCATACAAGGGTACACCATGGTACACCAGGCCACACCAGGGTACACCAGCACACATCAGGGTACACCAGCTCATACAAAGGTACACCAGGGTACACCAGCCCACACCAGGGTATACACCAGCCCAATCAGGGTACACCAGCCCAACACCAGGGTACACCAGCCCACACCAGGGTACACCAGCTCATACAAGGGTACACCAGCTTCATACAAGGGTACACAGGGTACACCAGGGTACACCAGCTCATACAAGGGTACACCAGCCCACACCAGGGTACACCAGGGTACACCAGCTCATACAAGGGTACACCAGGCCACACCAGGGTACACCAGGCCACACCAGGGTACACCAGGGTACACCAGGCCACACCAGGGTACACCAAGGTACACCAGCTCATACAAGGGTACACCAGGGTACACCAGCTCATACAAGGGTACACCAGCCCACACCAGGGTACACCAGCTCATACAAGGGTACACCAGGGTACACCAGGGTACACCAGCTCATACAAGGGTACACCAGGGTACACCAGCTCATACAAGGGTACACCAGGGTACACCAGGGTACACCAGGGTACACCAGGGTACACCAGCTCATACAAGGGTACACCAGGGTACACCAGCTCATACAAGGGTACACCAGCTCATACAAGGGTACACCAGGGTACACCAGGGTACACCAGGGTACACCAGGCACCAGCATCAGGGTACACCAGGGTACACCAGCTCATACAAGGGTACACCAGGGTACACCAGCTCATACCAGGGTACACCAGCCCACACCAGGGTACACCAGGGTACACCAGCTCATACAAGGGTACACCAGCTCATACAAGGTACACCAGGGTACACCAGGTAACCAGTCATACCAGGGTACACCAGGTACACCAGCTCATACAAGGGTACACCAGGGTACACCAGCTCATACAAGGGTACACCAGCTCATACAGGCTACACCAGGGTACACCAGCTCATACAAGGGTACACCAGGGTACACCAGGGTACACCAGGGTACACCAGCTCATACAAGGGTACACCAGGGTACACCAGCTCATACAAGGGTACACCAGGTACACCAGCTCATACAAGGGTACACCAGCCCACATCAGGGTACACCAGCCCACACCAGGGTACACACAGGGTACACCAGCTCATACAAGGTACACCAGGGTACACCAGCCAACACAGGGTACACCAGCCCACACCAGGGTACACAGCCACATCAGGGTACACCAGCCATCAGGGTACACCAGCCCACACAGGGTACACCAGGCCACACCAGGGTACACCAGCTCATACAAGGGTACACCAGGGTACACCAGCTATACAAGGGTACACCAGCCCACACAGGGTACACCAGGTACGACAGCTCATACAAGGGTACACCAGCCACACCAGGGTACACCAGGCCACACCAGGGTACACCAGGGTACACCAGCCACACAGGGTACACCAGGGTACACCAGCTCATACAAGGGTACACCAGCCCACACCAGGGTACACCAGCTCATACAAGGGTACACCAGGCCACACCAGGGTACACCAGGGTACACCAGCTCATACAAGGGTACACCAGGCCACACCAGGGTACACCAGGGTACACCAGCGCACACCAGGGTACACCAGGGTACACCAGGGTACACCAGGGTACACCAGCCCACACCAGGGTACACCAGCTCATACAAGGGTACACCAGCCCACACCAGGGATACACCAGGGTACACCAGCTCATACAAGGGTACACCAGCGTACACCAGGGTACACCAGGGTACACCAGGGTACACCAGGCCAACAGGGTACACCAGCTCATACAAGGGTACACCAGGCTCACAAGGGTACACCAGCCAACAGGGTACACCAGGGTACACCAGGGTACACCAGGGTACACCAGGGTACACCAGGGTACACCAGCACAGGGTACACCAGCTCATACAAGGGTACACCAGGGTACACCAGCTACAAGGGTACACCAGGGTACACCAGCTCATACAAGGGTACACCAGCTCATACAAGGGTACACCAGGGTACACCAGCCACACCAGGGTACACCAGCTCATACAAGGGTACACCAGGGTACACCAGGGTACACCAGCTCATACAAGGGTACACCAGACACCAGGGTACACCAGCCCACACCAGGGTACACCAGCTCAACAGGGTACACCAGCCAACCAGGGTACACCCAGGGTACACCAGGGTACACCAGGGTACACCAGCTCATAACAAGGGTACACCAGGGTACACCAGCTCATACAAGGGTACACCAGCCACAGGGTACACAGGGTACACCAGCTCATTACAAGGGTACACCAGGGTACACCAGCTCATACAAGGGTACACCAGGGTACACCAGCTCATACAAGGGTACACCAGGGTACACCAGCTCATACAAGGGTACACCAGGGTACACCAGCTCATACAAGGGTACACCAGCCCACATCAGGGTACACCAGCCCACACCAGGGTACACCAGCCCACATCAGGGTACACCAGCCCACACCAGGGTACACCAGCCCACATCAGGGTACACCAGCCCACATCAGGGTACAACAGCCCACATCAGGGTACGCCAGCCCACATCAGGGTACACCAGCCCACATCAGGGTACACCAGCCCACACCAGGGTACACCAGCCCACATCAGGGTACACCAGCCCACATCAGGGTACACCAGCCCACATCAGGGTACACCAGCCCACATCAGGGTACACCAGCCCACACCAGGGTACACCAGCCCACATCAGGGTACACCAGCCCACATCAGGGTACACCAGCCCACACCAGGGTACACCAGGCCACAACAGGGTACACCAGGCCACACCAGGGTACAACAGCTCATACAAGGGTACACCAGGGTACACCAGCCCACACCAGGGTACACCAGCCCACACCAGGCCACACCAGGGTACACCAGCCCACACCAGGCCACACCAGGGTACACCAGGCCACACCAGGGTACACCAGCTCATACAAGGGTACACCAGGGTACACCAGCCCACACCAGGGTACACCAGCCCACATCAGGGTACACCAGCTCATACAAAGGTACACCAGGGTACACCAGCCCACACCAGGGTACACCAGCCCACATCAGGGTACACATGCCCACACCAGGGTACACCAGCCCACACCAGGGTACACCAGCTCATACAAGGGTACACCAGGGTACACCAGGGTACACCAGCTCATACAAGGGTACACCAGGGTTATACCAGGGTACACCAGGGTACACCAGCTCATACAAGGGTACACCAGCCCACACCAGGGTACACCAGGGTACACCAGCTCATACAAGTGTACACCAGGCCACACCAGGGTACACCAGGGTACACCAAGCCACACCAGGGTACACCAAGGTACACCAGCTCATACAAGGGTACACCAGGGTACACCAGGGTACACCAGGGTACACCAGCCCACACCAGGGTACACCAGCTCATACAAGGGTACACCAGCCCACACCAGGATACACCAGGGTACACCAGCTCATACAAGGGTACACCAGCGTACACCAGGGTACACCAGGGTACACCAGGGTACACCAGCTCATACAAGGGTACACCAGCTCATACAAGGGTACACCAGCTCATACAAGGGTACACCAGCTCATACAAGGGTACACCAGGGTACACCAGGGTACACCAGGGTACACCAGGTTACACCAGCTCATACAAGGGTACACCAGCTCATACAAGGGTACACCAGGCCACACCAGGGTACACCAGGGTACACCAGGGTACACCAGCTCATACAAGGGTACACCAGCTCATACAAGGGTACACCAGGGTACACCAGCCCACACCAGGGTACACCAGCTCATACAAGGGTACACCAGGGTACACCAGGGTACACCAGCTCATACAAGGGTACACCAGGGTACACCAGGGTACACCAGCCCACACCAGGGTACACCAGCTCATACAAGGGTACACCAGGCCAGACCAGTGTACACCAGGGTACACCAGGGTACACCAGGGTACACCAGCTCATACAAGGGTGCACCAGGGTACACCAGCTCATACAAGGGTACACCAGCTCATACAAGGGTACACCAGGGTACACCAGGGTACACCAGGGTACACCAGCTCATACAAGGGTACACCAGCTCATACAAGGGTACACCAGGGTACACCAGGGTACACCAGGGTACACCAGGGTACACCAACTCATACAAGGGTACACCAGGGTACACCAGCTCATACAAGGGTACACCAGCTCATACAAGGGTACACCAGGCCACACCAGGGTACACCAGGGTACACCAGCTCATACAAGGGTACACCAGGGTACACCAGCTCATACAAGGGTACACCAGGGTACACCAGCTCATACAAGGGTACACCAGGGTACACCAGCTCATACAAGGGTACACCAGGGTACACCAGCTCATACAAGGGTACACCAGGGTACACCAGCTCATACAAGGGTACACCAGGGTACACCAGCTCATACAAGGGTACACCAGGGTACACCAGCTCATACAAGGGTACACCAGGGTACACCAGGGTACACCAGCTCATACAAGGGTACACCAGGGTACACCAGGGTACACCAGCTCATACAAGGGTACACCAGCCCACACCAGGGTACACCAGCTCATACAAGGGTACACCAGCTCATACAAGGGTACACCAGCTCATACAAGGGTACACCAGCTCATACAAGGGTACACCAGCTCATACAAGGGAACACCAGCTCATACAAGGGTACACCAGCTCATACAAGGGTACACCAGCTCATACAAGGGTACACCAGCTCATAAAAGGGTACACCAGCTCATAAAAGGGTACACCAGCTCATACAAGGGTACACCAGGGTACACCAGCTCATACAAGGGTACACCAGCTCATACAAGGGTACACCAGGGTACACCAGCTCATACAAGGGTACACCAACTCATACAAGGGTACACCAGCTCATACAAGGGTACACCAGCTCATAAAAGGGTACACCAGCTCATACAAGGGTACACCAGGGTACACCAGCTCATACAAGGGTACACCAGCTCATACAAGGGTACACCAGGGTACACCAGCTCATACAAGGGTACACCAGCTCAAACAAGGGTACACCAGCTCATACAAGGGTACACCAGCTCATACAAGGGTACACCAGGGTACACCAGCCCACACCAGGGTACACCAGCCCACACAAGGGTACACCAGCTCATACAAGGGTACACCAGGGTACACCAGGCCTCACCAGGGTACACCAGCCCACACCAGGGTACACCAGCTCATACAAAGGTACACCAGCCCAATCCAGGGTACACCAGCTCATACAAGGGTACACCAGCCCACACCAGGGTACACCACGCCACACCAGGGTACACCAGCCCACAACAGGGTACACCAGCTCATACAAGGGTACACCAGGGTACACCAGGCCAAACCAGGGTACACCAGCCCATACCAGGGTACACCAGGCCACACCAGGGTACAACAGCCCACAACAGGGTACACCAGCTCATACAAGGGTACACCAGCCCACACCAGGGTACACCAGTCCACACCAGGGTACACCAGCCCACAACATGATACAGCAGCCCATATCAGGGTACACCAGCCCACACCAGGGTACACCAGCCCACACCAGGGTACACCAGCTCATACAAGGGTACACCAGCTCATACAAGGGTATACCAGCCCACACCAGGGTACACCAGGCCACATCAGGGTACACCAGCCCACAACAGGATACAGCAGCTCATACAAGGGTACACCAGGGTACACCAGGCCACACCAGGGTACACCAGCCCACAACAGGGTACACCAGCTCATACAAGGGTACACCAGCCCACACCAGGGTACACCAGCTCATACAAGGGTACACCAGGGTACACCAGGCCACACCAGGGTACACCAGCCCACACCAGGGTACACCAGCCCACACCAGGGTACACCAGCCCACACCAGGGTACACCAGCCCACAACAGGGTACACCAGCTCATACAAGGGTACACCAGGGTACACCAGCCCACACCAGGGTACACCAGTCCACACCAGGGTACACCAGCCCACAACAGGGTACACCAGCCCACAACATGATACAGCAGCCCATATCAGGGTACACCAGCCCACACCAGGGTACACCAGCCCACACCAGGGTACACCAGCTCATACAAGTGTACACCAGCTCATACAAGGGTACACCAGCCCACACCAGGGTACACCAGCCCACATCAGGGTACACCAGCCCACAACATGATACAGCAGCCCATATCAGGGTACACCAGCCCACATCAGGGTACACCAGCCCACACCAGGGTACACCAGCCCACACCAGGGTACACCAGCTCATACGTACACCAGCCCACACCAGGGTACACCAGCTCATACAAGGGTACACCAGCCCACACCAGGGTACACCAGCCCACACCAGGGTACACCAGGGTACACCAGGCGACACCAGGGTACACCAGCCCACATCAGGGTACACCAGCTCATACAAGGGTACACCAGGGTACACCAGCCCACACCAGGGTACACCAGCCCACACCGGGGTACACCAGCCCACAACAGGGTACACCAGCCCACAACATGATACAGCAGCCCATATCAGGGTACCCCAGCTCATACAAGGGTACACCAGGGTACACCAGCCCACATCAGGGTACACCAGCCCACAGCAGGGTACACCAGCCCACAACAGGGTACACCAGCCCACAACATGATACAGCAGCCCACATCAGGGTACACCAGCTCATACAAGGGTACACCAGGGTACACCAGCCCACATCAGGGTACACCAGCCCACACCAGGGTACACCAGCCCACACCAGGGTACACCAGCTCATACAAGGGTACACCAGCCCACACCAGGGTACACCAGCTCATACAAGGGTACACCAGCCCACACCAGGGTACACCAGCCCACAACATGATACAGCAGCCCATATCAGGGTACACCAGCCCACACCAGGGTACACCAGCCCACACCAGGGTACACCAGCTCATACAAGGGTACACCAGCCCACACCAGGGTACACCAGCTCATACAAGGGTACACCAGCCCACACCAGGGTACACCAGCCCACAACATGATACAGCAGCCCATATCAGGGTACACCAGCCCACACCAGGGTACACCAACCCACATCAGGGTACACCAGCCCACAACATGATACAGCAGCCCATATCAGGGTACACCAGCCCACACCAGGGTACACCAGCCCACACCAGGGTACACCAGCCCACAACATGATACAGCAGCCCATATCAGGGTACACCAGCCCACACCAGGGTACACCAGCTCATACAAGGGTACACCAGCCCACACCAGGGTACACCAGCTCATACAAGGGTACACCAGCCCTCACCAGGGTACACCAGCCCACACCAGGGTACACCAGGGTACACCAGGCCACACCAGGGTACACCAGCCCACATCAGGGTACACCAGCTCATACAAGGGTACACCAGGGTACACCAGCCCACACCAGGGTACACCAGCCCACACCAGGGTACACCAGCCCACAACAGGGTACACCAGCCCACAACATGATACAGTAGCCCATATCAGGGTACACCAGCCCACACCAGGGTACACCAGCCCACACCAGGGTACACCAGAGTAAACCAGGATACACCAGGCCACACAAGTGAACACTAGACTAAATTAGGGTACATCAGAGTACATCATGACACAACAGACAAGATCAGGGTACACCAGGGTACATTGTGGTACACCAGACAAGATCAGGGAACACCAGGGTACATTGTGGTACACCAGACAAGATCAGGGCACACCAGGGTACATTGTGGTACACCAGACAAATTCAGGGCACACCAGGGTATACCAGACCCCACCAGGGTATATCAGGCCCCACCAGGGTATACCAGGCCCCACCAGGGTACCCCAACCACTTTAGGGTACATAGACATAGCCTGTGAGGTTGTCTTTGTTAAATACTTCCTTCTGATCTCCATCTAGGTCACACTGAATGGACAAAGCGCTGGAGCACAATCAACTATGATACACTATGTGTCAGAGAAGACATGGCCCTACTTCCGCTCGGCCATTGTGGAGAGTCCGCCATTATCACTGCCATACCAAACCCTTGACGTGGCCACCAAACATGGCAAGACTTTGGCGAGGAATCCTGGGATGTCTGAACAATTCATCCTTGGTGAGTGTGTCTTGCCTGCGCAAGAAAACCCCAGCAGATATCTTGCGGGCACAGAAACAGGCTGAAGACGAAGATTTCAGCTTCTTTGAGAAACTGGAACCATGGGGTCCTGTTGTAGACGGGGAGATGGTCACGGGGAATGCTCTGGCTGCTCTGAGAGCATACGCCAACAGCAGCCGGGGAATGAAGCCAATCATTTGGGGCTCTACAGGAGAAGAAGCCTTATTTTATGTTGCATCCATTCTGACCAGCCCTATTCCTGAACTCATGTATGGATTGATACTGGGCAATGTACTGACCGCAACTCCCGAGGCAGTTACGAAACTGTATCCTGTCACCAACGCTAACGACACTCGCGACGATTTGTCGGTTCTGTTTACAGACGCCATTTTCAGATGTCCGATTCGACAGGTTGTTCAGTTGCTAGCAACACAAAACAACAATGTATGGGATTACAGATTTGACCAGCCAATCGAAAATCAGTTGCCACAGGAGTTTGGATTATGCACAGGGAGACCGTGTCACGGGACGACAATTCCGTTTGTCTTCCAAAGTTTTGTTAGAGTCTTTGGAAAATCCTTTCCAAAAGACATACGGACCAGTAACACTATAATTGATTTTTACAGCAATTTCATCATATTTGGAGACCCTAACGGTGAGAATTCTGAAGACCGTAACAACACCAACCCAATGCATGGTGCAGACAGTTTATCAGAAGCGTCGAAAATATACTGGCCAGCGGCCAAGGGAAGCCAATGCAGATGCTGTTACAGAGCTGCTGTTTGCGAAAGATGGACATCTAGAAGTGACCAGTTCAAATACTGACCAGCGTTGTCAGGCCTGGGCCAACGCAAATTATTCTCTTCGTAGAAAGTGATGTGTCCTTACCCAGGTCTACTACAGCTCTCTGTCTTTCTATCTAGATATGAATTATTCTCTCTGTATTTCTATCTAGATCTGAATTATTATCTATGTCTTTTTATCTAGATGTGAGTTCTAAGATGGCTGATAAGGCCTATTTTGGCTCGAAATGTTCTTTGACAATGTGGGCAAAGAATACTTGACGTTTAAAGAGGAGGATCTCCTGCGGTGGTTTTTCTGTCCAGCTTCACAGCTCTTGCAGTCCTGGTTGCTTCACAAGTAATAGCACATCTGTGTAATAATGTACGCCACGAATTTCGGTCTTTGACAGCAGTCTTCCAAGTGTCATGATGAATTCCAAAAGCTTTTAGTGAAATCTTCAGAGTGTCTTTCAAGCGTTTCCTCTGGCCGCTCGCGAGCGTTTACTACAAGTTCTGATAACGGACCCTACATTCTACTCTAGTTCTGACAACGGACCCTGAATCACCTCTGGGGTTCATGTAACAGTTCTGGTAAGGGTTGTCTGATTCTCGACTGAGATACTTGTTTTAACATTCTGGAGATGGACCCTGAATCTAGTCTGGGGTTCATGTCACAGTTTTGGCGATGGGGCCTGTATCTCATATGGGGTACATGTCTCAAAATTCTGGTGGTGGGTGCTGGATCTCGTCTGGGGTACTTGTCTTAACATTCTGATGATGGGTACTCTCGTCTGGGGTACTTGTCTTAACATTCTGGTGGTGGGTACTGGATCTCGTCTGGGGTACTTGTCTTAACATTCTGGTGGTGGGTACTGGATCTCGTATGGGGTACTTGCCTTAACATTCTGATGATGGGTACTGGGTCTCGTCTTGGGTACTTGTCTTAACATTCTGGTAGTGGGTACTGGATCTCGTCTGGGGTACTTGTCTTAACATTCTGGTAGTGGGTACTGGATCTCGTCTGGGGTGCTTGTCTTAACCTTCTGGTGGTGGGTACTGGATCTCGTCTGGGTACTTGTCTTAACATTCTGGTGATGGTGCATGGATCACATCCGGAGCACATACTATTTAATGTTCAGTCTCCCTGGCGTAGGGTTTAAGTTTCTCCGTAATCCCGTATATGCTCAGTGAATAATGCAGCTGTGCGAGAATCGGCAGCGGTTCGCGCCGCGCTAGTAACTTACAGGGGTATGTGAGCCGGTCGCTCAGAAGGTAATGGCACACTACTGAGCGTAATCTTGCCTAGTACATCAACAGTAGCTGAGAAATGCTGGCATTGACTGCAACGTCCTCTAAGGGATATACAACATTAAAAAAAAATTATGTCTGGAGATTCTCACCAAGCTGTCAATCTAATCCCATCTTGTGTATTCTAATAACACCCACATCTGTATCATTACTCCTGACGATCTGCTCCTGCGATCAAATTCCGTTTCACCTTGTGAGATGAGATCCTTGAACTGATATCCTTTTAGAAGTTTCTGAAACTGTTGTTGTCCGACTTCCTACATTCCCCTGGGATTGACCGACCACCTTACAACACGGCGTGTCCAGTTCTAGGGATTGACTGTTATAATGAGACTGATTCATATCATTGTTCTATAAATACAATACTTGTTGTTTCCAGTGAAACATCGGTGTTTCCAGTGTTCGTATATTGCCATCATGTGAAACGTTGTATCTCATTCGGTGTTTTCCGAATGTTAATGTTCCGAATAAATTCAGTGTATTGTTGTCACGTGAAAAGTTGTATCTTACTCGATGTTTTCAGTGTTCTTGTATTTCCATCACCCTGGCTTGTTCATATTTTTTTACGGCGAGCTGCGGCTAAGGCGACCAGAGGAAACGCTTTAAAGACACTGAAGATCTAACTAAAAGCTTTTGAAATTCATCTTGACAATTTGGAGACTGCTGCCAAATATCGAAATTCATGGCGCCCATCATTACGCAAGGGTGCAGTCACTTGTGAAGCAACCAGGACTGCAAGAGCTGTGAAGAAAAGGCTGGACAGAAACACCACCTCAGGAGATCCTCCTCCTGGAACGTCAAGCATTCTTTGCTCACATTGTCAAAGAATATTTCGAGCCAAAATAGGCCTTATCAGCCATCTTAGAACTCACGGCGCCATAATTTCAACCACACTGGATTAAATGAATGGTCATCATCATTCTTGATGGATAAACAACAACATTGCTATCATGTGAATATTGTGTGTGATGTGAATATTTTGTGCTATGTGAATATTGCTGTCATGTGAAATGCTGAGAAAATATCCGGCATGGGATAGTGAACGCAGTTGGGTTTCGAAGGCACCAACATGCGATTTGTGGACAGATCGTTTTGCGATCATTCTAACAATCGTAGAAACATCGACCTTTCAGAAAGGAATGGCAAAATACTGACCCTTACATTGCCAAGACACAAATAAAACAGGCATAAACTGCTGGGGTTGGTTGCGACGTCCTGTCTATAACTGTTTGCAAAGATTAAACGTAACTGGGTGTCATGGGCTGGGTGTCATGGGATGGGTGTCATGGGCCGGGTGTCATGGGCTGGGTGTCATGGGCTGCGTTCATGGGCTGGAGGTCATGGGCTCCGTGTCATGGACTAAGTGTCATGGGCTGGGTGTCAGGGGCTGGGTGTAACTAGCTAGGTGTCTGTCATGGGCTGGTGTCACGGGTTGGGTGTCAGGGGCCGGATGTTATGGGCTGGATGTCATGGGATGGGTGTCACGGGTTGGGTGTCAAGGGATGGATTTCGTGGGCTGGACGTCATGGACTGGGTGTCACGGGCTGGGTGTCTGTCATGGGCTGAGCGTCACGGGCTGGGTGTCATGGGCTGAGCGTCACGGGCTGGGTGTCTGTCATGGGCAGGGTGTCATGGGCTGGGTGTATACTTCCCTGAAGCCCCTACATGGACACGCGGGTAACTCACTGGCCAAGCGGCTATGGGATCCCGTGTTCTACCATGGCTCGTTCATTTCACAGTCGGGACTGTGTGGGTAAATTTTCAAAACCAGAAAAGTGTGGTTTACCCCACCACTACTCCATTCTGGAGTAGGGTATCAGACGTCTAATCTCTTCGGATAACGGCGAAAACTTGATGTATATTGGGCACGATGACAATTTTTCGGCAAGTCAGATTAGAACAGGGTAGGCCAAACGGACGCTGTCCAGGTAACATCTCAAAAGTCATTCATCATCATCATGTGCCATGCCCATAAGAGGTCATAGCTCCCATCTCACTCGATCCCCAGAGTCGTGGATCAGCTCCGTGTTCTTATTTCGACCTAACAACGCGACCAGGCCATCCACGTATTTACTTCTCTGCCTTCCCTTTGTTTTCTTCCCTTCGATCTTGCCAGTTGTCACCAAGTTCTCCAATTTATTTCTTCGCATAACGTGACCAAAATATTGTAAACATTATGCCTCAAGGAATATGTGCAGCACGTCTTCTTATGAAAATGAAAAGTATCTTATGCAGTAAGTCACTATCATTGAATGTAAGAAGGCGTGTGCTGGAATACTATATAGAACCTGTTTTGTTGTATGGCAATGAATTTTGGAATGTACATGAATACATTAGGAAGAACGTGGAATTAACAGAGATGTGGTTCCTGATACGAATGTTACGAATTCCTTGGTGTGCCAGAATAATTAACAACGACTACCTGAAAGATGGTAATGATGCTATAACATTATATACAACAATAAGAAAGAGACAAACAGCTTTCTCCGGTCATGTGATGAGAAGAGAGGCGTTGGAGAACGTCGTGACGACTGGAAAGATCGGGGTAAGAGAGGCAGAGGCAGACCAAGAGAAGTTATGCTAGACAGATTGAGACAGTGACATGGAGGAATATCATCAGCAGAGTTGATCCAGAACACCAAAGACCGAGATCCGTGGAGAAGCATGAACGCTTACGCCAGCTGGCAGGGCACAAGAAGATGGTGATTATAATGATGTTTGATATTGCTGTAGATATATACGGGCCTTCATTTATACCACAGAGTTAACACAGTCGACGCAACCTATGACGAGTATTAAGATAAGCCTTGGGAAGCAAAGGCATCCGGCGTGCTACTAAGCACATTCCCTACGGAGTGGTGATAGTTTTATTTGGACCATTTTGTGGGAGATAACTCACAAATTCCATTTTTCAATAATACTAGTGGAGATAATGATTACATCCCTTGGGTAGATATGTCAGCTGACTATACCAGAAAGTTGACTGCAATTTGGGAAAACTCAATTATTTTTGTACTTGGCTTACAGACGTCACTGGTAGTTTAGTCGTTTCCTGTCTTAGAGAGTTGAGGTAGAAACTCAATCATTTGTGTACTTGGCTTGCAGACGTCACTGGTAGTTCACTCGTTTCCCGTCGTAGAGGGCTGGGGTAAAAAAAAACAAACTCAAACATATGTGTACTTGGCTTGCAGACATCACTGGTAGTTTAGTCGTCTCCTGTCTTAGAGAGTTGAGGTAGAAACTCAATCATTTGTGTACTTGGCTTGCAGACGTCACTGGTAGTTTAGTCGTCTCTTGTCTTAGAGAGTTGAGGTAGAAACTCAATCATTTGTGTACTTGGCTTGCAGACGTCACTGGTAGTTCACTCGTTTCCCGTCGTAGAGGGCTGGGGTAAAAAAAAAAAAAACTCAACCATATGTGTACTTGGCTTGCAGACATCACTGGTAGTTTAGTCGTCTCCTGTCTTAGAGAGTTGAGGTAGAAACTCAATCATTTGTGTACTTGGCTTGCAGACATCACTGGTAGTTTAGTCGTCTCCTGTCTTAGAGAGTTGAGGTAGAAACTCAATCATTTGTGTACTTGGCTTGCAGACGTCACTGGTAGTTTAGTCGTCTCCTGTCTTAGAGAGTTGAGATAGAAACTCAATCATTTGTGTACTTGGCTTGCAGACATCACTGGTAGTTTAGTCGTCTCCTGTCTTAGAGAGTTGAGGTAGAATCTCAATCATTTGTGTACTTGGCTTGCAGACATCACTGGTAGTTTAGTCGTCTCCTGTCTTAGAGAGTTGAGGTAGAAACTCAATCATTTGTGCACTTGGCTTGCAGACGTCACTGGTAGTTTAGTCGTCTCCTGTCTTAGAGAGTTGAGGTAGAAACTCAATCATTTGTGTACTTGGCTTGCAGACGTCACTGGTAGTTCTGTCGTCTCGTGAGGTTTGGGGGCCGTAGTTTGTGTGGCGTGTTTGTGACCCTTGTTGAGAATATCACCACATCTTATGTATCTGTTTCTGAATAAACAGACCGTAGGATGCTTCTGCGATAACAAAGAAGCACACAGACAAACAACTAGATGTATCCAACAAGAATTCAGTCATTACAAATGTGCTCCAGTCCATCGTGAAGCAATATGCAACAAACAGAATGGTGTTATCAACGGAAGAAAACATGCATTTTTGGGTTAAACAAGTGTTTCGAAATGGCGGTCGATACACATAGATGATTTTTCAAAGATTTAGAGCAAGATTTCCTTATAAACAACCTCCTCATAGCATTACGGTTAGCAATTGGTTAAATAAGTTATAACGAATACTTCATTGGAACTTTTCAGCTTCCCCAAAACAGTGCTATAACACAGCTATGGTAAATAATGTAATGAGTATTTTAGCACATCATTTGATGACGTCATTTACTTATTTTTATTTATTTTTTACATTCAAAGTGTAGTGATACTTTACAAACACCCTGTATTACTAAGACTGTATCCATCGATTAATGCATTTCAACAGTTAGCTGCGTATCCTTATTGTTAGAAGACGTCGCAATCTATCTCAGCATATTTAGCTGTTTGTGACCTTTAAGGCAGTTTACGCGCAGTAGTTTGTCATTGTAAAAGCTGTGACTTAGGGTTAGTAAAGGCGATTGACAGTTAGTTCTCCGACATACGGAGTCCAGGGCTAGACATCAGCGCAGACGATTCGAACGCAGACCGCCGTGCGTTGATTTCGACGGTACAAGCGTCGGTCGTTAAGCGAGCAATGGCAAACTACTTCACGTAAAATTTATCTAGTAAATCACAAGGAGCCAAAACATGCTGTGGTTTATTGAAACTAAATTGGGAAAGTGGGGGGGGGGGGGGGGAGCGGAGTGGTAGACGGAAGTTTGCCATTGCTTTCTGAACAACAACCGCTCATATAATTATGAAAATCTACGCACAGCATTCTGCTCCAAAACCCCCGGTGGCTGACTTGGCGTCCGGTGTGCGTTCACTTTACCCAAGCCATAGACGCCGACCGACAGTGAATTCGGGGACTTAATCTCATCCTGCTGCACAGACGCACATCACATTTTCAAGTAACAATGAGTCCTAAAGCTGTCACTGTCGTTGCTGTCTATAGTACCTTGGGTTGTAGGACATGGGGGTCTTGAGCCAGAGGGATTAAGGCCGCCTGGCTAGTGCAGAAGCCGCCAACAATGCAGGTTAGTGCTTTCTTTTTTTCCCCTCCGACAGAAATATATATATATATATCACCTTACCGAGGATTCAAACCTGTATCTCCCAAATGCATGGCTGTGGTTTAGCCACTTGGCCAGTCGCTCCTTACACCAGTTAATAAATCAACAACAAATAGATGTAACAAAGAAGCGAGCAATATTGTATTACTGAGAAAACGGAACAAGATAAACAGATAAACAAATAAAAACACTTCAAATACAACCGTGATTAAAAACGTTAATTACACATATCACAGAGGAAACATACGAAACACAATATGTTGACATGCATTTGTTAAGCAGATATCAACACACTTTGTCATAGAAAAATATAAGTCGCCGTGACCATGACACGAGCTCGGTCGAACGAGTGTTCAATACAGGGTCTCGCTGCTTGCTACGGGAGGGAAGGACTGATCACCCGTGCACTAGGGAATACAGATGTGATGATCCTAACGTAGGACTTTTTATTGTTGTTGTTGTCTTTTTTTTGTTGTTGTTAATAGAAAGTTTTGTAAATATATTGTTCTGATAGGACATTGTGTTGTATCTAAGATCAATAAACAGACCGGATCTAATTGTTAATCGTGTCAATATATTAAAAGTTAATCTGGCAAAAGGTTTAAAATGTCATGACATGTATTTACATAAAATGTTATCTTCTTAACTATAAATATGAAAACAAATAATTCATTTTATGATATTATTTACATTAGCTTAGCTTTGTAATTAATTAAGGTATGAAATGTTTGTGAATATTTTGTGATATTATACCTACAAACACTTGAAATCAGCGACTGGCAAGAGAAGGTCAACCAGAGAGACGAATGGAGACGACTTGTATCTGCAGCAAAGAACTTCAATGGCTCGGAATGCTGATGAAGAGGATCACACGCACGTTTGTGAGTGAGTGCTTGTGAATCTGCTATAGTAATGGACATATTGATGCTTGCGTGTGTTCATGGTCTCAGCTGGGTGACAGAAGTCTCAGCTGGGTGACAGAAGTCTCAGCTGGGTGACAGAAGTCTTAGCTGTGTGACAGAAGTTTCACCTGGGTGAGGGAAGTGTTAGCTGGGTGACATAAGTCTTAGCAGTGTGACAGAAGTCTTAGCTGGGTGACAGAAATTATAGCTGGGTGACAGAAGTTTCACCTGGGTGAGGGAAGTGTTAGCTGGGTGACATAAGTCTTAGCAGTGTGACAGAAGTCTTAGCTGGGTGACAGAAGTCTAAGCTTGGTGACAGAAGTCTTAACTGGGTGACAGAAGTCTTAGCTGGGTGACAGAAGTCTTAGCTGGGTGACAGAAGTCTAAGCTGGGTGACAGAAGTCTTAACTGGGTGACAGAAGTCTTAGCTGGGTGACAGAAGTCTAAGCTGGGTGACAGAAGTCTAAGCTGGGTGACAGAAGTCTTAACTGGGTGACAGAAGTCTTAGCTGGGTGTCAGAAGTCTAAGCTGGGTGACAGAAGTCTTAGCTGGGTGACAGAAGTCTTAACTGGGTGACAGAAGTCTTAGCTGGGTGACAGAAGTCTAAGCTGGGTGACAGAAGTCTTAACTGGGTGACAGAAGTCTAAGCTGGGTGATAGAAGTTTCACCTGGGTGAGGGAAGTGTTAGCTGGGTGACATAAGTCTTAGCAGTGTGACAGAAGTCTTAGCTGGGTGACAGAAGTCTAAGCTTGGTGACAGAAGTCTTAACTGGGTGACAGAAGTCTCAGCTGGGTGACAGAAGTCTTAGCTGTGTGACAGAAGTCTAAGCTGGGTGATAGAAGTTTCACCTGGGTGAGGGAAGTGTTAGCTGGGTGACATAAGTCTTAGCAGTGTGACAGAAGTCTTAGCTGGGTGACAGAAGTTATAGCTGGGTGACAGAAGTTTCACCTGGGTGAGGGAAGTGTTAGCTGGGTGACATAAGTCTTAGCAGTGTGACAGAAGTCTTAGCTGGGTGACAGAAGTTTCACCTAGGTGAGGGAAGTGTTAGTTGGGTGACATAAGTCTTAGCAGTGTGACAGAAGTCTTAGCTGGGTGACAGAAGTTATAGCTGGGTGACAGAAGTCTTAGCTAAGTGACATAAGTCTTAGCTGGGTGCCAGAAGTCATAGCTGGGTGACAAAAGTCTTAACTGGGTGACAGAAGATTTAGCAGGGTGACAGAAGTCTCAGTTGAGTGACAGAAGTCTCATATGGGTGACAGAAGTCTAAGTTGGGTGACAGAAGTCTCAGTTGGGTGACAGAAGTCTCAGATGGGTGACAGAAGTCTAAGTTGGGTGACAGAAGGCTCAGCTGGGTGACAGAAGGCTCAGCTGGGTGAGAGAAAATTCAGTTGTGTGACAGAAGGCTCAGCTGGGTGAGAGAAGATTCAGTTGTGTGACAGAAGGCTCAGCTGTGTGACAGAAGGCTCAGCTGCACTATTTAGTGGTAGAGGGCAGGAATCCTATGAGGCCATAGACTGTAGGCATCACACAGTGTGGTACAGCGTAGGCAACAGACGATGTGGTACAGTGTAGGCAACAGACGATGTGGTACAGTGTAGGCAACACACGATGTGGTACAGGGTAGGCAACATACGATGTGGTACAGGGTAGGTAACATACGATGTGGTTCGGTGTAAGCAACACATTATGTGGTTCAGTGTAGGCAACACATTGTATAGTTCAGTGTAGGCAACATATGATGATACATGGGGCAGACAACAGACAAGCTAGTAAAGATCACACAACACACACACTGGTCCTGGCTTGTCACAAGCTGTTGCTTTTGTTGCGCGGGGAAAGATGGCATCATAGTAAATGAGGCATTCTCTTGGAGATTGCACGATGTAGATAGGCATGGTCGCCCTAGCCAGTCGGCCAAGCACTTGCTAAAGGTGATCCATTTCGTTGCTTTGGGCTTTAAATGGGATGTACTGCGTCTACTGCTTGCAGAGAAAGAGCAAAGTGAAGACAAGCAGATAAATTCCTTTAAAGGCTTGCCAATTGGTATAATCGTGAGAAAAACATATGCCTGGTTCAAGACTTTGGTATGACATAGCAAACAACGCTTGTCGGCATGGCACATAATGATGATGACTGACTTGTTATTTCAAACAGTGCATTTGTTTATGTGTTTATTGTAGTTTTACACAATAATGTGCATGTTTAACGCCTGCACCTTCTTCTTAGAGATGGATCTAGTTTGGGAATGGAGATGGAGGCGGTCTCTGCGGCCTTCCGCTGGATGGAGGACAAACAGCACACATATGTTGTGATTGTAACGGACTCAAGGACCATGCTTAGAAGGGTTAAAACAGGCAGGCTTCGAGCAGTGATTCCTTCAGCTCAAACATCAAAGATAGGGAGCTCCTGCTGGATCTTTTCCCAAGGACATGTTGGTTTGTTGGAAACCAGCAGACGTACATATTGGCTAGGTGGGCCGATGGAACATGATAAGGCAGATGTGGTTAAAACCATTAAGGATCATACGTGCAGTGTGGAAGAAATACTACAACAGTATAGCCTGGAGAGCATGGTGCTGCGGGGAGTGGACAGAGGATTTGACGGACACTCAAAACGCCGAGGAAATTCCTGACGGACACATAATCAAACTGCTGGTACGGCTGTCATTAACATGGGGACATTTCGCTGACTGTTGATGATAAGCACCGAGTGCGTGTGGAAATGTACTGATTGATGTGATCACGGTTCTTGACGCTAAACAAATCAAGTCATAGAGATGTGTTTGTGTGATAACTGAATCAATTCCTTTGGCGTAAATTATATAACTCTGTGTGTCTATCTATAGTATTCACCGTTTCATTTCACAACAATATGTTCACCGTTATAACACTTGACAATATTTACAGCAATTCAGAATGTGACAATATTTACCTCTTTTACAAAATATGACAATATTTACAGCGTGTCAAAACGTAACATATTTACAGCAATTCAACATTTGACAATATTTGCAGCAGTACAAAAAATATAACAATATTTACAGCATATCAAAACGTGACAATATTTACAGCGTTTAACCACATATCAACATTTACAGCCTTTCAAAAATAAATAAATAATGGTTGCCGAAAAAAGCACATCTTATATTTTTATTGCAGAAAAATTAAATGCATATCCAAAGCAGGATTCCGCACTCAACCCCAGTATTTAGTGGCTGTTTGTGATTTGTTTTAGAGAATTTTCTATACATTCTAAATATTCTAGGGAATCATAGAATCGGGAACATACTAACCAGAACACAAGCTACGTTAACCTGGATTAGGGCTCACCGCGACCAGAACACAATTTACGTGAACCTGGATTAGGGTACACAATGACAACAACACAATCTATATTAACCTTGATTAGTGGACACAATGACAACAAATCTATATTAACATTGATTAGTGCATATCATGACCACAACACAATCTACGTGAACCAGGCAGGAACATGTTCTGATCTCAACTACGATGGCCACTACGAAGCAGCCGGCTGAGACAGCAAGAGTATTACAATTCCATAGGTTGATGGAATATATGCAGCACCCACGCTCTTGCACATACCGTCTCCAGTGCAAGCAAACATGCCCAGCACTAATGCACCCCAAACCTTCCTGGATGCAAACGAACTAATAACCATCACTCAGTTCTACAAGTCATACAAGATTGGACAACTAGAATCGACTTGGTCCTGCACCAACAGCAACACCAGCAGTACGCCCATGTTACACTTCCCTAGTGCAACATCGGTCATCTCATGACAACAATAGACAGCCCATAAATGTCCACGAAATAGCCAGATGTCATAAAAGCGATTTGCAAGGCAAACGGATCCACTTCATTGAATCGGGCTTCATCCCATATGGCTCGGACTCTTTCCGGAGGAAAGTTCTGTAGCTCTGTAGCTCCAGCGACTACCCCCAGGGAATTTTCGAGAAATTTGCACATTGTGAACTGAAAGACGCAGCCTAGAATCAAACTCAAGATCTTCGGAGCGCGTAAACACTTCTCCACGGAGACTCACTCCGAATCCATAATGTCATGTCATAATATAGATCTTATCCTGACATATTACATCCCCAAAGAGGCATCACTCACGACATTGCTAATCCAACATTAT
This sequence comes from Cepaea nemoralis, assembly GCA_014155875.1. NCBI lineage: Eukaryota > Metazoa > Mollusca > Gastropoda > Stylommatophora > Helicidae > Cepaea > Cepaea nemoralis. Next base: position 123,684 of record JACEFZ010013380.1, read on the forward strand.
CTCTTTATAAGATCATTTGTCTGTTTCTCTGCTGCAACATTTCCTTTGTCCATCCTGAATCCGTTCCATCGTAAGAGAACATTATAAGATAACAGACCCTCAATCCAACACGATCAGTGACATCAGACAAAAGACCCTTAATCCAACACAATCACTGATGTCACATAACAGATTATCAATACATCACAACCACATATATCAGATAAAGGGCACTCAATCCAACACAATCATGGAGATCAGATACAGACCTTCAATCCAACACAATCATGGAGATCAGGTAACAGACCCTCAATCCAACACAATCAGTGACATTAGACAAAAGACACTCAATCCAACACAATCTCTGATATCACATAACAGATTATCAATACAACACAACCACATATATCAGATAACAGACCTTAAATCCATAAGATAATAGACCCATAATCCAACACAATTATAGAGATTAGATAATAGAGTCTCAATCCGACACAATAACGGAGATCAGATAATAGTTTCTCAATCCGACATAATAACGGAGATCAGATAATAGATTCTCAATCCGACACAATAATGGAGATCAGATAATAGATTTTTAATCCGACACAATAATGGAGATCAGATAATAGATTCTCAATCCGACACAATCACGGAGATCAGATAATAGATTCTCAATCCGACACAATAACGGAGATCAGATAATAGTTTCTCAATCCGACATAATAACGGAGATCAGATAATAGATTCTCAATCCGACACAATAATAGAGATCAGGTAATAGATTTTTAATCCGACACAATAATGGAGATCAGATAATAGATTCTCAATCCGACACAATAATGGAGATCAGAAAATAGATTCTCAATCCGACACAATAATGGAGATCAGATAATAGATTCTCAATCCGACAAGATAATAGAGATCAGATAATAGATTTTTAATCCGACACAATAATGGAGATCAGATAATAGATTCTCAATCCGACACAATAATGGAGATCAAAAAATAGATTCTCAATCCGACACAATAATGGAGATCAGATAATAGATTTTTAATCCGACACAATAATGGAGATCAGATAATAGATTCTCAATCCGACACAATCACGGAGATCAGATAATAGATTCTCAATCCGACACAATCATAGAGATCAGATAATAGATTCTCAATCCGACACAATCACGGAGATCAGATAATAGATTCTCAATCCGACACAATAACGGAGATCAGATACTAGATTCTCAATCCGACACAATAATGGAGATCAGATAATAGATTCTCAATGCGACACAATAACGGAGATCAGATAATAGATTCTAAATCCGACACAATCATGGAGATCTGATAATAGATTCTCAATCCGACACAATAACGGAGATCAGATAATAGATTCTCAATCCGACACAATCACGGAGATCAGATAATAGATTCTCAATCCGACACAATAACGGAGACCAGATAATAGATTCTCAATCCGACACAATAATGGAGATCAGATAATAGATTCTCAATCCGACACAATAACGGAGATCAAAAAATAGATTCTCAATCCGACACAATAACGGAGATCAGATAATAGATTCTCAATCCGACAAAATAATGGAGATCAGATAATAGATTTTTAATCCAACACAATAATGGAGATCAGAAAATAGATTCTCAATCCGACACAATAATGGAAATCCGATAATAGATTCTCAATCCGACACAATAATGGAGATCAGATAATAGATTCTCAATCCGACACAATAATGGAGATCATATAATAGACATTCAATCCATAAGATAATAGACCCACAATCCAACACAATCACTGACAGCCGATGATATTTTCTTAATCCAAAACAATAATTGACATTAGACACTTGACCCTAATCCACAACAGCCACGGAGATAATAATTACACTATCTGTCAGTGTTTTTGATCTATGTTCGTTTTCTGTCGTCACTCAATCGATGTGATGAATGATCGAGTTACGGCTTGTATTAACTTGTGTGATGTATTTTGTTGTCACATTCTACTTTGCGTGGCCAATAAACGCCCTGTAATGTGTTTTAGAAGTAGGCCTAATGAAGATAAATTGACACGGCGAACGAGAAGTGATTTGGCACTCTGGCTGGCCAATTGATCTATAGATTCTTCTCATGAAACCTAACGACCACCTTGGCTTTAGTTATCGTAGGGAAAATGTTAGCAACATTAGCAAACACATTATTACACGGGACAAGCGCTTGGCTGGGTAAATTAGCACGTAAACTGGCTAGTTTATTAACTAATTAGAATGGGCGAGAAAGCACACTTGACACGCTTTTTGGATGTCTGTCTATCGCAGCAAAAACAGTCTTTTTGGATGTCTGTCTATCGCAGCAAAAACACAGTCTTTGAATGTTATTGGTTCACGTGGCGTACTGATTGAGAATACATCTATGTTGTCCCTCTTGTGAACATGTCTTCTATTTTCCTTCAGTGGTGTTAACATTCGTGTTTCATTATTCTGATTCACGGCAGTCTGTAATTCACAACACTCTGTATTTCACCACATTCTATAAGTAATCTCACTCTTTAATTCACTATGATCTATACATGACCGTAATATATAATTCACCACACTCTATAAGTAATATATTCTATAATTCACCACACTCTATAATTCACCACACTCTGTAAGCTATCTCACTCTATAATTCACCGCTCTTTATAATTCAACACTCTCTATAATTCACCATTCTTTATAATTCACCACCTGCTATAATTCATCATTCTCTATATTTCAACACACTCTATAATTCAACACAACCTATTATTCCCCACCCTCTATAAATCGCCTTCTCTTTGACTGAAAGGATTCACGGCACTACTTCATTAAATGACCAGCTTTGTTCTGTATACTTCCGCTGAAAGGATTCACGACACTACTTCATTAAATGACTAACTTTGTTATGTATACTTCCGCTGAACGGATTTACGGCACTACTTCATTAAAAGACCAACTGTGTTCTATATACTTCCGCTGGAAGGATTCGCGGCACTACTTTATTAAATGACCAACTGTGTTGTATATACTTCCGCTGAAAGTATTCACGGCACTACTTTATTAAATGACCAACTGTGTTCTGTATACTTCCGCTGAAGGGATTCACAACACTACTTCATTAAATGATCAACTTTGTTCTGTGTACTTCCGCTGAAAGGATTCACGGCACTACTTCATTAAATGACCAACTTTGTACTGTATACTTCCGCTGAAAAGATTCACACCATTTCATCATTAAATGACCAACTTTGTTCTGAAGTATGCGCCTGACGAGAAAGAGCGAAAAGTTCCAGGCAAATAAATCGTGCAATCTATAGTTTAAGCAATCATTACTCCAATTCACCACGGGAAAACATTGTTGTAAATAAGACAAGAGTTGGTATAATGTAAAACTGTTGATGGCTCGAGTTAGTAACGACACATGAAAGCAGTTTGTTGTTATACTGTGTGGGCAGTCGCCGTGCTATGGGTTGACTGGTGTACACAATATGTACACGGATACACAATACATACTTTACAGTGGCAGGAATCGCTCTTATATCTTCGTGTATCACGGACAGTGCTTTTGTGTATCATGAACAGGAGACATTGTCTATGTATTGTGGACAAGAGACAGTCACTGTATTTTGGACATGAGACATTATCCGTGTATCATGTTCAAGAGACAATATTTATTTATCACACGGCATTGATTGTTATCATAGACAGGATACGGTTTTTGTGTATGGTAAGCATGAGACAATATATGCACATCATGAACTAGAAACAGTGTTTGTACGACTGGGTTTTATATGAAAACTTTATAAGTGTGGCAGACATTACATTAACCATGTCAGTGTCTTATAATCTGTCAATATTGTTGTTAGGGATGCCAAGAGTGTTAAGCACGAGACATTAGAAGAACGCGTCACAAGGACAGTTTAAAGATGGCCGCCACGTTTTTGACATGCACCAAAGAGGAGCAGCGTTCACTTATCCATTTTGTGACCAGTGAAGGAGTGGAACTCTATAGAAATTCACCGGCGAATGAAAGTCCAGTATGGCGATGCTTTAGGTCAGTCGAGCAAGTGTCTGAGTCGAGTACGAAGTTGGAAAACCGCGTTACTTCTGTTCACGACCGGGTCAGGCACACCGAGCAGTGACCTCAGAGTCGATTTTTCTACAGGAATCCAAGCACTTTATTTGCACTGGGCGACTTGCATTGACCGCAGTGATGACTGCATCGAACATTTGTAGATGTGTTCATTCTTTTTTTTTTCAGAATATACTCATTTAAGGTTTTTATGTGAAGCCCCCTGATCAATCATTAATATGAGGCAGTGTTTTGAGTATAAACAATAGACACTGTTGTTTGTATCATAAACAGGCAACAATATCTGTGTATCATAACCAGCACACGTTTGTTTTGTTTTGTGTGTGAATCAAGGACAGGAGACGGTATTCTGGTCTGAAAAGAGCTCTCTGTCTCCAATGGACGTGTGTCTGTGTTTAGTCTTGGCCTGTGCGTGGATATCCGGGTAAGAAATGATGCTTCTACCGTGGGCAGTGATCACAAGCTGTTGCCGGCTAACGGCTACCGGAGAGTCATTGGACAAGTCTTTGGCACGCCGGCTGGAGCAGTACTTATGACGACACAAACGATGTAGGCGCCCATCGGAATGCGCATGCGCGCTACTGCTACTTCCTAGCGTCGGACTGGAGTTCTTGCAGGAAGTCTCGTTGGTTGACGGGTGCGCGTACCCATAATTCAATATCCGGTGACCTTTCCGAGGGTCATTGTCCGTGAACTTGGCTAGCCGGATGCCGTTGTCGGGGTAAAGATAGCAGGACTTGTTCGGATTTGGTGCTCTAGAATGTTCTCCTCCAACGAACTTGGCCTTGAGTTTGTACAAGGCAGGGATGGAATGGGTCTCAAAGTTGAGGCAGCAGCGACACAATGTTCTTTTGAAAGCATGGCGGAACTTCCGGGACAGAAGGTTGTACAGTATAGGGTTGACTGTGCAGCTGAGAAAGTACAGCACTCCTGCGTTAGAGAGACATGAAATGGTATTGAGTACATCATGACAGATCGTTTAACTGACTATCTTAGATTATTGAGTAATTAATCTTAGATCATTAGACATAAAACATTAAATTGAAAATAAATGAAAAACATCATAAACATCAAAAAATTCTCTCTGGTCAAAGACCTTACCAAGAAATTTGCCCTGGTCAAAGACCTTACCAAGAAGTTCTCCCTGGTCAAAGATAATATCAAGGGATTCTCCCTGGTTAAAGACATTACCAAGAAATTCTCCCTGGTCAAAGACTTTACCAAGAAATTATCCCTGGCTAAAGACCTTACCAAGAAATTATCTCTGATCAAATACCGTATTTAAAAAAAAAAATTATCCCTGGTCAAAGACCTTACCAAGAAATTCTTCCTGGTCCCGTATTGAACGGCAAAATGTTAGACGGGCTTGAGTGCCCAATTCTTAACCTTTTGAAAATAAAGTTTGTTTGTTCGTTCGTTCGTACTAAGATATTCTCCCTGGTCCCGTACTAAGAAATTCTCTCTGGTCAATGACCTTACCAAGAAATTATCCCTGGACAAAAAAATTATCCATGGGACGAAGGCCTTACCAGGAAATTTTCTCTCTTTCAAAGATCCTGCGGAGGAAAATCCCAACATTATACGGTAATTCTTGTGCAGCGCGCTACAAAAGGAACGTAATTTACCTATTTTAGTTAAAGACCTTTTACAGCGGGCAGACGAGGAATATTTGACACAGAAAATTGCATCGACGTAAATCACAGAAAATGAGTTCGACATAAAACAGGCATCGAAACTCACGAACTGGGACGTATTTGTTAGAAGTATTTCGATGTCCGGAGAATTACGGGTCTGCCCAGTCTAGAAGTTACCACAAACTGTCTGGTAAACATGTTGTGTCTCAAACTTTTGGCTTCCGGCCCTCCCGCCTGAGGAAGACTTCATTCGTTGTGTATAGAAGCGTCTTAAGCTATTACAAGTTTGTATACGCTTTCTTCTTTTATATTAAAGTTAGTTACATGACCGTTACTGGACTTCACAATCACCCCAAACATTGTTTGTGATTTACAACTCAATGTGTATGTTCAGTAGTTTCCGTTGCTTTCGTCTGCCGCAGATTCCGAACCCTCCACTCGGTATTTCGAGGACCTGTGAAACACGCTTACTGCCTCTAAGCTATAGCTTTTCAATAAGGACAACTAATTAAGAAAATAGGAACCGCCGTGACCTTAGTCACTGAATGCTCCCTGCCGGAGTGGAGGTCACGGGTTCCACTCCACATCAGGAACTGAGCTTTAAAATTGATATGGACTCCCAGCTTGAAATAGCATCAACTGGAACCAGGAAATGTTGTGGGAAGTAAAGGTGATACTGACCACAACATTCACCAAGTGGCGGTTAGTCTATAAACAAAAATATGTGATGGCGCTGTCTGTTACTGTCATTTACTGCCAATATAATACGTTGCGATGTATGGCAGGGGGGTCTTGAAGTGCAGTCCCCGCGAACTGTGCAGGTTAGAGTTTTCTTTTTGCCCCCGATAGAAACAAATTCCAAACCTTACCGAAGATTCGAACCCGGATCTCCCGAAGGAGAATCCGGTATTCTAGCCACTCGGCCAGCCGCTTCTCCCCCTTGTGATGGCGTTGTAATGTGTACATTGACTAATATGAGATATAAAATATATTGCGCTGTATATAATAACCTGAGATATAAAATAGATGGCGCTGTATATAATAACCTGAAATATAAAATAGATAGATCTGTATACAATAATCTGGGATATAGAATAATTTGATATATAAAGATAGGCTAACTTAAGATATAGAATAGAGGGATCTTTGTATACTAATTTGGGATATAAAATAGGTGAATCTGTAAAGATGCTTTGTAGGTAATAACCTGAAATGAGGAATAGATGGCTCTGTATTGTGTGGATTGTCTAACATGATGTATAGAATAGATGGCTCTGTATTGTGCAGATAGACTCACCTGAGATATAGAATAGATGGCTCTGTATTGTGCAGATAGACTCACCTGAGATATAGAATAGATGGCTCTGTATCGTGAGCAACATCGGCGTCCACTGGTCGTGACGTATGTACAACGTCATCAGCCGTTGTGCGTGGTATGGCGCCCAGCAGACGAAGAACGCCACAACAACAGCAACTGAAACAAAAGGCCACTCATGAGACAACTACACTCATTGCAACTAACAATTCAGATTTACACATGTTACACGAATCAAGGCATAACAGGTTCTGTAAACCTGTCTGGTGTAGCCTGTAACTTCAGCCAGAAGACAGATATTGTGCACATCCAAGTTTAAAAGAGTGTTCAATCAAACCCAGCAGTTTATTATTTACTAGGCAAGTTTACGTTCACTAGACAGCCATCGCTTTCTGAACGACTGACTCCCATATCATTGTTGTTTATACATAGCGTACACACACGCATATTTTTGTTAATAAACAACTTAATGTGATTTTATGATTTTACATAAATGAGGCGAAATCAATATATCACATTTATTTGTCTGTAGCAGCTCTAGTTCTTGAGATGCGAGCATTTGTGAATTATATTAGTATTATTACAAGCATTTGTGTATTTAATTAATATTATTACAGTATTTTCTAGAGCTCTAGAAAACAACTGCTGCTATCTAATCCCTTACGTAATGAAATCACCTATTTACTTACAGGTTCAGGTTTCCAAGAACCTTCCAAGAATTGCCTTTTTAAAATAAGATTTGAATCCACTGCATGCATGTTAACGTGCTAGTTATTTTCTTACACTTCTAACACAGAATGACATCATCTTCAAGAAGAGCATGACTTCTTTTACCGGATTTATTTTGTTATATTTGTGGAAAGTACACATTGAAAGAAGAACATAAGAAGCATATTACTGTTTTTGTGAAAACGGCATACTTTGCTTGAAATTTGTTGCGTATCCCTTACGGGACGTTGCAGTCAACACCAGCATTTTTTCAGCTGCTGTTGATGTACTAGGCAAGTTTTATATTCAGTAGTTTGCCATTGCTTTCTGAACGACCGGCTCCCATACCAGCACGATATAACTCAACGCGTCACGGTCTGCTGCAAAAATCGTTCGCAGCTGAGCTTCGAACGCCTGGTACCCGGCTCATGAACCGCGTTCGCAAGCCTGTAGCCACGGAGCCGGCATAATTTACTTACATTAAAGTAAAACTATGTGGCCCGGACAATTTTGGGGCCCCTCATATTGTTTGCAAAACATGTCTTGAACACTTGCGACAGTGGACTTGTAGGAAAAGAACATGTTTACAATTTGGAAGTCCAATTTTTGGAGAGAGTGCCCAAGAACCATTATGCTGACTATTATTTATGTTTTGTCAATATTAAAGGAATGCACAATGAAAACCGAACTGACCAATTAAAAGATGTCAATTACTAGAAAAAGAAGGTTGAGGTGCTACATAGAACTTGTACTTGTGTATGGATATGAAGCGGGGACAATGAGCAGACAAGCTGAAAAGACATCTGAGGGCTGTGGAAATGTGGTTTCTGAGGAAAATGCAAAGAATACCACGGACAGACACAAAAACCAACTACCAAGTCCTACAAGAAACAAATAAAAATCGTAAACTAATTAGACAAATTAGATGTAAACAGTCTACATTTTTGGGTCACATTAAGAGAAGACATAAATTATAGAACTTGGTGACAACCGGCAAGATCGAGGGGACGAGAGGTGAAGGCAGAGAAGTAAATGCCTGGATGGTTCAGCCACGTGGTATGGTCGAGACAAGAACATAGAGCTGATCCACGACTCTGGTGATCGAGTGAGATGACGGAACATAACAGCCCATGCTTATCGACACGGCAAATGATGAATGAATGGTGAAAAAATCACACAAAATGGAAATATCTAGATTTAACAAAGGTTACATTTTATCGCAGTAGAGAGCAAGGCTGTCTTCCAATCTTTTGTAAAGAAAACAACCTTGTGTTTTGTACTACTGTAGGAAGTCTTGTAAACGAAATGGGTGTAAGTTATACACCAGATGAGCGACAACCTTTCATTGACAGATTTAAAGGAAGTTTTAAAGATGCTGTCCTGCGCAGTGGTAACAAATATGGCTCAATTCCTATTGCCCATTCTACTACAATGAAGATGGAGTATGCTACAATAAGCACAGTTTTGGGAAAACTGAAGTATTTAGAACATAACTGGATGTTTTGTGTAGATCTTAAAATGATAAACATTTTGCTTGGCCAGCAAAGGACATTCATCAAACATCTATGCTGTATAGGTTTGTGGGATATCAAGGCAACAGATACGTACTGAACAAAGAAACAATGGCCGTTGACGGAGGAGTGTTAAGTTAAACTGTCAGCAGCCTCTCATTGATCGAAAAAGAGTTCTACTGCCACCATTACATATACAGATTGGCTTGATGAAGTGATTTGTGGCACCGAACAACGATGGTACCTGTTGTAATTACTTATGCAGAAAGTTTCCGGAATTGAGCATAGAGCAAAGTAAAGCCGGCATTGTTTATGGACTTCAAATTAGAAAGTTAATAAACGATCCAAATTGTATTAATTCAATGAACAAAACAGAGTCCACAACCTGGTCGTCGTTTGATTTAGTTGTGCAAAATTTCTGGGTAACTTTAAGGCAGACAATTATTCAGAACTAGCTGATAACATGCTGTTGAGTTTTTGTAATCTTGGATGCAACATGAGCATAAAATTGCACTTCCTCCATAACCATTTACATTTTTTTCCCCGAAAATCTTGGCGAATTTAGTGAGAAGCAAGGTGAAAGAGTTCACCAAGATATAAAAACAATGGAAGAGAGATATCATGGGCTTTGGGATGCAGACATGATGACAGATTACTGATGAACCCTTAAGGGTGACTGGGCGGACAGATGACATTCCAGGAAGTCCTCTAAGAATGCTTTTTGTGTGTTGACTAAAGATAAAAAATGCTAGTGATAAAGTTGTAATATATTCTTGGTGTTTCATATGAAAGTAACAAATACACAGTAGTTGCATGTAATATGAATGCGGATTCGCCAAAAAGCTACTGCTGGCACCTAACTCTAGGCGTGTACATAACAATTGGTCGACTAAGAAGGTAATTCTTAGTTCTCCCCAAAACTAGAGCTGATAGAAATAAATATGACGACATTTTTCGAATGAGCAACACAAAATAACCCAGGAACCGCTATTCAGTTTAAGGCACCAAAATGTGTGTAAACCACTGTTATCAACATAAAGCTGCCTAGTTCCGAATGGCCTGCGGCTGATCTCAAGCTCGGTATGCGAGGATAAAACAATCAACCAACTTTGCATTGTGTGCCCCAAGCTGTCAAACTGCCAGGGAGAGCTATACAAGTGACTTCCATCAATCGCTAGTTCCGTCTATTGATTCTAGGGTGGCAATACCAACACGCGTTTTTTAAACAAGCACTCCGGGCTACTAAAGTTAGTTAACTCAACTGCCCAAGATGGTAGCTACTATAAGAGTCGACAACTCACTGCAGTGGATAGTTTATGTGTAGGTTAAACAACTCAATACAGGGGATAGTAGCTCCTATATGTACATTACTCTCAACAGGGGATAGTAGCTCCTATATGTACATTACTCTCAACAGCGGATCAATCAATCATGTGTCATGCCGGAAAGCGTGGGTGCTCATGACTCGCTATTTCACTCGATCACCAGAGTCGTGGATCAGCTCAGTGTTCCTGTCCCGTCCATGCCATGTGGCCAAGCCATCCAGGTATTTTCCTCTCGGTCTTCCTCTTGGTCTGTTCGCTTCGATCTTGCCAGCTATCACTAAGTTCTCCAATCCATTTCTTCTCATAACATGTCCAAAACATTTTGACTGTCTACGTCTAATTTCTCTAATCATTTATGATTTTCATTTGTTTGTTGTAGTACTTGGTCATTGGTTGTTCTGGCTGTCCATGGTATTCTTTGCATTTTCCTCAGAAACCACATTTCTACGGCCATCAGATGTTTTTCAGCTTGACTGCTGATTGTCCAAGCTTCACATCCATACAAAAGAACAGGTTCTATGTATCCCCTCAACACTCTTTTTCTCGTTTCAGTTGACATCTTTTTATTGGTCAGTATGTTTTTCATCTGGCTAAAGGCTACTTTCGCCTTCAGAGGATAGTAGCAGGGGATAGTAGCTACTAGAGGTAGACTACTCACACTACTGGATACACAACTCAAACTACATGGGATATTAACTACAAAAAGTAAATAGTTCGGTAGCACATGATAGTAATGCAGGGTAAACAGCTAACGAGCAGGGCATAGTATTAGCTTCAGGAAGTAGACAACCGACAACTGTGGATTGTAGCTACTAAATTATGCAACTGGCAGAACCGGATTGTAGCTAGTAAAGTTAGACAACTCAGAGCATCGGATTGTAGCTCCTAAGGTAGATAACTCACAACACCAGAGTGTATTTAATACGGGTAGGCAACCCAGCAGCAATATCCAGCAGATATGCAGGGAAGATAACCCAGCAGCACTAGACAGCAGACATGCAGGGAAGATAACCCAGCAGAACTAGACAGCAGATATGCAGGGAAGATAACCCAGCAGCACTAGACAACAGATATACAGGGAAGACAGCCCAGTAGCACTAAACAGCAAATTTACAGGGACGACAACCCAATAGCAATAGACAGCCGATATGCAGAGAAGACAACCCAGCAGCACTAGACAACATATATACAGGGAAGACAACCCAGCAGCACTAAACAACAGATATGCAGGGCAGACAACCCAGCAGCACTAAACAACAGATATGCAGGACAGACAACCCAGCAGCACTAGACAACAGATATACAGGGAAGACAACCCAGCAGCACTAAACAACAGATATACAGGGCAGACAGCCCAGCAGCACTAACAACAGATATGCAGGACAGACAACCCAGCAGCACTAGACAACAGATATACAGGGAAGACAACCCAGCAGCACTAAACAACAGATATGCAGGACAGACAACCCAGCAGCACTAGACAACAGATATACAGGGAAGACAACCCAGCAGCACTAAACAACAGATATACAGGGCAGACAACCCAGCAGCACTACACCCAGCAGCACTAAACAACAGATATACAGGGAAGACGCCCAGTAGCACTAAACAGCAAAATTTACAGGGACGACAACCCAATAGCAATAGACAGCCGATATGCAGAGAAGACAACCCAGCAGCACTAGACAACATATATACAGGGAAGACAACCCAGCAGCACTAAACAACAGATATGCAGGGCAGACAACCCAGCAGCACTAAACAACAGATATGCAGGACAGACAACCCAGCAGCACTAAACAACAGATATACAGGGCAGACAACCCAGCAGCACTATACAGCAGATATACAGGGTAGACAACCCAGCAGCACTATACAGCAGATATACAGGGCAGACAACCCAGCAGCACTAGACAGCAGATATACAGGGCAGACAACCCAGCAGCACTAAACAACAGATATACAGGGGAGACAACCCAGCAGCACTAAACAACAGATATGCAGGGAAACAACCCAGCAGCAGTGGGTACTAGCTACGAAAAGAAACCTGACAGAACTCAACAACAGAAACGCAGCATAGAAACGACTGCTGGATCCTGATATTGTAAACATGTTGCATGTCCTTGGCTTGGTTTCCAAGGTATCTGACGCTAGTTAACTTTACACTGATCTCTGAATCAGCAGTCAACGTGAAGGCCTGCTGACCGGTGAGTAGAATGAACCCCCTACCTCGTGGTCAGCACACAGCACAGGAAGTTTAAGCGCGAGCGTGAAAATCTCTCTGCCACGCTAACCACTATCATCATCATCATCATCATCATCATGTGCCATGGCGATAAGCGTAGGCGATCATGTTTGCCATCTCACTCGACCACCAGAGTCGTGGATCAGCTCTATGATCTTGTCTCGACCATACCACGTGGCCAAGCCAACTAGTTTTTTTTTTTTACTTCTCTGCCTTCCCTTCTTCTCTTTCCCTCAATCTTGCTAGTTTTCACCAAGTTCTCCAGTTTATTTCTTCACATACCGTGTCCAAAATTATATATCATATATGGGTAAAGTATTCAACAATTGTTGTTTCTCAATGATTATGTTTAAACATAAAATAAAGGTTAACGGTTAGTTAGTTAGTAGCGGTTCCAACTTCACGGCAAAGGATCGTCTCCATAATGCCGTGCCATAGAATATCACACAAAATGCTCCGCACTGCCCTATGTGAAAAGTGGAACAAACAGGAGTCTCAATAAACCAACAGCCCGCACAGGTACACTGTGCTTATTGCCGCTGTCAGAATGCCAACACAAAAGTCACCCACGAAAAATAGTTTATCGTCGATAGAAGCGGCAGTCACTAGAAAACCAGCAGACACACATTACTACATAAGGAAAACCTAGTTAGTTCAGCAACCACCGGGCCGCCATTTTTCTGAACTTGCAGTTCAAGATACAAACAACTGGGGACAGGTGTAAAAGCACTTTACGCGAAATCCGCAGCTCACTGTGTCGCTCATAACTCTTTTGCAGGGCGACGGAACCATGGATTAACGGGAAGAATATCGACTTCATTGCACTAAGTTTTACCCGGTCTGGCACGGCCACTCTCTGCAGTATGGCAAGCTGTCTGGGAAGAGCATCGCACAAAGCTGCCGGGCTCTTAGGAAGCGTTTGCACTTGTGGCCGTAAAGATGAATTTTGAAAACGAACTCTCCACCTTCGTCACGCGGGGCAGGCGTATTGGGCACTTGGTCAACGAGATGACCTATTATGTGAAGCCAGATGTGAAAGTTTGAAATGTCTAGAAATGAAGTGAACTTTTACATGTTTCAACGAGAAACAACGTGGAAGGTGTGGGAAATCCATTACATTAATTAAAGTGCATTACTGTGCGAATATGTGTATATTTCAACTTGAAGGATTTATCTTGTTAATTCACGTAAGTTGTGTGATTTCTGCAGTATGTACCTGACGAGATGCAGCGAAATATGCCAGGCAATAAATCGTGCAATCTATTGTTTGTGTCTTCGTTATTCAAACATTAATTTCTGTAAAATACGAGTAGGAGGAACCCCAATGCTTGATTTACTGTGAATTGGCATGTTACTAAAAGGTAATTTCAGCACTCCGAGTAGCTTGCTTGAAATAATGAAGCAGCTCGGGCGGAAAAATTAGATATCCAATGTCTGGCCTCCCCAAGGGCACGGCGTATAAGGCAGTATCTGATCCGGACAATAAGAGTTGTGCGTGCGAGAGCACGTGAGTGTGTGCGATAGCACGTGAGTTAGTGCGAAAGCACATGCGTGTGTCCTGGAGAGCGTGTGTGAGAGAGCACGTGAGTGTGTAAGAGAACACATGAGTTTGTGCAAGAGCACATGGGTGTGTGTGGGGGAACGTGAGTGTGTGCGAGAGCACGTGAGTTTGTGCGGGTGCACGTGAGTGTGTGCGAGAGCACGTGAGTTTGTGCGGGGGCACGTGAGTGTTTGTGTGAGAGCATAAGAGTGTGTGCGGGGACACGCAAGTGTGAGCGAGAGAATGTGAGTGTGTGTCAACAATAGAATACCGTTATGTGGCAGTTTCATAGCCGCTAGAACGCATGAGCGAAACAAGATTTTAAACAAATACGTAGGGGTATATTTTAAATTTACAACGAACTCTTTCTGTTTGCACGATTTATGGAGTGTATACAGGAGGGTACAAAAACTCAGTTAAAGAGTACATGTGCATCTTAAAATATAACACCCATCAGGCGCCGCCTCCACAATGAAGGTTGGCTGCAATGGAACCCCCACACTGTCTGACTCTCGTCTTCATGCTCTCTATTTAAACCTGACGAGTGGCAACCGTGGGATGATATATCGTCTTAAATAAACTACCCGAAACTGCCGTGGTATTGTATTTAGTCTTAATGTTGACAGTGCGTTAATCATTTCATTTCCCGTATCTTCCGCAATTTTAATGCCCGGTAAATGAAAATGTGCACTGGAGAAAGATCTTTCTTTCGATGTTATCGGAAACGAAGTGTATAGTCTCTCAAAACTGAAAAGAATTCTTTGTGAAAGAAAGCAGAGATCAGTGAAAGAAAACACCGTAGAATTAGTTAAACCGGTTAAACCCATTTATATGATGGGGGAGGTGACCACAACCACAGTGCGTGACAAATATTGCCGCGGACAACCCCTAGAGACATCCGGGACAAGGTGATGAGGATCCTGCAACGCCAAGAGAAGATTAACCCTTGGGGGTTTCAGTGTAATGCGAAGTGGTTGTTTGGGACGGTCCGTTGTTTGGACAGACATTCATGAATGCATTTCTTCATTGTAGCTTGTTTGTTAATTTGGGATGTGGGCGAGTGATATATTGTTTATTCTGTCGTCTTCTAACTTAGGTTATAATAATGTATCACATTTTGTTTATTCTGTCCTCTTCTACCTTAGGTGACTTGATTCATCATATTGGTCATTATTCTGTCTTCTTTTATCCATCTCCTGTTTTCTTTCTATTTCTCCTTCTTTCTCATCATCAACTTCAGCACCACCAGCAGCAATACTGCAACAACAACAACAACAACTACTACTACTACTACTACTACTACTACTACTACTACTACTACTACTACTACTACTACTACTACTACTACTACTACTTCTACTACTACTACTACTACTACTACTACTACTACTACTACTACTACTACTACTACTACTACTACTACTACTACTACTACTACCACTACTACTATTGCTGCTACTACTTCTACTATTACTACTAACTACTACTACTACTACTACTATTACTACTACTACTACTACTACTACTACTACTACTACTACTACTACTACTACTACTACTACTACTACTACTACTGCTGCTGCTGCTGCTATTACTATTACTGCCACCACTAAAAAGAACTGAGTATCTTCTGTTTATGTGACCTATGGACTGAGACACTTACAGAGATACCCGTGTACAACAACAATGATTCTCGACCAAAAACAAGCCTTTACTCTCAAGTAGTCACACTCAATATGTTCACACAAGTCTCTGGCATGACTTGAGCCTTCCCATTTCCCATCAATCTAATATGTATCTTGTACACAGCATACCTCGACCCCCATTTCCCATCAATCTAATATGTATCTTGTACACAGCATACCTCGACCCCCATTTCCCATCAATCTAATATGTATCTTGTACACAGCATACCTCGACCCCCATTTCCCATCAATCTAATATGTATCTTGTACACAGCATACCTCGACCCCCATTTCCCATCAATCTAATATGTATCTTGTACACAGCATACCTCGACCCCCATTTCCCATCAATCTAATATGTATCTTGTACACAGCATACCTCGACCCCCATTTCCCATCAATCTAATATGTATCTTGTACACAGCATACCTCGACCCCCATTTCCCATCAATCTAATATGTATCTTGTACACAGCATACCTCGACCCCCATTTCCCATCAATCTAATATGTATCTTGTACACAGCATACCTCGACCCCCATTTCCCATCAATCTAATATGTATCTTGTACACAGCATACCTCGACCCCCATTTCCCATCAATCTAATATGTATCTTGTACACAGCATACCTCGACCCCCATTTCCCATCAATCTAATATGTATCTTGTACACAGCATACCTCGATCCCCATTACTCATCTCCAACTATAAATTAAACCTAACGCTGTTACATAATAGTTATAATTGTCAATATAACATTATCTCTGCGTTCACAGCTAGTTGCATATACTTTACAGGACGTTGCAGTCAACCCCAGCAGTTTTTGTTGTTTGTGATTTCTTGACTAGTGTACTCTCAGTAGTTTGCCTTTGCTTTCTGAACGACCAGCACTTATAGCATTTTATTTTTAAAACATAAACGCAAGGAAGTCTGCTGCCAAATCGCCAGCAGCTGTTTTACGAACGCGGTATGCGGAATTAGGAATTGCGTCCGTATTCCCTTTGCCAGAGTGCGTGCATTGACTCTGTTGTTACTTGAGTCCCCGGATATACCATCAAACATGTATCCTGCACACAGTTGATCTCATACCCCGACCACATACAGA
Source organism: Cepaea nemoralis (assembly GCA_014155875.1). Classification (NCBI taxonomy): domain Eukaryota; kingdom Metazoa; phylum Mollusca; class Gastropoda; order Stylommatophora; family Helicidae; genus Cepaea; species Cepaea nemoralis. Next base: position 140,861 of record JACEFZ010013380.1, read on the forward strand.
ACCTCACCTTCTTACATAATTGTTATAATCACCAACATAAGACCAGCCCTGCGGTCACATTTACCCGTGTAGATTTGGAGCTCATGAGGACAGCATAGAATACAAACATTGTGAACTATCATGCATGCCGTAGGATGCGTTTAATGTGGGTTGGGGTGAAGTTGGCTACCTCGCCGTGTAGAAAACTGTAATTGCAAACTCTGAGCAATCTAGAACAAGTCGTAGACTTGGCATGAATTGGTTGCGGAACTTTGCTTCCATAGGAAATGAACGGCAGAAGACGAAAGAAGGAGAAGAACTTGGAGATAAACTGGCTCAGATCTCACAGAAACAGCTGGAGACAGCAGATTTCTCAGATTATGTTGTGCTGTTTGGTTAGATGTAAATTCGAGTTGAGTCGAGTGGAGTCAAAAAGCGACATTACAGTAATCGAGACATGTCCAAACGCGTTGTGTCCACATCTTCAACCGTCAGCGAAGATAACAAGTACGAAAGCTGATCACTGTACGGGTTTATAATGAGTTGATAAGTGCCAATTATTGACACATTAGGGTAGTGACCTAGCCCTATGGAAACAAGACGAACTGCTGACAGCTAGCAGTGGTTGCACTGGATCTGCAAGTCCATGGTTAAGACGCGTCTTCTTGCGTGTTTTACAACGGTCAGATGATATCGACCCAATCATTATGGTACCCTCGATGCTTGGTCCCCAGGGAGTATAGTTGTGTATTGTTCGTCTAGACTAATTGCTTTGTAATGAACGCATTTATGTAGAAGGCAAACATTTGTTGTAGTTGTTGATCATACACATTACCAGCGTTTTATTAGCGTATACTCGACTCATTCGACGCCTAGAAATCCAGATATTTCTGTTTACTATTTGTCCGAGATTCTTGCGAGTGAAGTACCCGGGTCGGACATGGAAGCAAAGAATACTAGCACTGCAATCTATAATGCCTGGTGTAAGACGTAAGGAAGGATGGTTGGCGTTGTGCTAGATGCCTCACGCTGTAAAACTTTAGTTGCAAATCAATTTAATCATGAATACATCTACATAGGAGTTGGTGTGAGTGACATGAGGGGTTCTGCTCCGTTGCGAGATGAAAGCCAGAAGAAGTACAGGGATCCCGGGAAAGGAACGAGTCTTGAATTCCATAACATAGATGCTAAATAGATATTACACGCATCCTGGATATGGCATATGTCATACTTGGATTTAAACCGAGATCTGCTGCTACTTGTAGGGTCATCAGACCCATGTTAATTGCAAATAAACTGATAAACTGTCATTCAAATGATAGAATACTTTCTCCGGTCGTGGGTGCATTGAACCTGTTGTCACAGACTGATGTAGCATTTTTCCGTGGGTGCATTGAACCTGTTGTCACAGACTGATGGAGTATTTCTCCGTGGGTGCATTGAACCTGTTGTCACAGACTGATGGAGTACTTCTCCGTGGGTGCATTCAACCTGTTGTCACAGATTGATGGAGCACTTCTCCGTGGGTGCATGGAACCTGTTGTCACAGATTGATGGAGTACTTCTCCGTGGGTGCATTCAACCTGTTGTCACAGATTGATGGAGTACTTCTCCGTGGGTGCATTCAACCTGTTGTCACAGATTGATGGAGCACTTCTCCGTGGGTGCATTCAACCTGTTGTCACAGATTGATGGAGTACTTCTCCGTGGGTGCATTCAACCTGTTGTCACAGATTGATGGAGCATTTCTCCGTGGGTGCATTCAACCTGTTGTCACAGATTGATGGAGTACTTCTCCGTATATGCATGGAACCTGTTGTCACAGATTGATGGAGCACTTCTCCGTAGGTGCATGGAACTTGTCACAAATTGATGGAGCACTTCTCAGTCGGTAGGTAAATGGAGGGAGAGTTGATAGATAGATGGAGGGAGAGTTGATAGATAGATGGAGGGAGAGTTGATAGGTAGATGGAGGGAGAGTTGATAGATAGATGGAGGGAGAGTTGATAGGTAGATGGAGGGAGAGTTAATAGATAGATGGGGGGGGGGGGAAGAGTTGATAGGTAGGGGGGGGGAGAGTTGATAGGTAGATGGAGGGAGAGTTGATAGATACATGGAGGGAGAGTTGATAGGTAGGGGGGAGGAAGAGAGTTGATAGGTAGATGGAGGGAGAGTTGATAGATAGACGGAGGGAGAGTTGGAATACCGACACATATTATTCATTGAAAGACAGGACACTTCGTGGCAATACGTCCTTTTATGTGACTACAATACTGACTTAATCATTGATAGAATTCGTTAGCGACTGTATCTTTCTATAGAAAAATCTATGCAGCTATTTAGCATTCTCGTCTCCCACGCCTGGCATTGTTTGCTGCTGGTTTCTAAAGAAAGGAGATGGCATTCGTGCTTAATGAAGTTAGCAACGCTGGTTGAATTGACTGTGTTCCCGGACAATGTCGCAGGTTCATTCTGTATGTCTGTGTGTCTCTCCATATCATTCTCTCTGTCTGTATCTCCCCATCTCATTCTCTATGTCTTTATATCTCCCCATCTCATTCTCTATGTCTTTATATCTCCCCATCTCATTCCCTATGTCTTTATATCGCCCCATCTTATTCCCTATGTCTTTATATCTCCCCATCTCATTCCCTATGTCTTTATATCTCCCCATCTCATTCCCTATGTCTTTATATCTCCCCATCTCATTCCCTATGTCTTTATATCTCCCCATCTCATTCTCGCTCTCTTTGTATCTCTCCATCTCATTCTCTCTCTTTGTATCTCTCCAACTCATTCTCTCTCCTTGTATCTCTCCATCTCATTATCTCTCATTGTATCTCTCCTTCTCATTCTCTCTTTCTCTCTCTTTGTGTCTCTCCACCACAATCTCTCTCTTTCTTTGCATCTCTTCATCCCAGTCTCTCTTTCTTTCTATATCTCCGTCCCATTCTATCTGTCTTTGTATCTCTACATCTCATTTTCTCTCTGTCTTCATATTCCTCCACCACTCTCTCTCTCTCTCTCTCTCTCTCTCTCTCTCTCTCTCTCTCTCTCTCTCTCTGTCTTTGTATCTCTTCATCCCAGTCTCCCTGTCTTTGTATCTCTCCATCCCAATCTCTCTCTATTTGTATCTCTCCATCCCATTCTCTCTCTCTCTCCCTCTCTCTCTCTCTCTCTCTTTGTATCTCTCCATCCCATTCTATTTCTGTGTTTGAATAACTCCGCCCCAGTTATCTGTCTTGTTTCTGTCCGTCCCATTCTCTCTCTCAGTCTTTGTATCTTTCCATCCCATCCTCTCTCTTTGAGAACCAGTGCAAAGTGGTCTGCTTTCACATCGTCCGCGGCTGTGTTTCGATCGCGGTACGCAGGATTGGGAATTGCGTTCTAACTCCTTCGTCACGGCGACAGTTAAAATAGAAGGTCGGGGAGGGGATAACCTGGCGACGCAAGGCCAGATGTGTCGCCCTGGTTAGATGGTAGTGTTTGATTAGAATAAGTTTGCTGTTGTCTACCCATGTGTTTCTTGGTCTTATTTTGGCTGTAAGCTCTTCTGGTTTGTTGACTAATTTTCAATCTCATAGCACGTCGACTCCATTGTTTGTTGTTTCTTGGAGTATTCAACGCTTGATGCTACCTAAGATCATGTGTATTATGTGGAGCTTTACATTCTGCCGCTTCTGGAGAACCCAACAACCTCTTTGGAGCATTTCATTTGTCACTTTTTGTTGTTGTTGTTGTTCGTTCTCTCTCTTTGAAATGAAATGTAATCTGCTTGTATACACGTGGACTGATTATTGTGTGTGGATTAGCTCCCCCTATTGCCAGTCTCAGATATGACTGAGCTACCGTATAACAGTAGACGGTACTACCTGCTTTCTGTTAGCGCCGAACGTTGGGCGGCGCTTACCAAACCCAACACCCCACATTGTGCCAACGGCTTCGGGCGGAAGAGCGCAATTGGGAGGGTACAAGCCTTACCCTGGTGCGAGGAAATGCAACCTAAAGACAAAGTGTCATGGCAGGGCAGACTAGGCCCTAAGCCTTGGTTGGCGGCTGGTCTAGGATCAAAGCTCCGACAGGCGGACAGTTAGAGCATTGCTGTGCTGATCCGGCAGCTTCTGCAGCTTGTCTTGTTCCAGATGTAGAGGTGTTACCTTTCCTCTGGAGTGAACTAGGCAGGCCGAGAGAGGGATCATGCTGCATGGGCAACACATGATCTCTATATTTTAGCCCAGGCTTTGTGCTATGGAGAGGCAATAACTCCATCCCTTACAAACTATCGTCTGTCAAGACGGCAAGGTGCCAATGATGTCCAGTGTTTTTGGCCATCAGCTGAACGCACTCCGACTTCTGAGGGACTTGTGACTAGATGTCTCTGGTGAGTTGATGATGGGAACTAGGGTTGACATTTATAACTCAATGGTGGAAGAAATATAAAGTTACTAATTTTTCAGCGAACTTGGGTATTTTAAAATCATCAGGCATAGCCGTCAAGATAGTTTATTGTAAACTCATATATCAACACGAGAATAATACAACTGGTGGGTTAAGTTACAGGGAATAAATTTAAACACTGGAATATTCCAGAGGTTTGTCAAAGCTATTCATTTGCACCAAGCATTGTGTCTGTTTTGAATTTCATTAAATTGACGTTAAGTTACAGTCCACATTTCTTGACCCTACATTTATGACAAACTTCCATTTGATGGTAATTCTTGGGAGATTTCTTGATCAGTTGATTTGTGACTGACTGACTGACTGACTGACTGACTGACTGACTTTTAATTAATTCTTGACACATGTGCTCTTATAATGAGAGGATAATGGTCGTGCTCTTTGTTTCCTGTACTGCTGACTGAGGCAACGGGTGACAGCCGTTTATTCACTCATTCTTTCATCTGCTTACCTTTTACACCATTGAGGGTGTGGGAGGCGGTTTAGAACGTTGTTAAATACTCCTCCTCTTTTCTATGATGATAATTTATTTAGTCGTCCGTGATATTCTATGAGATATTCAAAGTCCCTTCTCTAATCTGGGATCTGAAATTGTTCAGCTTTTGTCTTCTATTCTAAGATCTAAATATATTTAAAATTGTCAGTTCTTTCTTTTCTAAGATCTGAGGTTGTCTAGACTCCCCTTTTCTATTCTCAGAGCTAAACCTGTGTAGATGCTTGTCTTCTATTCTAATGAAAAACCATGCTTAGATTTTCCTCTTATATTCTATTATTTGAAATGTAGGTTAGAGTTATCCTCCGTGACAGTTCCTGCCCGATGGGGGTCTGCGAGGTCTCGAGGTATGATCTCCGCCTCGAGTGCTAGAGGTCCCGGGTTCAAATCCCGCTGATGACCGGGACATTTTCTCTCTAGTAATAAAATTTCCCCTGGTCTCTGGGTAGTGACATCGGACGCCCGTGTGTATTGTTGCGCACGTAAAACATCCCTTGTCAGTTGGAAATCGAAAAAAAGTAGCCTAACGGCGCTGCCCGGGCAAAATTTCGAGTTAAAAATCTACCCAAAGTATTTCAGGATCCTCGCCAATGCTACGGAGTTCGTGCACTGAGCTGAGTTTCTCCAGACTCAGGTTTGAGTTAGGAGGAGAACGGAGCACTTATGGGTTACACCCGTGTGCCGTAATGTTGATCCATCGGCTAAACTAAACTAAACTAAACTAAACAGACGCTGCCCGTAGGATATGAAATGTGAGGCCTTCACACATTCTAGGTTAATTTCTCGTCTACTTTCCACCCTAAACATGTTCCAACTAATTCTGTAAATATAATTCGCTAGGCTGGTCACTTGACTCGCATGCCAGATCGCAGGCCACAGGCTCCCTAACCAAATTTTTTTTACGGAGAGCTGCACTATGGTAAACGCTCCCAATGCGGCCAGAAGAAACGCTTTAAAGACATTCTGAAGATCTCATTAAAAGCATTTGGAATTTATCACGACACTTGGGAGACTGCTGCCAAAGTCCGAAATTCGTTGCGTACATCGAAAATTGAAACATTTGTTCTTTACTTTTTCAGAATATGTTTTTAAAATAAGCAGTAAAGGTTTACATTTGAAGTCCCAAAGCAGCAGCAGCAACAACAACAACAACAACAACAACAACAACACAACAACAACAACAACAAAATACCTAAAATCAAGTATACTACAACACAACAAACGACGTTTCGGTTATAATAATCTTCATCAGGAACAACACTAACTGATCCAAACAAAAACATGAAATTAGAAAATGTAATAATATTAAAACATAATCATAAAAGGTCAAGGTTTGACAACTTACAAAGTCATAACACATCCTTCGTTGATAGGAATGGCTACCAATGTGTTATATACGGACTTTCTTTTATTTATTACATTTGTGAAATTCATACCTTTCGTTACATCTGTGTGTTTTGTTCCTGACAAATATTATTATAATCGAAACTTCGATTCCTTGTATCGTAGTAATCTTATTTTTATATTTATTGCTTTGTGTGTGTGGATATCATCATTGTTTTGTTCCCCCTGTAGTTTACATTTGCCGTCGTGGGGTTCCTTGTAAGGTATGTGAACTGCGTCTGTGTTGAGTATTTCCAACTGTTTCGCAGCAGTTACACGTATTTAAGTTAGTAGCATATCCTTTACAGGATACGTCGCAGTCAACCCCAGCATTCTTTGGCTGTTTGTGATTTTTGGCAAGTTAATGTTCAGTAGTTTGCCGTTGCTTTCTGAACGATCGGCAGCCATACCATTTAGTAAAATACTAACGCAAATCGGTCTGCTGCCAAATCGCCCGCAGCTGTGTTTCAAACGCAGTACGCGGGATGACGAACTTCGTCTGTAACTAATCGCCACAGAGCAGTTACACGTAACTAACTTTTTATTTCCTTTTCTTTCCCGCATATCCTTTACAGGACATCGCTGTTAACTTCAGCATCTTTCAGCTGATTGTTGATTTCTTGGCAAGATTACGCTCAGTAGTTTGCCATTGCTTTCTGAGCGACCGGCTCACATACCCCTAAGTTACCGACGCGGCGAGAACCGCCACCGATTCTCGCGCACAACAGGTTACTCACGAGAGTATACGGGATTACGGAGAAAGTCGTGTAACGCCTAGACCAGGGAGACCGGCTTATTTCCTATTGCTAGCCGTAAATACCGGCTCCATGCTGAAGGAATTACGGACGCAATTCGTAATCCCGCATGCTTCGTTCGGCACACATCTGCATGCGATTTGTCAGCATAATGCCTTGCGTTGGTTTTCACACAAAGAATGAGTGCCTGTCGTTCAGAAAGCAATGGAAAAATACCTAACATAAACATTGCCAAGAAATCACAAACAGCCAAAAATTGCTGGGTTGACTGCAACGTCCTGTAAAGGATATGCGACTACTAACCACTAAAAAATAACCTGGGAAAGTATTGCATGAATATTCCAAGGAAAAAGAACAAATCGGGGTCACTAAAGCTATACATTTAATAGGTACCATAGGTAGAAAAACAACTTCCCACTAGTTGCCGGGCAAATTGAGCCGCCATTTTGATTTAAGGATCTCACGGGTGTCTCTGTGATCCCGGGTTGGGGTATGGCAAACATCTACGCAAACAACTTGTTGAGATGTTTATCCCCAGGTCCTGGAGACACTCCTCTTTATGATGGATTGACAAACGCACTTCTGACAAATGGGACTGGTTGTCCAGGCAACTAGTAATCACGTGACAACAGGGGGAGGAAACTCTGCGGCCTTGTGCATATGGGGCCATATTTCACTTTCGCTTGATATCTCTAGAAAAGTGGTTCCAAAGCTTTTCAAGCAGAGGGCCATATTTACTATTTTCGGTAGTTAAGCGGGCCACAACGTTATAAAACTATAAAAGTCGCGCAATATCATTCTCTCCTTTCTTAACTTTCGTCAACAAAATTCTAAAACTTTAAAGGCAGTCAGTATCAGTACTACACTGCGGTCATTTTTTGGTTTAAAACCAAAAGTTCATTTTACAATACATTTTAAATCAGTTTCGAAAATCGCTATTAATGTAATTAATTTACAATGGTAACAATTCTTCAAAACCAGTTACTTAAGACCAGATGCCAGTTTATCAATGTCTGGGCACAAATCTGTCGTGCCCAGTCATAAGCGCAGCTAGGTTACTGTCGGTGAGTCTGGAACGTTGCTTGTTTTTTTTTATAACGATCATTGCGATAAATGACTGCTCGCATCTGTAAGTCGAACCAAAACGACAAATTTATTTCTGGGCGAATGAACGCAAGTGTTAAAATTGTTCGACAGGCAATAGTCACCAGAATGAATTCATATGATCAGCTGAAGGTGAAGCAGGCAGCTCCAGAAATGTACATCTCAGTGCAGAATTTCATTTCAAATCAATTACTCCGTGCTGAAGGTCTTGCTGTAATTGACAGAGCTTGAAATCAGGAAATACGAAGGGATTTATAAAGATTATCCTCCTCTATTGTGAACTCTTGAAATCTCGACTGGAAGATATCCAGAAGACTTTCAACTTTTACTTTGTACTGTAACAAGTCACATCTTCAGTCAGCTGCCGATAAACAGTCGTAGTCTCATTTTAAATGAAGAAATGTCATCGCACAAATTTGTGAATAGTTTGTTTTTTCCCTAGATCCTCGCATTTAAGGAGTTTAAATGAGACGTGATGTCCATCAAAAATGCCAGGTCATTAAGCTAGTCATCGTTCAGCAGACATTCTCGTTCTGTAGGCACTTCATTTATTTCAGACAGAAACAGATAGACACTTTTTTTCAGTGTCCAGAAACACAAAATCCACAGATTAAGCAAACTGGTTTACCACTACGGCTAGGCATAAACATAAATTTTTACGTTAAATCTTCGTTGAATTCACGACAAGCAAAGTCTTCACAGTTTCGCTTTTTACCATTGTTGGATTTTAGATTTTCCACACTCATGTTTATAGGTTTTAACGGTAATTTTTTATTTGAAAACATTTAATTTCAACACAATACTACCGACTCTGCTAAACAGTTGTAACAAACGACAACAAGGATCCTTGCGCACTCTGGTTGGTCGACAAGGCTGGGATATGGGAACTTCATAACGTTTCGTTGCGAAGGGAACAGGCGCATTCGATAATATCTGAGCATAACAACCACGAGCAGAGTAAATTATCGCACACTGACGGGGGGCTCCGAGTGCATTTTTGAAATTATTAAAATATATTATATTAAATAACGAAGCCTCGCGTGCCACTTTCTGACGTCTGGCGGGCCACAAGTGGCCCGCGGGCCGTGGTTTGGGAACCTCTGCTCTAGAATATTTGTCCATGTGCCAGGATCTCGGTTTACATATTAAAAACTATTGAAGGACATTGGAATTCTCCAGGTTTGGGTGCTAGATTCTTCTCTTTCTTTGAGATTTATAATACAGAAAACTTTCATCATCAATGCACAATGCATTCGAGAGGGTGATGCTGTCATTTGGTCGTTCGACGTGTGAGAAGTTCATGGGACTTCACAGCTCAGGCGGAGTGAGAATTGTGAAGGAAGATTCTGGTGCTTTTGCCTTGATAACAAGCAGCCTGACTCTGGAAGTCGTGGCAGTAAGTAAAGCGATAACATGGCTCGAGACACAGACATTCACCAGGGCATGTTTCCGTACTTACTCAATGAGCATGCTCAGGAAGATAGGATAGGGTGGGTCCGAGGACAATGGTTGTTGTCTTTGGAGTGGTCACGGCTGGCTAAGATCAGTTTCATTTTTGTGATAGGGCATGTGGGTGTACAAGAAAATTAGCAGGCTGACAGGCTTAATTCATCTCGCTACAGGAGACACCTGTCTCTACTGTCTGTGATGAGAGATCCATGTCCTTTGTTCACCTCGCTACAGGAGACACCTGTCTCTGAGTCTGGGAGGAGAGATCCATCTCAGTTATTAACCTCGCTGCAGAAGACACCTTCCTCTACAGTCTTTGATAAGAGAGCCAAGTGTCCACTGTTCACCGCGCTACAGGAGAACCTGGCCGGACACTGCTCCACGTGACGGGAGGGTCAAGCAAGGTCCATGCTGTGATTAACTGATTAAGTGTCATGAGAAATATTGTCATATTTGTACTTTTGCGTATCTTTCGCAACCTACTGCCCAGTAAACGGAATTTAATTTTTTTTTTCTTTACGTCCTTCTTTTCAATTTATCGGACACAAACAGTCACGTTGGGTCTAAATAGGCTAGAAATATATGATAACTTGTGGGGAAATTCTCAGTGGAATGCTAAAAATAGAGTAGAAATCTATGTTAAATTGTGGGAAATTCTCTGTGGAGTGCTCAAAATGTGCAGAGAATCATAATTGTCCACGGCGATGGTTGGTAATCACCCCCAAGTCTTACATTCGCCGCTTGTTTATATGGAATTTTAGGGAACAGAAAAGGATTATATATACCCTCCTGATCATGGAGTAAATAGACTGGGAGTCAGTCTTTCCCTGGTCATCACAAATCAGGTCCTTTGCAGAACGTCGCTTCACCATGGCCCGCAGAATCACTGCTAGATCCTTTGCAGGCTCCTCTGTCTCACGCATTTTCGTGTTCATGTTGTCTGCAATGTCCCGTGTCCATTTTCATGTTCATGTTGTCTGCAATGTCCCGTGTCCATTTTCATGTTCATGTTGTCTGCAATGTCCCGTGTCCATTTTCATGTTCATGTTGTCTGCAATGTCCCGTGTCCATTTTCATGTTCATGTTGTCTGCAATGTCCCGTGTCCATTTTCATGTTCATGTTGTCTGCAATGTCCCGTGTCCATTTTCATGTTCATGTTGTCTGCAATGTCCCGTGTTCATTTTCATGTTCATGTTGTCTGCAATGTCCCGTGACCATTTTCATGTTCATGTTGTCTGCAATGTCCCGTGTCCATTTTCATGTTCATGTTGTCTGCAATGTCCGTGTCCATTTTCATGTTCATGTTGTCTGCAATGTCCCGTGTCCATTTTCATGTTCATGTTGTCTGCAATGTCCCGTGTCCATTTTCATGTTCATGTTTTCTGCAATGTCCCGTGTCCATTTTCATGTCCATGTTGTCTGCAATGTCCCGTGTCCATTTTCATGTTCATGTTGTCTGCAATGTCCCGTGTCCATTTTCGTGTTCATGTTGTCTGCAATGTCCCGTGTCCATTTTCAGTGTTCATGTTGTCTGCAATGTCCCGTGTCCTATTTTCATGTTCATGTTGTCTGCAATGTCCCGTGTCCATTTTCGTGTTCATGTTGTCTGCAATGTCCCGTGTCCATTTTCATGTTCATGTTGTCTGCAATGTCCCGTGTCCATTTTCGTGTTCATGTTGTCTGCAATGTCCCGTGTCCATTTTCATGTTCATGTTGTCTGTAATGTCCCGTGTCTATTTTCGTGTCCATGTTGTCTGCAATGTCCCGTGTCCATTTTCGTGTTCATGTTGTCTGCAATGTCCCGTGTCCATTTTCATGTCCATGTTGTCTGCAATGTCCCGTGTCCATTTTCTTGTTCATGTTGTCTGCAATATCCCGTGTCCATTTTCATGTCCATGTTATCTGCAATGTCCCGTGTCCATTTTCGTGTTCGTGTTGTCTGTAATGTCCCGTGTCCATTTTCATGTTCATGTTGTCTGTAATGTCCCGTGTCCATTTTCATGTTCATGTTGTCTGCAATATCCCGTGTCCATTTTCATTTCCATGTTGTCTGCAATGTCCCGTGTCCATTTCATGTTCATTTGTCTGCAATGTCCCGTGTCCATTTTCATGTCCATGTTGTCTGCAATGTCCCGTGTCCATTTTCATGTTCATGTTGTCTGCAATGTCCCGTGTCCATTTTCACGTTCATGTTGTCTGCAATGTCCCGTGTCCATTTTCATGTTCATGTTGTCTGCAATGTCCCGTGTCCATTTTCATGTTCATGTTGTCTGCAATGTCCCGTGTCCATTTTCATGTTCATGTTGTCTGCAATGTCCCGTGTCCATTTTCATGTTCATAGTTGTCTGCAATGTCCCGTGTCCATTTTCTTGCTGCGGGCTCTTGCTCCTGCTCCCAGGGACCACGCCTCCTCCCATGACTGTTCTCTCGCAGCCACTGTGATTTTCAGTATGGCCAAAGTATGTCAGTTTCCCAAACATGACGCTCTCTGTGAGTCAGTGTCCCTCCATATTCACAGATATGCTTGATCAATTACAACAACACCCTTGTCCGCGTTATGAACCTCTTGGTGGCTGGAAATAGAATCAAGCAGGCCATATCCGCAGCCGCTCTGGCAAATTTCAAAATGGAGGAAACCAGCCACGACATAATATGTGTATAATGTGTTATCTTTGTTTATATACATTTGTAATCTAGCTGGTGACGCAGAGTCCCTGCACAGTGCTGAGATACCCACTGAGTTATCTGTGGGAGGAGACTGGGGCAATTATGTAGGATGCGCATGAACTGAAAGTAGTCCTTTACAAACTTTACCATTAGCCTACCGACTCTGTGGCGAGGGGAATACAGACGCAGTTCGTAATCCTGCATACCTCGTTCAAAACACAACTGCAGGCGATTTGGCAGCAGACCGCTTTGCGTTGGTTTTTGTATAATGGTATGAGTGCCAGTCGTTCAGAAAGCAATGGCAAACTACTACACGTAACTTGCCAAGAAATCACGAACAGCCAAAAGATGCTGGCGTTGGCTGCGACGTCCTGTAAGGAATATGCAACTAATCTTTAACCGTGTCGTAAAATTATTTCGCATATCCTTTACAGGACATTGCAGTCAACACCAGCGTTTTACAGCTGCTGTAGATATCTTGACAAGATTACGCTCAGTAGTTTGCCATTACTTTCTGAGCGACGGGGTCAAATACCCCTGTAAGTAACCAAGGCGACGCGATCCGCTCTTTAACCATTAGCCTATTGTAAATGATCTCCCTTGTCTTATCATTAGCGTGTTGATATAGATTATCTCCCATGGTCTGACTAATAGTTTATTTAGTGCTTCCACATTGACGTGGATAGGTCTTAGGTTCATACCAGAATACGATCAGCGTTGCCAATAGTGGGTTGTGCTCAATATTTAAATCTCAAATCCCGAAACAACCAAATAAATTAATAGTCTATTCTTGTAAATGATTTCATCTCGCCTTATCATTTGCCCCATAGTTGTAAATAATCCCCCCTTGTCGTACATGCCCCATAGTTGTAAATAATCCCCCCTTGTCGTACATCAAACATTGTAGACATAAATGATTACCCCTCGTATTTAAACTAACATTGTTAAAGCAAATTATCTCACCATTACTTGCCTCTAGTAAAAATAAAATAAATGTTTTGCATATCCTTTATAGGACATCGCTGTCAACATCAGCATCTTTCAGCTGATTGTTGATTTCTTGTAGTTTGTCATTGCTTTCTGAGCGGCCGGCTCACATACCCTGTAAGTTACCGACGCGATTCGAACCACTGCTGATTCTCACCGTCGTTACGTTACTTACGAGAGTATACGAGATTACGGAGAAAAGTCACCAACCTCTAGGCCAGGAAGCTGGCTGCCTCTAGATTACGTGGTTGTAAATGATCTTTCCATGTCTTTACTTTTCGTCTGTAGTTGTAACATATCTTCTCTTGCCTAGATTCTTGCTCTGTGGGTGTTAATGATCTCCCTTTGTCTTGTCTTTAGGTCTCTGGTTATAAATAGTCTCCCCTTGATTTGTCTCTACTTCTGTTATTTTAAACGATTTCGTCTTGTCTTTCTTCCAGCTGTTTGGTTGTAAATGATCTTACCTGCCATGCCACTAACTGCTGTGATTGCAGAACATCTCCCCACACCTTGTCTCTATTCTTATGGTTATATATTATATCCCCTTTATTTGTTTCTAGCCACGTGGTTGTAAATTATCTCCGTTGCCGTGCCTCTAATATTGTACTTGTAAACCACCTCCCTATACTGTGTCTCTGTCTTTATGAGTTTAAAGTATCTCCCATCGCTTTATTTCTATTTTATTACTGCAAATTATTTTCCTTAGTCATTCTTCTTGCTTTGTGCTTGTAAATGACTGCCTCTGCTTTGCTTCCTTCATTTTCTTGTTAAATAATCTCCCTTGACTTGCCTCTTGTATCGTTGTTGTAAATTATCTCTATATGCATAGCTACTAGCCCTATGGTTGTAAAGATCTCTCCACATCTTGAATCAAGCCCCTGATCGTAAACTATTGTATTTACCCTACTAATGAAACGATAACCTTAAGCTCACGACACCCCACAAAAATCTCCACTCACTCACATCAACGTAACAAAATTGCGTGCTGAATTAGATTTAAATCTCCATTTGATGAAGAACTTCGAGTGGCTAGCAAAAACTTTAGTCTGATTTCTGTTGTCCTAAATGGCAAGATTCTATAGAGCGCACGATGTGTTGTCTGGGTGTCAGTATGCAGTTATGTCCTTGACATCGTGGCACTAGTTTCGATTTTTTGGAATTTTTCCGGCTTTGGCGTTTCTTATTTCCGGTTATTTGACGAAGGTTGTAGTAGGTTGTCTGTCTGTCTGTCTCTCTGTCTGTCTGTCTGTCTATCTGTCTGTCTGTCTGTCTGTCTGTCTGTCGGTCGGTCGGTCGGTCGGTCAGTCGGTCGGTCGGTTGGTCGGTCGGTGGGTCGGTTATATGTCTGTCTGTCTGTCTGTCTGTCGGTCGGTCGGTCGGTCGGTGGGTGGGTGGGTGGGTGGGTGGGTCGGTCGGTCGGTCGGTCGGTCGTACGGTCGGTCGGTCGGTCGGTCGGTCGGTTGGTCGGTCGGTGGGTCGGTTATATGTCTGTCTGTCTGTCTGTCGGTCGGTCGGTGGGTGGGTGGGTGGGTGGGTCGGTCGGTCGGTCGGTCGGTCGGTCGGTCGGTTGGTCGGTCGGTCGGGCGGGCGGACGGGCGGGTGGGCGGGCCGGCGGGATGTCTGTCTGTCTGTCTGTATGTCTGTCTGTCTGTCTGTCTGTCTGTCTGTCGCTCTTCTTACTTGTCTGTTTGTCTGTCAGTCTGTCTGTCTCCCTACCTGACTACCAACCGACCTACCTACCTACCTACTTAACCTACCTACTTAACCTATCTATCTATCTACGAGAGGAAGGCAATAAATAAATCACAACTGACTGTAGAAAAATAACAAAATATGATAATAACTTAAAACCAGTTTATTTTTATACATACATTATCCCTTTATTTCTCAACATAATTTCCACCAACATTGATGCACTTATCCCATCGTTCTATCAATCCTCCCAAACCGGCTGCACAGAACTGCGTGCTCTGGTTTCTAAACCACGTTTTCACTTCACATTCAAATTCTGCGTCATTCGCGAAATTTCTCCCGCCAAGATCGGTTTTCAGTGGACGAAAAAGATGGAAATCGCTAGGGGCTAAGTCGGGGTTGTAAGGTGGATGTTCCAGAAGTTCCCACCTTAGTTGGTTAATTTTCTCCTGAGTTAGTCGTGCCGTATGTGGTCTGGCATTGTCATGAAGAAGCAACACGCCTCTAGTCGGTAGTCCTGTACGTTTTTCTTCGAATTGCATCATGCAGCTTCGATAGAACTTCACAATACAATTCGGAATTCACATTCTACCCTTCCTTCTTGAATGTCCTTTGCAGGCAGTCCTTTTGTCCACAAAAAACGCACAACAGCACGTTGCTCTTTGGTTGGACACTCCGTAAGTACAATCGCCATTTTGTTTAAGCGATGCGCATGCGCATGAGACACCTTGCATCACCTGTCGAACGGGAATATAAAGTTCGATATTGCTGTTACCTGTTACCTAATGACACCTGTAGAAAACACCATCTACATTTACCTGCAATCCCACAGAATTGTGTGACTTACTTATTGACTCGTACATGTACCTACCTTCCTTACCTACTTATCTACATGTCTACCTACCTACCTGCTATATACCTACCTGTCTTTTGTTAGTGAATTTGTGATTGTGAGTGAGTATATATGTATGCGAGGAGGTGTGTATTTGGACTTATTGATTGGGTGCTTAGAGTTTGCGTAAATGATGTAAGTATGTATGCAAGTGTGTATGTATGTGTTTATGCACGTGCTGTGTATGTGTGTCTGGCTGCCTGCCTGTCTGATAACATGGTAATATGTATTGTTTAAGTTCACAACTTTCTTTGATAATCTTCCCCCCCCCCCCCCCCCCCTATGTTTATGTATCATGGAAACGAGTTAACGGATGTACGAAAGATGAGTTATTGGAAGGGCTGAATGTAAGACAGGCTTGCGTGCCCAATTCGTGACCCTTTGAAATTAATACTCGGTCGTTAGTTCGTTCTTTCCAAATTGTTTTGTCTCTCAGTTTGTCTATATGAGAGAGAGAGAGAGAGAGAGGAGAGAGAGAGAGAGAGAGAGAGAGAGAGAGAGAGAGAGAGAGAGAGGAGAGAGAGAGAGAGAGAGAGAGAGAGAGAGAGAGAGAGAGAGAGTTCAGACACAAAATGCATGAGGATTTTCAATAGAATTTGAAACCCCCCCCTCCCCCCTCCATCTCCCCCCCCCCCCACCCCACCCTATCCCTTACCCCTGACACCGCCGCGGTAGACACACGATATCTTCTGTGGTTGGTTGTGCACTTCTGTGACCGCTTAAATCAGAGCTAATCAGTAATTGCGTTACTTAACAATTGTCTTTTATGTTAGCACTGCGGAGCTCACTCAGATCGATACATTTCTATTGCCTCATGTTCACCGCAAGACAACTGCTGGCACAGTTTCCCGTCAAACGCTCCTGGACGCATCCCCGATGCACATGTATGTGTGTTGTGCCAGTATGTGAATTAAGAAGACAAGACGAGAAGTGTTTGAGAGCTTGCAAAACAGTGATGTCTCCTCCAGCGTACTCCACGGAGCACTCACGACAACAACAACAATCACCGGAGATTGACAAGTAAACAAGCTGGTCAATCAATCGTGTCAGCTTCACTTGGGGTTTCAATCAAGATTTCATCGTCGGGGACTTTTGTTTACTTTGTCTCCTTTGTTATTTAAGTTGTGAGCTTCGTGTGTGTGTCTGTGTATGAGTAGGTGTGTGTGCATGTTTGTGTGTGTGTGAATACGTGCGTGAGTACGTGCATGAATTATTATCGCCGAGAAAAGTAATGAAGGAAATATTTGAAAGGACAATAGGCAACTAGTTCTATAATTTCAAATGAACATAGACGATGGAATATAGTTAATCGAGAATTGTTATCACGCTTTCCATTTGATGTGGAGCGACACTGTGAGGTGTGATTTCACGAGGAATGCTTTTACATCTGTCCGCGGTTGTTGTTATTATGAGCTGCATGTGGTATTAGGTTGCAAGACAAAATCGCACATACTGAAGTACTGGAAAGATCGGGTATTGTGACGGTTTGTTCCATGCTTAGTGTTCGTAGGCTTAGATGGATAGGGCATGTTAGGAGGATGGATGATGGTACAATACTACATGACATCTTTTTGATGAATTACGGATGGGTAAGAGATCTTGGGGTCGGCTTCTACTGCCATACAAAGATTTGTGTAAGCGGGTAATGATTGATACAGGCATTGATATTGCACATTGTGAGCATGTCGGCGCGGAAAGTGTTGCATGCATGGCAAAGATTAGAAATGGAATTAAGACAAAGGAGAAAATGATTGCAGATATGTCACACACAGAGCATGTGAGACGTAGGATGGTGCGTTATGGTGGAAACGACCTTGTGTTCACATGCATCCATTGCTGATGAACATTTACAGCGCGAATTGGTCTGATCAGTGACACTCGCTACTGCCATGGGTTGTAGTTATTATGTCTTTTTTAAGCACAATGTAACAAATATCCATCTGTCAAGACAGCAAGATACGAATGAACTTCATGATTAGAAAAATGGCGGACGGCCGATTGCTGAACTAGCTGGTTCGGCCTTATTCAGTAATGTGTGTGCAACTGTTGGTTTTCTAGTGACTGTCGCTTCCATCGACAAGGAACTGTAATTTTAGCTCTGGAATTCTGGCAACGGTCTTGTGTTTGTATGCCTGTGTGTGCTGTTGCTTCATCCAGACTGCTGTCTGCACCACTTTTCACACGGGACAGTGAGTGGCTGTTTGAGTGATATTCACTAACACTGGAAAGGAGCATTATGGGGTGACACTTTGTCGTGAAGTTGGAACCGCGACTAACGACTAACAAACCTATCACCAACAGACAATGGTTGAGTGCACTAAGACCTGTCTAATGTGCGTACATTCTTGTTGAATCCTCAGCTGTGCTTCGTGTTACTAGGGATTTGTGGAACACTTCTAGGACAACAAGACAGGAGCTCTGGATCACATGAAGCATTACCTGTGAGATACGTGTGTTGTGTCTGTGCACTTGGATCCACTTGTAGTGAGCATGCAAATCCACTTATCAAATTAGTGAATTACTCTAAAATATGTAGTCCCACATTTCTCAATAGCTCTGGGGGAAATTATACTACTTTTGTATTTATACCAGTTGATATGTGCACAATATTTTGGTCATGTACGTCATGAAAGTTTGGAGAGAACAATAATGGAGAGGTATATGCCCGGAAAGAGGGGAAGGGGAAGGCCAAAGAAAAGATGGGTGCAGGATGTTGCAGATGATCTCTAGATGGGTGTATCAGACGCGGGGTTCTGCAAAGGACATGCTGCTGAATGAATTAATGATATGTGTAAAAGTGTATAACAAACATGGCATTTTCTGTATGTTTTCCCATGACGACATGTGTATAGTTGCTTCTGTATGTTGGGATGTTGTATACATGGGCTGACAGAGAACAGCAGCATACCCAGGCTGTCGCCTCCTGGTATATACGCTAGCATTTGGTTAAAACTACGAGCCTAACGAGGACCGAACACAGGCCTCATCCTGTATGAGGCGAATATTCTGACCCCATAGCGACCTCCGCCTCTAGAATAAACAGCTAATGCACGTACAACGTACAGAGGGACAACAATAAAACCTCCACGTTGATCCTATTCAATATTGCTCATCGTCATTTATTGAATTCCCCATTGCGGCAGCAATGTCCACTATCATCCCTATAGACATGCACAGCTGCATCTTCTGCAGCAAGATAATGTCCCCATTGCATTTTCGTTTGCTCTCTGTGTATTGAAATATACTCTAAGAAGCACAGTCAACAACTAATAGTCATTTC